>JAFIDM010009631.1:145640097-145725498 GCA_023159025.1 Thereuonema tuberculata | reverse complement strand
ATACGTTGCCAAGATGCTCATAACGCTTTCACTGTTAAAAAGTTATCCGATCTCATGTAGAGCCAAGCCCCTCACTCTACAAGGCCTAACTCTAAAAACCCTACTAGCTTGGTCAAAAAGTATGCCTTGGCATACTCCATATCCTTTACGTAACTCCATGGGATTGTCTGTGCGACAGCCACGAAACGGCCAAGCCATACTTTTTGACCAAGATATAGAGTTTTTAGAGTTAAGGCTTGTAGAGTTAGGCCTTGTAGAGTTAGGGGCTTGGCTCTACATGAGATCTCATATCATTTTAACACTGAAAGCGTTATGAGCATGTGAGTCTTGGCAACTTATTTTACATGAAATGTTTTGGGTGGGATTTTATATGTTTTTAGTAATTACTTCTACTAATTCCATTAATTCAGAATTGTTTAACTTATATTTTAACAAGATTTCTCGGTTCTTAAATGCCAAATCTTCAAGAATCGTAAAGTATCCTCAACTGGTATATTAGTATACATATTTTCAACGTCAAGAGAAAATAGATGGAATTTCCTCTTGTTGTTATATAAATGTTGAATTTTTTGAACCAAATCCTTTGTGTTTTTTATTGTATATTATGAAACTGTGTCTCTAACGATATAATTAAGCTATTAAGATAGATCCAAGGGTCCTCAATGGTACCACTGAATCAAGGGTATTCAAATTGGATGAAATATTAGTTCATTTTGTCATTCCGTGTTGTTTCCATGAAATTTTATCCTTGGGAACTCACCTAGACAACTGAAATTCTAACAAAACATACGTTCAAAACCAAATAATTTTGATACCACTGCATCCATTTTAATGAAATTTGGCATACTTACTCAGTTTTTTACGCTGATTTCGAAACTCAAAGGCATTTTAGTCGTAGAAGCTTCGTTCACAAGTTAGTGCAGTATTTATTTTATAAAGGTGAGTTTTAAATGCCTTTCGGCGTTATGGGTCAAAAGTAATAATTATTCCATTCTTACTTTTAGTAAAATTTATTTACAAGGACAAACTTTAGATATGGTTGGTATTTATTTACCAGAGCCTGTTTTTTTAGTCATGGACAGTTATATGTTGCTGTTTCTCGAGCACATCGTGTTTGCGACGTCCAAATCAAAATTCTTGACCGAATATATCAAGGACATCTGATAGAAAGATCTGATGCTGTTTTTACAAAAAATGAGTTTATAAGGAGATATTTACTTTGTAGTTGATAGTTGATAATAAAATGATTTTTTCAGATTTTTTTTATGCCTGTCGTCCGACAGGCTTTGCTGCTAGTAATAATTATAAACAGCTAGTACACAAACACTCAGTTATTAAGTACATGGTCCAGTACACATCACAAAGCGTATTAGAGTTACCTTCACATAAGCTGTACTGGGACCGCCCCATTCACACAGACAAACCATACATCACAACAGACCTGACATCACACTTGTTGATAAGGTCAACAAACACACCTATCTCATTGATATTGCAGTGCCTATCAGCAAGAACATGCAGAAAACTCACGCAGACAAGATCAGTAAATACACTGATCTAGCACACGAGCTCCAGAAGCAGTGGAGGCAGGATCGAGTACGTGTTGTACCTATCGTCTTGTCCGCCACTGGCCTGGTGCCTCGCACATTGCACCACAGCCTCAGCATACTAGAACTTCACAAAAACACTTCTGCACAACTCCAGAAGGCTGTCACACTCAACACAATACGCATAGTTAGAAAATTTATGGAGACAACCACACATCCCTAACCATTCTTGCACACTTTTTTTTTTTTTACACTTGGCAATATATGCTTTGGTCCTTGACCCGCCATGTTGTTTTTGCTGGGGAAATCCAAGGGTTTGAAACTTTTCCATAATAATAATAACCTTTACTATGTTATTAATATGAGTTGTATATACATTTATATAGTTAAAATTAAGTATGCTCTGTTAATTCTTTGATTGAAATAAAATGTAAATAAGATGTAAATAAAAAAATAAAATTAAGCCAGCTTGAAAAAAGTGATTAACAGATTTCTTTCCCTTTGTAAGCAGCCCAGTAACAGTCATTATTCCACCGAATTTTGACAAAATGGTTAAATTATTTTCAGTAATCAAATTGGACTGTATTTCGGTGCACCAGACTGCATGAGGGATTAACAAAGTAGATTTTATTTAGGTTTGTGACAGGCGCAGCATTGATAAATTCCTCGCTATATTTGTTTAAGTTCCGGAGAACACAATTAGCTTCTGATGTTAGATCAAACTAGATTCCTACGTTTCAGTGACATAATATTTGAGACTAGCAGCAAAGCTTGTCGGACGACAGGCATAAAAAATCTGAAAAAATCATTTTATTATCAACTATCAACTATAAAGTAAATATCTCCTTATAAACTACATTTTTTGTAAAAACAGCATCAGATCCTTCTATCAGATGTCCTTGATCTATTCGGTCAAGAATTTTGATATTAACGTCGCAAGCACGACGTGCTCGAGAAATAGCAACATATAACTGTCCATGACTAAAAACAGGCTCTGGTAAATAAATAGCAACCATATCTAAAGTTTGTCCTTGTGAATAAATTTTACTAAAAGTAAGAATGGAATAATTATTAAATTTTTGACCCATAACGCCGAAAGGCATTTAAAACTCACCTTTATAATCTAAATACTGCGCTAACTTGTGAACGAAGCTTCTACGGCAAAAATGGTTGTGAGTTTCGAAATTAAGAGTAAAAAAACTGAGTAAGTATGCCAACTTTCATTAAAATGTGTGTAGTGGTATCAAAATTATTTGGTTTTGAACGTTCGTTTTGTTAGAATTTCATTTGTCTAGGTCAGTTCCCATGGATAAAATTTCATGGAATGACACAATGAACTAATATTTCATCCAATTTGACTATCCTTGATTCACTGGTACCATTGAGAACCTTGGATCTATCTTAATAGCTTAATTATATCGAGAGACAGACAGACAGACGAACTTATCCAATTATATATATTTGATGATTTGATTTGATTAGGTTATCAAAATGTAGCAGTTTCCGTAGCAAAACCTGTATCTGCATTAATAATCAACAAAACCGTAGAAAAACTGTAGAAAATTAGTAAATCAAATTATAATCGTAAAAATGATACTCAATGACAATAAAGTGGTCTTCTTACTTTAAAATTGAATAAAACTTAGTATTTCCATTATAAATAAAGGAATACTATTATTTATTATTACATTATTTAATTATGACTTTTATTCTTTAAACAATAAGTACGTATTATTTATTTATTTATTTATTCATTTACTTATTTTTTATTTGTTTACTTTTTTCCTTCAAATTTATTGGTTTTTGCAGAATATTTGTAAATCTTATTGTAGCTGCAAATAAACTTTAATTTCCAATCAAATTGTATATTTTTACATCTTGTTGCATCGTCTTCTGTCTTGTTGTTTATCTTTTTCTTACCCATTTTATATTTCTCAGGAGATTCGAAGTAGAAGTGGAATAACTGAAAAGTCATTGGAATAACTTTCTGATATTCCACTTGTGCCTCTCTCACTTATCACGAAATGAATATTCAAAAATAGAGCTCCAGCAATTTTCCACAATGTTCCGGTAACAATTTATTTTTCATTGGTATATTTACAAACTTCTTTGGTAATCTTCCCTACATTATCAATGTTTTAATTTCTAAAGCAATCTAACTGTAAGAATTATTCTTAAAATTTCTTTAAAATTAGCTGGCGATTTTTACAAGAATGAAAGTCATCTGAAAGACTGCTCAATTGTACCGAAGTGTATCTTAACTGTTGAATCAAGGAAATGAAGAGCATTCAATTGCTGATAATCTTCCATCCAATTTCCGATTATTTTCCTGAAGAATCAATTATTCACTTTCCTACAGGTTCATTCAACTATCATTGGTTTCAGACCATAATTTGACAGCTCTGGAAAGTCCTAACAGTTATTTGATGCATTGTACTTACCAGTATAGTTGGATTAAATCGTGTAAAGCTAGGCGAACACACGGCGATATTAGGGCAATATGATTGGGACAAGTTGGGCCAATTTGATTGCGGCCAACTTCATCAACCGCGAACACGTAGTTTCTCTTGAACCAATATTGGGTTGAATATCGGTGGTTACGGCGCTTCGTGTGTCACTAGGGAGCCCTAGTAATTACACACTAAGTGCGAACGCCTTATAAACATACCACACGAGCATAAATGCACTGGGAACAAGATTCCCAGCAATTGTACGACATCGGTTTTATTTATACAATTTATTTGCGAATAAAATGGGAGCTGTATGTATGTCTGTATGTATGTATGTATGTATGTATGTATGTATGTTTATAGGCCCCGCCTTCCTCTGACGTCAGTATTGTCACATGATTTCATCCGTTCATTTGATTCGCTGTCGTACAACCAATTTTTTGAGCCAACTAATCTTGGGCCAATATTGTTCCTTTCGTAGCGACAATAAAGTTGGGGCAATTTTTTTCAGATTGGGGCGATCAAATTGGGGCAAACGGTTGCCAGCGATCAAATTGGACCTGATTGTCCCAAAATATCGCCGTGTGTTCGCCTAGCCTTAAGCAATTTAGTTCTTTAAATTCTTCTGGTGTTCAGCTTCCAAGCAAACAATCTAAGACTTAATAGTCTTAGTGATTTGAAATAAATTAATGCATTCTAACCCAATAATCATATTGGAAAATAAGAGAAATGCATTTTATTAATTTACTTCTACAATATGTATAAAATTTAAATTCTACGTGTATTTTGGAGGATTTTCGTTATTTGGTTACGAATAAAATCTTTCGGAAAAATACGAATGGCAAACTTCTAATTTACAGGAATTTAAAAGAATGATTGGCGTCGTTGACATGTTATTTTGGATTGTATTTGCCAGTTTGATGCTTTGTATTTCAATGTTCATTATCTCATTGATTTCATCTTTTAATGCAGCGATTGGTCATCTTTTTCTATGTTCAAGATTTTAATAATTGGATTTTAAAGCATTCTATTTCTATAATTCAGAGTCACTTTGAAAACTATAAGAATTCTGATTTCTTCAAACAGAAAAAATGTAATGCAAACGAATAAAACTTGACGTGATTATGAATTTTGATTATGAATTTTATTTACCAGCATTGATAAAAACAATCGTTTGCATTCAATACTTCAAGTTAATAATGTAAGTTAATGTTTGTTTTATAAAAACGTTTGTCTTGTTTAAATATATCCAATTTACTTCAAGATTAAATTAGCATTCTTGATTACAAGATAAATAGTTAAAATATGAAATTATTTAAAACTCAGGGATATATAAAGTTCAAGTTGTTGTTGTTCATTAGTGATACTATATTGATCATTCCACAAAGCAGACATACCCGAAATGTCTGTTTCTCTGTTTACCCACTTCACCCAAAATAGCGGCTTCTCGAAATCTCGAATGACGAGGAGTCTCATGTTGCCAAGTATTCCTGCTGAAGATCCTCTCTTGGTAAAGAGATTATGGGTTTTAGTGTTGTGTTACCTCTGATTTGGAAAGTAAACATGAATTGGAAACAGTTATAGTTGGAAGAAAAAACAATGTCAAAAGATCATCTGTGTTATGTCCAAAGTAGAAATCACATCATAAATTATTGAAAAAAACGTCAGATTGTCAATACTACAAAAATAATATCGATAAAAACATCGCTTTTGTGTTTTGTTTGCTTTTGGAGGGACATTTATTGCTGCTGACATTTTTTTTATTTTAATGTATTTTTATTTGCTATTTATCAGTAACAAGAAATACTGATATCTATCACTCTCAAATATTCTTTTATTTTACTAATTTCTATGACTTATTCGGAGTCAGTAATGTGACTGCGACGTTAACGATAAGAGGAATTGGAAAGTAAAGAAAAATTTTTAAAGTGAATGAATTATGAGATTTAACCATTTCATAATTTTTAACTAAAAATGTTATAAAATCGTAAAAATAGTATATGCTGTTATGTTCATTTTTTAAATCCTGTGAAAATTTTTGGTAGATTTTTGACAATCTTTTTTTTAATAGTATGGCATGTAATTAAGATGAAAAAAATGGTTGTCATTTTTTTGTTCCGCCATTTTGTCATAGGCGGCCATTTTGGTTGTTTTATGGAATAAAGCAGCATTGCTATGTTTGTTTTGTGAATATTTTTGGTAGATTTTTGACAATCTTTTTTTTTCATGTTCTGGTCTGTAATTAACAAGAAAAAAATGGTTGTCAAATTTTTTCTAACGCCATTTTGTCATAGGCGACCATTTTGTTTGTTATATGGATTAAAACTGTATTGTGTACATATCTCGGCTTGTGATCGAATTATTTTGCTGAATCTTGTGCCCAGATGCTATATAACGAGAATAGTAAGTTCAGCAATAATTTGTGAACTGTACAGAACTGCTTTGTAATTAATCCATTAATATTTCGTGTTTTTTATATAATTGCTGAAGTTTGATAAAGAATAACTCATTGTTGCATACAAGGCCAATTTAGTTGACACTATACTTTATCGTGTAATTTGCTGGTTTTTACATATTATGCTTTTGTTGATTGGTTGATCTATATTTATTTGTATTAATTTTTTTTGTTGCCCATAGTATGCAACCTTGACAGCTGCATAACGTAAACAAGGACGGACCATCAGAAAGGAAGGTTGAAAAGAGACAGACTTAAGCTTGTGCTTAATGTGTCAAAATAGTGGTAAGGGACTGTTATACCCTGGTTTCACGGGAGAAGAAGTCGATATATAAGGTTTTTTCTATTTTGTAAGCTTCATTTAATTCTATCTTCATTTTTTCTTAAATTCGACGATTTCTCTTCATTCGCCTCAGATCATCAATATTTTCTTGCCACATTTCAAATAAAATTACAGTTTCACCTTCAGTCCATTCTGTATGTTGTTTTCGCTGAGGCGAGGTGGGAACGATGGCTGCCATGTTGGAAACGACTTTATTCGGTATACCTACTTGTCACAACTCGGACAGCACTACCGACTTCCGCCCTGACTGGTCACCTGGTGCTCAGAAACGAGAAAATGCGAAGAATCCAGTTTTTAGTAGTTCCATGAAACCAGGGCTTTAATATCCAAGCCTTAGGTATGAGCCTGAAGAATCCAGTTACGAAAGAGTTTTAAGCGTTGTTACATTGCGAGCAGAGTATGGGGAAGTTGAATATGTTGCGATGAACAAATGTCTTACACACGCTCCTATTATTGAAAGCCAAGAAAGTTGTGTGGCATTTCCTTGTTATTCAAATACCACAAACAAAACACTCATATCTCACGCTAAAAAGCGACACGAAAAAGCAATGCTGACTACTGATTCGTCACATGTGATAAAGGCCAAAGGTAGACCTGCCACATCAAATCCTTTGAAGAAACCGGCATCACCTGTGCAACAAAGAATAACACGCTCATAGCTCCCAGTGTATGAGAAATTGAAGTTTTTCTTTTGCCAGTTACAAACCAAAGAAATAACATTCACCTGTAGAAGTGGCAATATTGGAGTACAGCTTAAGGATATTTTATCAAAGTCTAATAATAATCAGTGGAAAATTAATTATAGTGCTGATATTGCAGAAGGAGATGTACTATCAAGAGATTTCATATATCATAAAGTTGTATAACCAGTCAATGGAAGAGATACTGTCAGACAAAATGTTGCTAAGAAACCATCGGACATTAACAAACAGCGCCAGCGGACTACATCATTCATTGCAGAGCAAATACAGTTAATTAACTAACTGAATGATAAAATGTCATGTGGCAAATATGTCACAATAGAAGAGGCAACTACAGATTACAAAATCATCATGAAAGATTATGGAATAGTTGATGCGACTATTAATCGTGCCTGTTTAACAGATTTCATAATACAGAACATAGAGAGCGTTGAATTTTCTCATTCTAAAACCCGTAACAAGTCAACAGTCATCTATTCAACAAAAGCAAGAGCATCTGCAATTACAGAAGCAACATTGAAAGATGTTGGTAAAGAATGACATTATGAAGTTTATACATTATC
This sequence comes from Thereuonema tuberculata, assembly GCA_023159025.1. Lineage (NCBI taxonomy): Eukaryota > Metazoa > Arthropoda > Chilopoda > Scutigeromorpha > Scutigeridae > Thereuonema > Thereuonema tuberculata. The sequence goes on along the minus strand of JAFIDM010009631.1, from coordinate 145,717,439 downwards.
ACGTATGACATTATGAAGTGTGCAAAGGTTATAAGAAAAATCGTTGAAAAAACAGATTCACAGTAGTTCGATGGAACACTTCATTCTGAAATGGTAGTGCCTGAACAATTCTTCATTTTGATAAAGTAGATTATTCAGTGCCAGAGTGTTGCCTAAAAGTGTCGACGTGTTGAAGACATTAACCACACCTGCAACTACCTGTAGTTTTTAGTTACTTAAATCAGTCACCTGGATATCATGTTGACAAAGCAGCTACCCACGAGGAAGCTGACATACTTCTTAATATACGAAGATATTACTATGATATTGCTACATACTCATCTGATACAGATATGTTAATATTGGCCCTACCGGAATTAACGAATCTGGGATCAGCAACCTACATAATCAGAGATGCTGGAGAAAATCGTCACATTGTCAAACTACAACCAATTTACAATGCTCTAGGTCTAAATCGTGTTAAAGCACTAGCAGGATTTCACTCTTTAAATGGCTGCGACACTGCTGGTCATGTTAACGGAAAAACTAAGATGTGATAGTTGTCTGCTTTTCTAAAGCAGAATACTTAATTCTCCTGCACAACCTGGCGTTGGTAGAGCCCAGTGAAGATACACTGTTGGGTTGTGAGAAACTGTTTTGCATATTGTTTGACACGAATAAAAAAAAAGCACACATCTGCAGACGAACTGCGTTGGGACAAATTTCGAGGAATTGATGAACGTCAAGGTGTAGAAAAGCTTCTTTCAACAAATGGCGCCATCGATGGACATATCCTTAGGGTGCATCTTTAGTTTCATGTATGGAAAAAAAATCCAATCATTTTAGGGATGGAAACTTGAAAACGGCAGGAAATTGAAACCATTGTTGTCTAGAAATCCACCTGTTCCGCCCTCTTTAATGGAAATTGAGTTGTAATTGCGTCAAGAATTCTTGCTCCCAGAAACGTTGTTCATGTAATGAAATGGATGTCCCATGCCCAGAATTACTGTGCGGATTCGATCGGGAACAATTTGAAAATGCAGAGACTGTTTGCTCACAAAATTCGAATGAATATTAATTATTCTTTAAAAAAATTATCTTATGTTAATCTGCGAGAAAAATCGGAGAATGTTTCAAATGTAATTGCTATAAAAATTATACAAAGAAATTAAACCAATACTATAAAATAAAATAATTAATATAAATAGTATTTTGGATATAAATCATTAACGTAAAAAAATATCCAAATACTATACACTATAAACACTCATTTAGATTACTAAAAATATTAGAATAGGCCAAAATATTGGTAGATACATATTATGGGCATTGGCGGCCATTTGAATTTTCTGTAAATTTGGATTTCAAACAAATTACAACAATTTTTTTCATGTTAATTACATGCCATACTATAAAAAAACAATGGTTGTCAAAAATCTAACAAAAATTTTCACACAAAAAATATGGCGATGCTATTTTATCCCATATAATAAGCAAAAAGGCCGCCTATGACAAAATGACGGAACAAAAAAAATGACAACCATTTTTTCATTTTAATTACATGCATTACTATGAAATAAAAAAGTTTGTCAAAAATGTATCAAAAAGTTTCACAAAAAAAAAACAGTCGCATACACTAATGTAAATGTATATTTTAAAGAACTAAGTATTTTTTTGTTTTTATAAAAAAAATATCTATTTTGATTTAAATAAATTACTTAAATTGATTTTATTTTATTTTATTTTATTTGAATCTGTGTTATTGATAAAGTTCCTAACAACAGGTGCTACATATATGTTTATAAGATAAATTTAAGTCAATCAATATAAAAAAGTTATAAGAATAAAAAATGATATATGGAGTAGATATAAAAAAAGATCATTATAAAATGAATATACTTTACATGAGAAATACAAAAGTACATAAACTAAAAGTACATAAATTTATTAATTTTTCTTTTCCCTACATTTACCACTATCTGTGATGCAGTCCTTACAGCATCTGTAAATGATCGGTAACTATATTTTTACTTTTATTTCTTGTTTCTTTTTTTAATTTTTATCTGTATTGGTAATTAACCATTTTATTAGGAATTTATTATAACTGGGATTTAGGAATTAGGAATTATAAAAATTAGAAATTAACAGAAAATTTGGGAACAATTCTGAGTATGGAGAAAAATACTTCAGTTATTTATTTTAGATATCTATTGCCGCTGATATTTTTGTTTTGATTTAGGGTATTTTTATTTGCTATTTATAAGTAATTAAAACTTCTTAAATATTCTTTACTTAGACTTTATTTTACTTTCGAATTTCCATGAGTTATTCGGAGTCATTTACTTAGACTTACCGCAATCGTAGGCTGGTTTGGTGTTTGGGATAAGAGTCTCGAAGCGGTAAATGAAGTTCTGCTAAGCTTCTGGTTGGACAGTAAGACTATCTTTCTTTTCTTTGCTTTAATTGGAAAACAAGACTTGTCCTTAGAGGCATTTTCAATCATTCCATTGACAGCTGAAAGAAGCGTGGATCTCATATCAAACATCTCTTCACTGAATCATTAGAAAAAAACAAGAATATATCAATTTAGAATAATTACTTCTTAACTATAAACTTCAATCAAAACAATTCACTCTTTTTTGGTACACCGGTTTTCATTTCTGTGAATGTGAGTTTAAATAGTTGGCTTCATTACTCTTATTTTCTTGCATACATTTCAGTCTAATGCATATAATTATAAAAGCCCTATATACTAATTTAAACCGCACAAAGCATATTTATACATATTAAGATAGTGGAATCATAAGTTCAACTTCTGCCACGGATAATCTTCACAATTTTCTACAATCTAAGACAGAACTAAAATATATAGGATTAGGATACAGCCACAAAAAATTGACAAAGAAAAAATAAAATAAAACAGATAGGATTTGAATCTATTTCCTAAAATTCGCTGTCCGAAACGATTACCATTACATTACCTTCAGCACGGCGGAAAACTCTATTATTGATAATTTTCACAGAGTTAGTTGTAAAATCATCTTATCAACGAATTGAAAAAAAAGCATTCATGCAACAATTATGGTATTAACGGTCCAATTACGAAAAATTGGAAATATTTTCCCTGATACCCGATATTTTTCAGCAAAGCTTTACCGCTTGTGACTTGTGTAGAACTTTTCAATAGGAGATTTCGTTTGTTCGTAATCAAAATAGGAATTTCAAAATTCAATATATAGATATTTGATGGACCACTTCAGATTCACGCCCAGCCAACGTCACAAAGCTTGTATGGAACAACAAAGAGAAAGGCAGAAAAATAGTAGCATTATCGCATGATACAAGCAAAATCCTTGAGTTTTAAGATTCAGTGAAGAAATGTTTTAATTGGCACCGATTCATAATCGAGTGACTCATTAATAAAATTTTTAGGAATCGATCAGTAAATTTCCAATTACTAATTAGGTGGAAGTGGTTTAATATTCGTCCGATAAAAACTCCGTTTTTCTATATATTTTTTTGTACCAAGCATTTTTTGCAATTTTATATTCGGATAGCTTTCTGAGAAAGAAAGATTTGGAAAATCATCATTGTGTCATGTACTTTACTTCTCTCACCTCACTGAGGAAATGAAACTCAAGGTATACTTGATGATGTAAAGGAAAAGTTTTTGTTTTGTTGATGGAAAATTTTTTGTAGCCAGAAATTTAAGTCGCCGAAAATGGAGATCGTACTGTTAACTTTTTGCAAATTGATTATGAAATTATTTGAGTACGAGCAAAGATATCCTGTGGTCCTGTGGATTATTTTCATTAGAGCTTTATGTTAAATTTATTAAGAAAATTAAATAAAAATAAATTGCATAAATGCTGCGATAATATCATTATGTTACTAAAAAATTTGTAAATTTATTTTTGGCCATTGCAATGCTATATCATTTTAACATTTTCTAAATTTAACATCTTGAGTAGATTTGCTTCTAAATATTGTCAAAATTATTTATGAAGAATGCTCCAAGTGGATCAGTTTCGTAATAAATTTATTCAAGATAGGGCATCCTATTAAAAATGTATAATGAAAAAGTGCAATGAAACCCTTCTATATAGAAGATAAAATATTCTTAAGCCTACAACACAGTATTATCAAGATTTCACCTAATTGGAAAAATAAATTATAAAATCAGTTAAAACTGTTGAAATGTTAAGAAGATAGGTAAGTAGGTAGATAAATCCCACGGTGGTCCATGTTGCATGGCTCCCAACTTTTCATGAACAGGATAGTCCAGATGGAGTTCAGCCTTAGGCTAGAATGCCTGTACTAAAAGAAAGAAACCACGTAACCATTCTACCAGAAGGCTGAACGAATCTGAGACCTGTCTGGAAGAGAATTAATTTGGGAAAAATCCCCGACCTCTAGCCCGAAATCAAATACTTTTATCACGTAGCTACAGGTTCCCAAATATTATATGTATAAATACACCCGGTGATCGTAATTAAACTGTCCCTATTCAATATGCCTATAGCTATATGTAGCAGTTCAAATGCAACGAAATTTGGTAGAGTAACATTTCAGAACATGAGGCAGACATTTCCGAAAAAAAAAAATACCAAAATTCACCACTATGCCAGTTGTGGTACTGCAAGCACGAAAACCAAGTTTCATTTGCATAAGCACACGTGTTGTAGCCAAGTTCACATGTTGGTAAAAGTTTGTCACAACCGCTGGATATTATTCGTATTTGCTTTGCCGGAACAGTTTTGTGAAACTTATGAAAACAACGACAATGCCGTGGCTTCCCGTCGGGAATTCTGTAAGCAATTACGTTTTACAAGCTCTCAGGAGAATGATCGATTCGAGTAAACTGGATGTCTAGGAATTCAACCCAGTCGAAGGCGCAAACCAATCCGTTGAGGATATTACCACTTATTGAACAGACAATGAATAATGTTGTAGACTCCTGTAGTGCACGTGCAGTGCCAGGGCAGTTGGATGAATCTGATGGCACAGCGTAGGAGGTGCTGAGAACGGTGGTGTATTGTTATCCGTATAAGATTAGCCACAATCAGCAGTAGCTTGCCGCCGACAGTGAAAGCCGACTGACGTTGCCAGAATGAAAGAAGATGAGTCGTGGCCATGGCAGGTCTTTTGAGCGAGGAGGCACATTTTCATCACAGTGGAACAGTGAGCATCAGTAATTTAGAACATTTAGAACTGTAAGGATGTTAAACCTACGGGGAGCTGTTATAATATAAACCCTTGCTCCAGCAGAAGATTACTTGTAACTACACGCTATAAAAACTTTCGTGTGTAAACTAAGTTGTGAGAAAAAAACGAGTAAGACAGATTTTTAAACAACTGAGTATATATTGTCTTAAAAAATCTGTTACAAATATTTTGTTGTCCTAGTTCACTCATATGAAATTACTGCTTGTAAATCATATTCTTCTTAACTATTCAGTTATACCCTTGGATAACCTCGCTTCAGGATTAGATTACAAAAGTCTCTTTGTGAAATCTTTAAGCATAGTTACTTTGAACTCTTGACTCTTTAACCTTATACTCACTACTTGTCTTAGCTAAACTGTTGTACTTGAATGAAAGTCGATGGTCAATGTATTCGTGTCTTTGGACCCTCCGTGTTAAGTAGAATCAAAGACATACTTACAAAACTTGTTGTTGAATCATCTTCGATCTAACCTCTTGAATATCCGATTACTTGAGTGGATAATTCGGTTCCTCTTCGTTGAATTCTTCTGCTTTCGAACCCTTTAGAACGTTGTATAGTGATCGCGATTATTTCCTAAATCCTTCTCACCAAAGTAAACTTTAATTCTGCAGTTTAATACATGTCAATCTTAGTTATGCATTTCCTATTGCAGGGACTAGGAACATTGGCTCAAGATAATTCCTAGTATGTTTGATGAAACAACGTTGGAATACATATTTGTTTATACCAACTCCATCTTATTCTTCCAACCTCAGAATTCATTCATCACAACAATACGTCTCGAGTTCACTGTTCAAAACAATCCTCACTACTTGGCATCATGTGTACCTTTTCTTTATTTGAACGTGATTGTTGCGTTGTTCTTTTGTTTTTTATTTCCGTCAGATTATTCACGATTATTTTTGACTTCTCTTGGAATTGTCTCAGGTTTGTAATACGTTAGAAAATTGTTCAAGTAAGTTTTTCTCAATTCAAACCTACAAGAACATGACAAACATCATGTTTCCCAGCAGATTCCACTACACTCTGTTCTGTGACGGCACAGAGATACCGAGAAATGCTCAATATCTTTGTCATACTCTAACTGCAACAGCGACATTGCCAGGAGTCAACACTTCCATGCAAGATCTCCACATATTTGACGCTGTGTACAGCAGTTTTTAAGACAGTATTTCACCGAGATCAGTGATTAGTCATTCGATTCCTACCATTTGGCCACTTCGTTTTCAGGATCTTAATCCTTGTGATTTCTAGCTATCGAGATACCTAAAAATGTGGTATATCGAGGCCATGTTGCCAGTTTGGCAGCCTTGAAAGACAGAATTACACTGCTTGTGAAAAACATCACAGCGGATCAGAGAAGTAGGACAGTGTTCATCGTCTTCAGGTTTTACACTTTCAGAATAGAGACTTCATTGAGTAGTTTTGCTTGCATCGCTAAGGGCATTGCCTCTGAATAGCATGAGTGTCTTTTACAAATAAAATATCTGTTGCTTGCAGTGCCACAGATGTCTTTTGCAACTATTTTCTTTCTTCTTTTTTTTTTTGTCTTTTTTCTTTTTTCTTCGCAAACGTCAGCAGCATGCCTGAAACGTCAGTATCGTTGCATTTGGACTGCAACATATCACTCTAGACTATACTGAATAGGGATATTTTAATTACGTTCATCCGGTATCTTTATTTCAATCAGAAAAAAAAAGAATCTTTAGATTATGAAAATTTAAATCAAATTCATGATCAAAATTTTTTTAAATGAACAATGATTTTGTTTTAAAGCAATCCCTTCATTCGGATTCACAATTAAAAAAAAAAACGAAAATATACCAACCACCTGTCTTTATCCTGCAGATTAGACTGCGCTACCTGGTACAGTGTTCTCACATAAAGAAACCCCGCCTATTGTCAAGTGGTTAAATCGAAATATAAAGAGAAAATAAAAACTTTTCTTCATTCTCATTATTCAATTCAGCAATAAATTTTCTCTGCAGTCTTATATTGATTCTTAATTTTGATTTCCTAGAAATGAGATTAATGTCTAAATCCTTCCTAATAGGATTATTTGCCTTGTAATCGAATTCTTTTCTAAAACATTAATGACTTGAATTGTCTTTAATACACTAATTAGTGATCTTATTTATAATAAGCTAAGGTATTAAAAAAATAGCTAATTAAATTTAAAAAAATACTTTTTTTGTGCATCGTAAAAATTTACCTTAAAAGAAAGGAACATTTTACACTCTTGTAAATGGAATAATTATTTTAAGTGCATTTTATCACTTGAATAAATTTAATAAATATTTTTTTTTATTTTTTTTTGTTGAAGATGTAGCTGCTGAAAGCAAATCACCTGTCAGTCCCCTCTATGCGTGGATAGCTGATCTAGTTTATAAGACATTCATAAGTTATTTTTTTTTTGCTTTTTTTTTTTTATCTGTGTTAAAATTAGATACTGTCCGTTTAGGAATGGCAGAGCTACCACTGCGGGACGATTTTACTCCACAGAGGGGTGATACGCTGAGATGGGTATTTTCCTAAGAAATTCTTTTGGACGTTTTCGCTTTTAAGAAAAAAATAACGAGGAGCATTTTTCCAATAGTATTTATTCTTTCCATAATTCCTTCCCGAAAAGCGCAAATAGAAAGCAGCTACTAGTAAACTAACACTATAAAAAGTAAACATCCCATCTTAACTTTCTCCTCACACCTATTCTGAAGAAATCGAAGGAGACCTGACGCATGCGCAAAAGCGTTGAAGGCTCTCGTAAACAAAAACGAACTGTATTTTGGGAGATATGATTATATGCATATGTTTACATGGGGTGACTGTGTGTTGCAGGGAAGCTCCGGCAGGATAAGACTATAATTTTGAAGACGGGATGGAACCAAAATAAATATGCCTATTTTATAAGTTGGACCATAAATAATCTACGCATCAAATTTATGGAAATCCGTTCAGTCTTTTTAACGTGAATCCTGCACAACAGACAAACAGAGAGAAAAATGCTCAAATGAAATAGAAAACTTCAAATGCTCAGTCAAAATTTTTCTGAAACAAAATATTGCTCGCGAATTATTCGCCTGTTTATCCAAAAAATGATTTCTTTCAGAAAATAAGAGATCTGAGCTGCTCAATGAGGTTTAAATGGCCGCAGAAAATTTGATTGATTGTTTAAATTACTGTAGGGATAAAAGCGATCTTATTCCATTTATTTTTGACATTATTTTCTGTATGTTCTGTATATAGAATTTTATAGAACATCATTAAGTTCTGGAAAATTGCTGACTATATATCTTTATCATTGAATTCTGTGGACCGGTTTCTAGCTCGAGGAAAGCTGCTTTCTATAAAAGTTGTTTTGTTTCCTCAAAATTAAATCATTTAAGAACAAAACAGAAAAATCGTTAATTTTTAATGTGCTGCCGTTTGCCGAAACTCGAAGTCGCAGAGTTAACGCTACTCCATTTTTGAGAAAGTACTAAATTCTTTATAGATATAATTTCTTTTTTATGCAAACCAGTTTTTTCCTTTTTTTTTAAATATTTATATCTTTACAGAAGACTATTCCAATTGTAATATTGCTTTATTTTCTTCGCTGAGAGGTAAAAGAAAGAATCTTAAAATACGTACATAATGTATGTGTACTTTTATTGTAAAAGTGGGAAACGAAAGAGTAGATATTTATAATTAATGTTGTTGGAAAGATTTTATTTATTATATTAATATTTTATTTTTTATTGTAAAAAGCAACTATAAATATGTGGATATTTCATTATGCAGTACAAATAAAAGTTTCAAGGATTTATTTCGGTCGTTATTTGATTTTCAAAAAAAGGCATTCTTCCCTGTGTATTTCATAAAAATAACTTCAAATATCTGTTTTAAAATGACAAGGTTCAAAATAACATCAACAAGGCTTTAAAAAGGCCAGGGAAATTTTTCAGAAATGATTATAAGAATATTGCTATTAAAAAAAAATAAAAAAAGAATTGCTTGACGGTTTGAAATGTTCAAACCAACATCCATTATTTACATATTCTGAGACACTTATTAAGAAAAAGACATATTCAAGACTAAATTAACTGTTATTAAGAAAAATCAATAAGACTCATCTTTTCTGAACAGAAAGCAAAACGGCTACTGAAGACGCACTTGAATTGTTACATCAGAGAAGGTGAACGTTTCTAGACAGACGATCAAATGACCTTTCACATCAATAATCTTTACCAAACTGCTATATTTCATCCAGCTTAATGCTAAACTTCTTCAGACAAAAAAAGGGAGAGAAAATACTTTTCTCTTACCCTTATACAAGAAACAGTTGACAAGTCTAAATTTTATAATAAAGGAATGACATAGTATCTAATCAATTTGTTTGGTATTATTCAATTGATCGCATAACGTCATTATTACAAAAACTATTACAAATTGAAATAAACATTCATTATCCAAATTTATTATACAAATGACAAAAACCTATTTACAATTTAGTTTATTATCAAAATTACACAATAAAACTCATTATCATCATATTCTTCATTCCTAACTTCACATGGATACTTAAAGAAACTAGAGAATTCTCTCTCTCTTTTAAATAAAGCCTTTTGAAACCAATTAACAAGGAAACTCTCGAACTCGCATTTTCTTTTTTTTTTTTTTTTTTCTAATAGTAAGTCCTTTTTTTTGGATCGTATTTTTTTTCCTTTGTTTATCTTTATGTTTAGATCTTTTATTATCTATATGATTAATTTAGTGAAAAAATAATTTTGCTATTTCAAATTTAAAAGGGTTTTTATTATCTTAATTTTTGCGTACATTTCTTTATTCACTAAAATAATCACAAAGACAATAAAAGATCTAAACATAAAGATAAAGAAAGGAAAAAAAATACGACCAAAAACAAAAGGACTCCGCATCTAAGATTTATTTTACTTAATAAAAACAATATATAGATTCATTCTGCAAAGTTTCAATAAAATCTGAATTTTTAAGGTTCGAGAGGTTTCCTTGTAAGCATGTAATCATTCACTTTGAGGCTCCTATCTTTATTTAAACAAGGAAAAGCGTTTTATTTTAAACAAAATATCGACCAGTGGATCAGGGTTATGATGAAATAATAAGCAATGATCTGCCCAATCGGAAATGTTGTTCCATTGATTCTTGTAAGCTCTAATTTGCTCCTATAATCTTTCTTGTAAAGCCCTCCCAATACTTCCAAAGTTTACTTTCCCACAATCTCGACATTTTAGTATGTCGAGATCATTTTTATATATGATCCCCACCTGTTTTATATCAACAATGTTGTTTTTTGCAACCTTGAAATTAAACCTACACCTTTCTCATTTACTATATAAATCTCATTCTTTCTGTATATTTCTGTCTACCGATAAATGTTCTGATTTAGCTCAAAATACAGTAAAGAAGAGAGGATACAGTAAAATCATAAAGTTACCAGCTGAGATAAAGATTAGTAGACAGATCTCGATTGTAATTTTGATAATGAAGTCAATTGTAATAGTTTTTGTCAACTAATAATGACGTTATGTAATGAATTGAATAATACCAAACACATTGTTTTATGTTAATCCTTTATTATAAAATTTAGATTTGTCAACTGTTTCTTGCATAAGGGTAAGAGAAAAATAATGACTGAAAAAGTTCAGCAATAAACTGGACAAAATATATCAGTGTGGTAGAGATTGATGTGAGAAGTCATTTGATCGTCTCCTAGAGAGAATTACATCGAGTGTCAAGACCCAGAATGGAAACGGGCTAGTGTGCAGTGGGTATCAAGAGGTGGAAAACAATAAACAAGTTCAGAAGGAAACAATCGGCAGGCAAGGTCATGAGCATAGCTTTCTTCGACAGTAAAGGATTGCTGGACATTGACTTTCTGGAACACGGATCCACTATAAACTGAGAACTTACTGTACTTGCATAGCCGCCCACACATGAAGAATCTGAATACAGAAGTGACGGACCAACCTCCTTACAGTCCCGACTTGTCATCTTGTGATTTTCACCTTTTCGGCTCACTGTGAACACTGAGGAAGACACGGCACTGTGAAGAGAGGTTCTACGGTGGCTTCGAGTCATCAATCGAATTCTATCACCTCGGAAGTTTTAGAATCACTGATCATTGAAGAAAATGTGTTTCAGGTAATCCACTGCCCTTCAAAATAAAGGGATTGTCTATGCTCAGATGAATGAGCCTCATATATAAATAGATATGAAAAGATATCATATATAAAATATATATATCATATATAAAAAGACATAAATAGTAAATTAAATGAAGAAAAAATTATATATATTGCTTTTATAGATTTCAGAAAAGCTTTCGATAGCATAAATCACAGTCTGTTATTAATTAAACTAAATAAAATGGGAATAAGAGGAAAAATAAACGAATTATTAAAAAATTATTTAGAAAATAGAAAAATTAAAATAAAAATAAAAAATTATATAAGTAAACTATACAATGTTAAATCTGGAGTTCCACAGGGGTCTAACTTGGGACCTTTATTATTTAATATATATATGGATTCATTAAGTAATTGCGTGAGCCTTTCAAATATTTACATATATGCTGATGATGTCCTTGTTTTGGCGGAAGATACAGAACAATCAAATGCGTATAATAAATTGCAAATAGATTTAAATAATGTAAACAAATGGGCAGTACAAAACCATATGACTATAAATATTAAAAAAACGAAAATCATGATAATGAAAAATAAAAATAAAATTATTAATAAAAAACCATACCACATGTTACATAGTATAACATGTAAAAATATTGACAATATATGTCCAATAAATAATTACCAATGCAATTGTGAAAAAATTGAATACATAACTCAACAAAAATATTTGGGAATTTTTATTGACGAGAAATTTTCATGGAATGAACATTACCAATATGTCATAAAAAAATTAAATACGTTAGCATATTTATTCCACAATTTGAAGGAAATAATTCCTTTTCGACAAAAGTTAATTGTTTTAAAATCTTATACAGATTCAATTTTAAGCTATGGCCTAAATTGCTGGATTTTCATAAATAAGAAGCAAGCTGAAAATATAAATAGAATATTATTTAAAATATTAGATAAAGTTTTTATTAATTTCAAAAACAAAAGAATAGATGAAAAAAATAGTATTAGAAAAAGATTTAAAATACTAACAATAGAAGAAAAATTTATTTATAATGTAATAATAAAAAATTTCTTTGATAAAAAAAATGAAAGAAATAGAAGCAAGGAAGAAAAAAAAACGAGAAATAATTGGCTGTACTCCTTAAATAACTATAAGATTAAAAACAATTATGGATATCGTTTGAAAAGCCATATTATTTACAAATTATTTAAACAAATTAAGTGGGAAAATTATGAATCTCAAAAAATTAAGGAAATAAAAGAAAAATTAATTTCCGATGTAATTAAAAATAAGATAAAATTATAATAGTTATTAGTTTAAACAATTATTTAATTTAAATAGATGGTAATATAGTAATATTACATTAACATTTTACTACTGTAAATACTAAATTTATTTTAAAAACTAGAGTCAATAAATAGCTTTTAGTACTAATTATTGACAATATTTCTAGTTTTGACTTGGTGTTAAGTTTATCATATCACTAATCAAATGTTTAAATTTTATAAATATACTTTTTTATACTTATTCTTTCTCTCTTATACTTAATTTAAATAATCCTATATGAATCTTATTAAACTTATTATTAACTTTTGTATTTTAGGATACTTATATTAATTATCAGACCTATACTACAGATGTGCATTTCTTTTTAAGCACACCTAATAGGACTGAGAAACATTAAAAAAAAAAATATGATTGTTAAAAAAAAGATAAAAGTAATAAATCATAAAACCACAGCAATAATGTTTCTTAAAAAGAGAGAGAGAGAGATAGAGAGAGAGAGAGAAAGAGAAAGCAATCAAATAGAAAAGAAAGTAAAAGGACTTCATGATATGTACGGTATTTGACAGATTTTGTTCGTTTAGGCCAAAGCCAATCAAACTAGAAATGCATTTAATTGAGAAAAGTAAGTAGAAGCTATAAGGGAGATGTCATTTAACAAGAGAGATTACATTACAAAAGGAATTAAGGTAAAAAAAATATACAAAAAAAAAATACGTATATATATAAATTTTGAAAAAATATATTTATAAGTAAATAAATTTAATAAAATACGACGTAAATATAGACTTAAGTGACCGGATTTCTACATCATTCCTTAATCTGCCAACGATTTTTTAATGAATGTTCTGAAATCTCCTTCAGTTTCCAACTTGAGAAAAAGTCTGAGCTTCTCCACTTCGAATCCAATAAGACTGATTATTTCAAATAAAAGTTAAAAAATAATCATGCAAATGGTACAATTTATTAAAAGTGTTTTCTTAGCAACATTAAAAGGAACTTACTTATGCTAATGTATGACCTTCCAATTTCTTTGGCAAGCATCTAAATAAGAATCACGGCTGTAAAGAAATGTCACTGATTTTTTTTTTGGTTGGTCCGTAAGAGAAAATTGAAACTACCTTGTGCATAATTTTTGAAATCTTAGAAATGATTGAGTGATTGTAGCCTTAGGAAATATCTAACATTTAGGAAATTCTGATCCGAATCATATTTTTAACTAACGAAACGTAACCAGGATGATGGAAGAAAGATATGTGTACTGTACTTTGACAGACGAATTGGTCCTTCATCCGTCAAACCTGTAGCCTGTTTTCAGACTTTTAGTCTTATTTCACAGTGACCTGACAAGACCTGACCGTTCTTATAAAGCAGGCATTTCAGTAAAGATTTTCATAGATTTCAAGTTTAGCTTAAGGAAAATAAGAAAAAGATTTCTAATTTGCAGCAAAAATAAGATAATGAATCAAGAACAACCTTTGAAACTGTTTTGGATTTTATTCCAAGTACACATTCTTTTCAAGAGAAAACCTTTTTCTTTAATACGAAAAAAGATAGCTCTGAAAGATTTTTTTTTTTTTTAAATTGTATTTAATTACTTACTGAACTTCCTTTTCTTCTATTTAAACACCAAGAGGTAACTTTACTCAAATATCATGCAGTTTTTATATCTTTCAAATAATAAATTAATTTCATAATTCTATTAACCTTACGGATACTTATAAAATAACAATAAACCTTGAAACGAAGTATTTTTCTGTTTACTGTCTTGAATTACTAGTTTTCTTATTTTCTTGTCTCTTACAAAAGGCCTGTGGGATAATTCTCGAGTCTCCTACTGTAGTGACTAAAATCATTGATTCGCTTAATTAAATTTCATTAAAAATGAAAGAGTCGTAAATTGGATTAGTTCATTCATAAACAATGATATCTAAAGTAAGAATTTTTTTCTTATTCATCTTGTGCTATGAGTTTAATTTCTTAAGTTTTCCATTTTACATTCCAAATTAAATTGTAATGTAATTTTTACTTTATTAAAGTAGTTGTTTTGTTAGTTTTACGTATCAATATTTTTTTCTTTTAAAGTATTTTCTTGTTCTCCAAAATTATGAACTTCAGCGCAGGTCAAGAGCAAAGCATTTAGATTTTTAGACAGTTAAGTTAGCCAAGGGAGGTGGAATTCTGTTTCAAAATATCGATTACATCCTTCGGTTTTTATTCTATTTGTTTCCTTGCAGTAAGCGTAGATTTGTGAAGTAGGATAGAGCTGTAATAACTAAAAGACAGATAACAATATTTGACTAATAATTCATTCATAAACAAAATTTTAAGAAAATTTATATGTAAATATTCTGAGTTTATTTAAATTAAAAAACAAAACAAGAAGCTACTGAAAAAGTGGAGTCTTCTATCCGTGAAATCATCATTATTACTGTAGTTATGGAGAAGCCAACATTTCTTTATTTTAATTTCTGAAAACAATGATTGACCGGCAAATAGAAGTTCCCGGATTTCATCCAGAGCTGTATTGAAGTTTATGACCTAAAAAAAAATATATAAATGTGTATTTTTTTTTGTCCATAAATATGCATGTCAATTTACAAGAAGATCTTTTTACTCTAGATATTTATTCGGAGGGAGTATTCACACTCGGGTTGTTATAAGCCTTCCTGTCTATAGAAGATAGATTACAAAACTTCACTATTTTGAGAATAGAAATGATATTCGTGAACGGAATAAAAACGATATTAATATTTGTAAATAGATGGTAGAATTTGCTAATGAATTTGCCAAAGGATGGCAAAAACGATTTCTCATACTGCGTGCTGCAGCGCATGAGAGAAATTTTAATTAACGACAAATTTTCACTTAGTACAATTATTTTAGGTTATTTTATTCTGAATATTTTAAATTTCAGAATGAAAAATTAAAATCAAAACTAAATTAAGATCTTTTACTCAATTCTATGATTTGATTTGATTTAAAAATATCAAAAAAAAATCTTTTTGTGCTTAAACCAATTGGCGATTCAGTATAAATGGTCAACTGAACTTGTCTATCCTCCAGTTATGTTAAGTATTCTATAAGAAGCTAATGTCTAATATGCAAATGGAAAGCAATTTCGCCTTATGAGGCCTACCTTTAACAATTAAACACCGGAGACTCCGTCTAGAATGGTACCGTGCCCGTGAGATATGGTCTGCTCTCGTATTATGTTTAGTGATGGGTTTTGCTTCAGTCTTTCAGCAGATAATCATCGTATCCGGGTATGGAGGAGGATTGGGCAGCGCTCAAATCTCGCAATATTGTCGAGAGGCACACAGCTATTACAAGTGAGATAATGTTGTAGGGAACCATTCTTATGCAGCAGATCCTTAATCATAAGAATTCGAGGAACTTTTAAATGCATAGCGATACGTGCTGGAGATCCGCAACTTGTCGGTTTGCACTTGATGTCATCCCTGCCAAGAGTAATTTCCCAACAGGAAAATACACTTTCCTGTTTGCAAACGTTTCCTAGTAATTCAAACCCTTTCTTGGCCCACCAGATCTCTAGATTTGTCTTCCATCGACCATGTCTCGAATATACTTGACTTTCATCGAACATTTGGCATTTGGAGCAGCATGCACCAAGCTTGTTAGCGTAAACTGCCCCAAGACAACATTGGCACTATGTTTCATTCCATGCATAGCACGGTAAATCAGTAAGCGTGGGCGGCTAAACATAATATTAACAATGTAATAACGATGCTGCTATTGTTCGATGAAATTTGTTTTTTCACTGAAATCTGAAAATCTTTTTCCTTCATCCAAATGGCGTCTACAAAGTTTCATTCAAATTGGACGCTTCCTACATGGTGCTTCGATTTATCAGCCACAGAGCGTAACAAGAAAAGCAATTCACAAATCACAAGTTAGAAATATCTAAGATGGCAAATATTATTTGCCATTTAAAAAACAACAATAAAACAGCTACTTTTCTGAGCATGAAAAACATTTGCCATTTTTTTTTATATGACTGTTAGTCCAATGTATTTTTTTAAATATGATTTTCATTTTTACTAAAGAATGAGCAATAACGGTTTGACAATGCAGTAATTGTTCAGTTGCAAACGCCTATAGATTTTTTGAAATTTATTATAAAAGTTAATTAGAAATTATTAATTTATTGTTTGTCATCCATGTTTACTTTACAGGACCTGCAGTATCTCTATTCTGGCAAACAACTATTATTACATGAATGATTATTTTGCTAACACAATGCACTAATAAAATAAATTATTCAAAACAATTGTCTAAGTCTTGTTTCTCTGCAATTGATTACATTACTTACTTTTTAAATACATATATACTGTATATCTTAGATGTTCATAATCAAAGCAACATGATCAGTCAAATTATAATTACCAATTAATATATTAGTTATTTGATTTTTTAAATGTTTCCCCCAATTGCAGAAGTATCTTTTAAGAAAATTAAGGGTATGATGTAACCTACAGAAATTATATAGCAAGATATTTCTTTAGTGTTTCAAAACATTTATTTTGTGCTTTAATAAGTCTCTAAGAATATCTATTTGATTAATTTCTTTAGTATATGAAAAAAACTTTTAGTAATGTCTTTGTTATAAATTTATTAGTTTTTTATAAATTAGATTTATCTCCATTCTATCGGCGGAGGTCGGTGATTTTTGCCAAGATATTTCTCTTCCGACAGGGCCCTAGGACTTACTTAGCCAAGAAGAAGATGAAATAGGTTGCCTAGAGCGTCAAATGAAATGATAGACCTAATTAGAAGGAAAAACTTGCATCTTAAAAAAAGGGTTTGGCAATTGAAATGACAATTTCATTTACCAATTGTCTTCGTTTTCAAAAATCTTAGCCTCGATTTGAGATAATGATACTGACTGCATGGCTTACTTAGATGTTGCTAATTGACAGCTTTTTAGCTGTATTAGAGATATTTATTGAAAAAAAAAAAAAACATGAATAGATAATGGAACCATCACACGACTTTCTCCTTACTAAGGAACTGTAATTCAGAAAATAAAATGTTTTATTCAATTCTAAATAAAACAGTTCTTAAATAGTAAGTTTAAAGTGATAGTTAAAATCTAATCACCGTTCCCCATAGTGTCTAAATGATGTAAAATCAAAAATAAATAAAATAAACCAAACCACATTAATTAACAAGCATCACAAGATTATTATTTGAGTTACAAAAGAATAACTTCTGAAGTCTTAAGAAAAGTGGATCTTAAAAAAGGTGTTTAATCAGAGTATTTTAATAAGAACCAGATAGCAAGGTTAAAGTCTTAAATACACTCATTAACAAAAAAAAGACACACCTAGAAGGAGTTGTCCGATGGAGACAAATAGCCAAATCGCTGCTGAGACAACTCTTGCAGCGATCGTCGTTCAGCCTTATTTTTAAAAAAATACCTCTCCTTTCACTTTCATGTTGGTCAGATTATTTCCTATGTGGAACTTATGTTTTGACATTCTATCTGATAATTTCTACTGTTTTCCCATATTAAATCGTAATAAACGGAGGAGAATTTATTTCTAAACCTATTTCTTCTTTCATCGACTTTGGCCAACTATGGACCACGTGCTAGCCCTACCTGACAACGTCAGGGTGAGACTAGGATATTCAATAAGGGGGGACGAGATTCACATCTCGTCCAGAATACCCCTGAGATAATAAGTCCCAGGGGAGAAACGGACGAAACACAGAAGAAGAAAGAAACAGCCATGCCCACGCCGGGTTCGAACCCACGTTCCGACACAACGGCCACACGGCAGACCGCTCGGCCACGCCGGAAGGGGCTCTAAACCTGTTTATTGAAAAGCTTTTTTTTTGTTTCACAGGTAAGGGAATTTGGGAAGAGATGCCACACTTTTCGAAGAACCGATAAATAAAAATACTTTTAAATATTTAGTATAAAATAAAACTACCAATGAGAAAAATTGAAGATTATATTAATACGTCACTGTCTATGGCGTCTGTCCCAAATATTTAAGGGAGAGATGCCAGAAATTTTGGGAAATACGTCACGCGTTTAGAGAGAGATGACACTAAATATTATTATGTAAAAGAAAAAGTATATAAAATCATATTTATATTTCTTACAACAACATTTAATCTTTATTTGAAAACAGTAATAGCAAGCATAAAAAAAAAAATACACAAGAAAAGTCAACTTACAGAAAATTTACTTAATTTACTAAAAGTAAATTCTTAAAAGTATCGGGTCATAAAAGCTGTATTAAAGTTTATAATATACATGGTTCCAACATAGCTCAACATGTTTATGAAACTTATCATAATATAAAATTTGAAAATGAGATTATTCTCACCCTAGAGAAAGAGGGAGTTAAAAGAAAGTTATTTTATTTACTTATTGGGGTCTTACAATCAACAACTTCCAAATAATGCAATACGTACTTATATATTAAGAATTTTAGGTTTGAGACAAGAAAAAGAAATGAAAGAAGAAAATTAAAATCAAGGCTTCAACAATTGACTGCAGAGTAAATCCAGGATAGGAGAACAGACGGAAAATCGCCTTGTAGAAAAACAGCGATGACGACAAATAAGCGAAGGTAGCTGACTCACCCACACGGTGAAGTAGCAGACGACGGAAGAGGACGCGGGAAGTGATTCTTCGTAGCACATCCTCACGACACCAGGTGGAGAACGCCTAACAGCAAATAAGACCAATCAATGGTCTCGTATGATTGGACCGATTAAAATTCAGTTTATATTGGAAATTATTTTTAAATTGTGTATTTCAGCAATGTAGAGACATCGGAAAATCAGTTAACAATGATCTCCGTGAAGGAGATTGAAAGACTCCTGTATTGTATGTATGTTTTTAAAATTTTAAATGAATATTTTAGTTAATTGTTGTGCATAGTCTCAAATTATATGAAACTATCGAGCTAATTAGGAAAAATGCAAATTCTGAAGAACAAATTTTTTAGAATTGAATAGTTTAGCTTTCAGACTTTGTTATTTTCAGTACATAAAATAAGATTAGATAATGCAATGCTAATGAAACTGTGATCGGTTTTGTTTCCTAAGCTTTCAAATAGCAACTATTTAAGATATCAAAGGATAATTTTCTTCTTCTTAATTTACGGCAAATAACAAAAGCAATATCTTTTCGAAATGTTGCTAAAATCACAGACAATAGGTTTGTCGTCTTTTAAGACAAGCGACAATGTAGAAGAAACTAATGAAAGAATTCTTCGACATTGTCTTTTCTTTCTTTTTTTCCACCTTCTCTTGTGAGTTGGCTTCTAGAGGAATCTGGCGGCTGATTCAATTACTTCGCTCGTCATTCTACAAAAGCTCCTCTTTCTCCTTCTCCCTAGAGACCCTTAATAATCTGGAAAGCGACTTGAGGCTTTCACCTTACCGGATTAAATTGAAGTTCGTCTCTTCAGACACGAATAATACGAACTAATGGGTTTATTTCACCTTAGCAAGGTAGGATTACTGTGACCTTATCTCAAGACTAGGCCCCTAGACTGAAAACCAACTGGAAAATTACGATGATGATTCGCAAATCATTCAACTAACTACCTTTGACTTTTATCACCCCGTAATTGTTGGTGTGTCTCAATGTGCAGTGCACAAGTTAGGGGTTCAAATTGTTTTCAAATTTAAGAGTTTAGAGAATAGTGAAAAATATATAATCTTGTATGTAAGCTTCCTGTTTATTAAAATAAAATGTAAAATTTTAAAGGCAGAATACAAACAAAGAAAATGTTAATTAATATAATAATATAAAAAATCTTTAATACAAAATTCCAGACTATATAGCAATCTTTCTCCCTTATTCAATGTAAACCTTCCCTTGATGAGATCGATATTTTTGCCGAGACAAACATTTAATTCTATTAATGCATCAGTGAAGCAGAATTTATTTTTATTCATTAAATTTCGTGAGATTTCAAAAATTATATCCCATTTTTCTTTAAATTAGAAGATTATTTCTTATTTCATTATAAATTGTAATGAATTAATTCATTTTTAATCTGCATTTTATTAATAGTAAGTAATATTTCTTTCTCTTTTAATTTTAAACTTGTTTATCATCTGTAATTCACTACTTTCTTGTTGAGTATCATAAACTGCCTTAAACACACTAATCTTTCATCTGTGGAATTGTTGACATAATAATTAGAAAGTCAAATGATCGTACATGTGAGATATCCTATGTAACGCGATCATAACTAAAATGTCGTGCGATAAATAATTCAAGCTGTTATTGTTATTGTTGGATTTATTATTTATTACCCTTTGAATTTGGTTGTCAGACTCAGCAAGCATAATTAAAAACGATACAACTTTGATATAGATTACATTAAGCAACTGCAGTCATAAAGTATAAAGAATCCTATGATTAAGACAGACACTTAAATCACGTGGTTCAGCAATACATTTCTTTATTGCATCACAACCATGCCTCTTCTCAGTGATAAGATGTCCACTTAAGAACAGTGCATATATCTCTCCTTCGCAATGATGTTGCTTCCCAATATTAGCAAATATACCATTCATCGTCATTCTTGATTTATATAAAATGCTTCTCCAATCCGTAAAGCAAACACGATTAATTAATTCTGCGACATGAGCCTCTCAGACAGGCCCCCCACATCAAATTCAGGGCTCAGGTATCAAATGCAATAACGTCCCCCCCCCTCCCATGTTATGATTAAAATCATAAATTCTTAGCCAAAAATATCGCGAAAATAACGCACGATTTCATACTTCTACAGTTTAAACATGGCACACATAGTTATTTCCATCATTTTTAGAGCAAATTAACTTAACACTGACACGAAATAATTATTTGTGAACAATCAAAAAAAAAAGAAAAAAGAATGGAATAAATGAATTCTGACAAAGATCAGAACCGCTATCAATTTTGTCACGGAATACAAGATACAAGATTTGAAACTTAAATTAAATTAAACTCATTACAGTAATGCCTGAGCATACAAAGAAAATGTAATACTAGTAATATTAAAATTAAATCTTTAACTATCGAAATAAGTAGAAAATACACAGAAAGCCAAATTAAACAAACATTTATATTATTGTTGATTATTCGAAAGTCTTTCTTATACTGATATCTTTTCTTTATATCATAAAAATACACAAACAGAAATATATATAATATATTCTATAATATTATATATTATTACATAATATAATATATTATTAATATATATAATATATACCGAATCGGCGAAACTCAAAGCCATCTCATCGAGTATCGCAAAGCAAAGATTTCAATCAATCTTTTGCAATTTAGAAAAAGTAAAGAATAGAAGAATAGAATTAACTTATATTACTAAACTATATAAAGCCGGACAGTGATGTGGAATTTGAAAAGTGACAATACAAAGACCATTATCATGTTTCTGTGAAGATACGGTCAATTTATCCTCAGGTCATCAGCGGCAAAATTTAGAAACAATTTAGAAAACAAAAAGGCAAAATTCCAAGACTTTGCTCTTTTTTATTCAAAAACTAAGAACAAAATTACAACTAAAGGTCTAAAATCTAAAAACAACAACAAAATTACTAAGATAATAACTAAGTAATAAAGACGTCAGTCTCTTTATTACTTATTAAATAAGTACTAAAATTAGTATTTTATTATATTTACTTCATATATTTAAAGATTAAAACTTAAAAGATTAAAAATTAAAAAATTAAAAATTAAAACGAGCATTTTTCAAATTCCACATCACTGTCCGGCTTTATTTAGTTTAGTAATATAAGTTAATTTTATTCTTATATTCTTTACTTTTTCTAAATTGCAAAAGATTGATTGAAATCTTTGCTTTGCGAAACTCGAAGAAATGGCTTTGAGTTTTGCCTATTCGATATATAAACCTAATTTTGAAGTTTATATATTATTGCTTCTTATTAAGGTATTTATTTACTTATTTTAAAATATTATTAGATTTTGCTCTGTTTAATTTTTAATCTTTTAATCTTTAATTATTTGAAGTAAATATAATAAAGTTCTAATTTTCGTAAGTATTTAATAAATAATAAGGAGACTGACGTCTTTATTATATTACTTAGTTATTATATTAATAATTTTGCTGTTGTTTTTAGAGATTTAGGTTATTTAGTTGTAATTTTATTGTTAGTTTTTGAATAAAAAAGAACAAAGTCTTGGAATATTGCGTCTTTGTTTCCTATTTAGAAAACAAAAACGCAATATTCCAAGACTTTGCTCTTTTCAACATGTTTCTAAATTTTGCCGCTGATGACCTGGGGATAAATTGGCCGTATTTTCACAGACACAGTGATATGGTCTTTATATTGGCATTTTTCAAATTCCACATCACTGTCCGGCTTTATATACAGGGTGATTACAATTAAAGTTCAACTTTCAACATGCTATAAAAAAAGAATCATTCCTCAGAATGACCTGAAATTTGAACTGAATATATTCGAAGAAAGGGGAAATGGTATGGCATAAGAAAAAAAAATAGTTCAAATGTTAGCAATAGATGGCGCTTTAAGCGTTGTAACGTAAATGGGTTCGGCTACAAGTGACATTTGAATCGCAATGCGACGGCTATGACGTGAGTTGCACGTTAAACCAACTGTATTGTTCAATGTGCAAGACTATATCGGGTTTTTACTGAAGAAATGGCTTCCAAGTCATTCAACAGTTGTGGCACTGTTAGCCCATCCACCACGGCAAGGTCGTACCACATCGGATGGGAAAAATCGGTTTTTAATTGTCCTGAGGCCAAAAACCGCATTAAAAAGCAACAATGAAATCGGTTTTTAATTGTCGTAGAGGCCAAAAACTGCATAAAAAGCAACAATGAAATCGGGTTTTAATTATCGCAAGACTTACGCAAGACAGTGTTCAATATGCTGTCCACCGTTTTCTGCCACAAGTTAAAACCGAGAAACAGCGTGTTCCACAACAGATCGGAGTGTCAGGTTGTGAATGTGTTGATCAATGCGTGCCTTCAATTCAGCTAAGTTTGCAATCGGACCACTAAACACCACATTTTTCAGATAACTCCACAGCCAGAAGTCACAAGGATTAAGATCAGGTGATCTTGACGACCATGCTGTTGGAAAATGAAGGCTGATAATTCTATCATTTCCGAAATGCCTCCTGAGCAGCTGCTTCACTGGCTTTACAATGTGCGGAGGAGCGCCATATTGCATAAAAATGATACTACCCACCCGCACGCTGATGAATTGTTGGAATGACGCGGTTGCGCAAAAGACTCTCATAGCGTTTACCAGTGACCCGCACGACCCATCTCCTCGAAAAAAAAAATAGCACTACGATAAATGCTGGCGTCAACCCGCAGCGCACAGTTATCTTTGCAGAATGAAGAGGTACTGATTCATGTGCGAACAGATTTTCCGTTGCACATATTCTGCAATTCTGAGTATTGACATGTCCTTGGAGATGGAAATGGGCTTCGTCTCTCCACAAAATATTCCATGGCCATTCATTGTCCACTTCCATGCGAGCAAGAAATTCTAGAGCAAACCTTTCTCTTACTGGCAGGTCAGCAGGAAGCAACTCCTGAACATGGGTAATTTTGCATGGATAGCAATGCAGGATGTTTCGTACAATTTTATGCACCGTGCTCACAGGCATGTCCAAAGTTCGGGCAATTCCCCGTCACTGCATGTTTGCACACCACCCCTCGTCTCTCCCTGGATTGCTGTGGCCACATCTTTTATTGACGTCAAAGCAATTGGTTTCCTCCCCCACTTCAAAAGAACCTGTCTCTTCGAATTTCTTCATCCTTTTCTCCAGACCCTTGGCAGACATCGGACCACAGCCTTTTTTCATACCGTTTAATGTCAGGAACTTCTTCAGAGCTACTGGTGCACAGTTATCGTTCTTGTAAAAGAACTTAATAAGCAGAGCGCGATCCTTCATTGAGAGAGTCATGGCGAACTTCGCAGAAGCAATATGAGGAAAACGCCATGTACCCGCGTTTTTATAACAAATTCAATGTGTTGTGAGCATGACATGTCTTGTATTTTGCATATTATTACGCTTAAAGCGCCATGTATTGCTATTTTTTTTCTAATGCCATACCATTTCCCCTTTCTTCGAGTATATTCAGTTCAAATTTCAGGTCATTCTGAGCAGGGATTCTTCTTTTGCAGCATGTTGAAAGTTGAACTTTAATTAAAATCACATATATATGTAATGGAAGCCTTATCACAAGGATTGATTTGGCAAGACAAGAAAAAAAATATCCCTTTTTAATAAGCAAAATCGCCGCGGAATAAATAAAAAAACAAGCAACGAATTAAAACAAAAGAAAACAAAAAACAATACAACTTAACAAGAAGAGAGGGACTAACCCTAAATTTATCAAGAAATTAAATTACCTAGCCGATACTTCCACTCGAGAACACACCTCTATTTTACTGGCCAGTTATCATAAAAAAATTCATAATAAAAACATAATAGATGAAAATCGAAACTTCAGAAAAACTGGTAATAACATGAAAATTATAATATTTAGATAATCGGAATACGAATACAAATAATGATTTCTTTTACAATAAACAAGTATTTACAGAAGAAAACAAGGGACGAGTGGGCATAAAAAAATAAGCTAAATATGGGCTGAAGGCGGCAAACTGGTCACGAAAGAAAAAAAATAAAAGTTAAAATAAAAACCGTGACAATGCCAACATTTACTTTTCCAGCTTTAGAAATGAAGTTTAGAAAAAAGTTTAGAAAAAATTTGCTCTATGCAAACATTGTAATGCAGAATAGTTCTATGCAGACGGTTAAAGCAGAAAAGTAGTTGAAATAAAATGTTCATTATTAAAAAAAGCCTAGAAGTGATAGGCTAATTCATATATTTTTTTTCGGTCAAGACCTAAGTCCGGGCCCCTTTGATGGCCTGACTCCGATGCTGAGGGACCAAATGACTCCCCCCCCCCCTTGTGGGGGCCCTGCTCTCAGAAGTCAAAATGAGCAACCCCATGAAATAAAAAGTAGAGAAAATTAATATAGGGGAAGTCTGGCGGTTATGAGCACCTTAAGGAAATTTGTTATCCTACATTAAACCATGTGATTAACAAACATCAGTATTATTTTATTTAACTATTCATTCCTTTATAACTGCAAAGTAAAATACATATCAACGAAAACTTAATAATTATGGTCTAGAAAATAATTAATTAAGATCCTCTAAGTGCTCATATTAAAAACATGTGGGGGAAATATGAGCTACCCATGGGGTAATATGAACACCCTCTTATAATATTAAAAATACATGTAATGCACAACGACACTCTTTAATTTTAAATAGAAATGGTAACTAGAACGGTTTACATAATGAAAAATAGTAGAATACAAGTAATATATATATATATATATATATATATATATTATAGTAGAAACCAATGCTGGTGGTATTCATTTTGTCTTTCATATTGTATTTTGAACAAAAGTCACAAATGTAACATTTCTGTCGTTTACCAACATCACTGCACTCAACGTGAGCCCATTTTTGGCATTGCATCCAGTCACCGCCTATTATTGAAAAAAGATCCCCACAGAAAATACACTCTGAGTCTTCAATATTTCTTGATTTCTTAGCATAGGAATTTGAAGACTTTTTGCTCTTTTTTTCTGGTTGCTGCTTCTTGGCATTCTCTATTGCATATTTGTGTGGACTGTCAGTGAGCACTGTATAATGAGCCACTTTTCTTGTGGAAGGCTTCCTTGAACCTTTGGCTGGAATAGGAATCAAGTCTCGGAATGTTGGGGAGCGTTGTGGAGTTGATCTTTTCTATGTAGATGTTCCTGGTTGGGGTGAAGATGATCCTGATGTTGGTGATGAGACAAGACAGCTGTCCCTTTCATTGGAATTTTCCAGGGATGATGTCTTTTCCAGTGGAGATGGTTGTGTGAAGAGCTAGAGTTGTGCTATTGTTGCATTCTGGATTAGCTGTGAGCTCTGCGGCAATGAAATCCTCTTCTGAAAATATATGGGGATTGAAGGGATGTATGCCGTTAGGGTATTATGAGCACCCGTGCTCATATAAACCGCGGGAGCACTGCTGTCTTTTCAGCCATTTTGTTTACTGCGGTGATATGTTAATCTCAAAACTTTTACATAGTATGAAATGAGAAGGTTTATAATATGTTTGAGCTTAATTAAGAAGCAAACCAATGATAATTACAATCCCTGTTGCTAATAGAAACTACTAGAAACATTTTAGTGAGTCAATCTTAAACATACCTTTTCAACAATTAATAGATGCAAATCGCTATGATTCTTCTGTTGGCGCCAAGTGCTCGCGGGTGGGTTTCTACGATGTTGTTGATCATTCTTCAGCAAGGTGGCAGCACCTACTTCCTACAGGAAGCGTTTTAGACGGGTATGCTCATATTATCCCCCCTGCTCATATTCGCCAGACTTCCCGTACTTCAATTACAAACACTTTCTTTTAAAACTTTACTTGAAATACAAAAACAAACTAGCATTATTTAGTAAATTATTTAAGTTGTAGGTTTTAGTTTGCAAGATTTTAAGTATTTGAAAATTAAATATGAACAAATTGAGGAATCACAAAAATTCCTTCATGCTTTTACAAAATTTTTGTTGGCTTATGGAATAAATCGATTTGATAACTGAAGATATGGAAATTGCAGAAAAATAAATATGAGAAAAGAGTTGTATTGATCATTTTCCCTTCTGAGAGAGGCTTATATAAAGGTCAATTATGGAAATGAGAATCTACAATCCACTTCAGATGTTCCCACGTACAGTATTATCAGTTTGAACAATTTGAAAATTGTATGCTGCTCACTTGAGTAACCTCGGTAGATAATGGATCACAACTCAGAAGCTATCATTCCAAAGATTCCAACGATGAGAAAATGATCTAGAATCGAAAAATTTAATATTTGCTCCTAAGTGACAACCTCGATGACTAATTTTGTTTAAGTTTGCAAACAACTTTTATCTTTTTAATTACTTGACTTAAGTGCTATAGCTGATTGTGCGACAGGAAATAATAATTAAATTAAATGTAGCTCAACATAACTCCCCATAAGATAGAAACCAACACTATTTTCAATACCATTTTAATTCATAAATAAGATTAATCATATTTATTAGCATCGAATTTTGAGCAAATGATTCTGAACAATTTATCATTCAGTATAGATTTTTTAATGAAGCAAAGGGAGAATACACGTGGGAAGTCATGGTAACTATTTTTTTATCTACCAAACATGCGGGAACACTGCAATTCTAGAATATACGTTTGAAAACCGGTTTGATGTTCTTCTATTGGCACTACTGATGTGGTCTGGGTCAGTGAAGGAACGTCATGGAGGCTTAATAAGACAATGCAGTGTAGCCAAAAAAGAAAAAGGAACACAGGAAATGCTCAATACACATTGCTAAGACCCCTCAAAGTAATCTCCAAGATTGGAGATACAACCGTACGTTGCCAGCGTTTGGGAACTGCTATCCAACGCCATCATTCTTCACGGTTACGTCACATGTCACATGGCAGCTCCTGCTCAGATTTTGTTACGTCGATTGGGTGAGAAGTCTTGGAACACCCTTCGTATTCGCCAGACCTGAGTCCATGCGACTTTGATTTGATTCCAAAATTCAAACTGCAGTTGAGTGGGAAACAAAGATGAAGCTTGCGAACAAAGATAAAATTTTGATGGCGTTTCGGCGAGAGGTCCAACACTTTAATGACCCACACGCAGGCAATGGTATTCTCCGCCTTCCCAAACGCCGGCAACGTACGGTGGCCAATCTTGGAGATTACTTTGAAGGGTGCTAGCAATGTGTATTGAGCATTCCTGTATTCCTTTTTCTTCCTTGGCTACACTACATTGCCTTATTAAACGATGATTTCCAAATACGTATTTTCCAAAAACGTATTGTCCCTATGACGTTTCTCCACTAACCCACACCACATCAGTGGTGCCAATCAGAAGAACATCAAAAGGCTTTCAATAGTATATTCCAGAATTGCAGTGTTACCGCATGTTTGGCAGATAAAAAGAATAATCAGCATGACTTCCATAACTGCCCACGTACAGGGAAATTTAAAATTCCCTGTACAAATTTTAAAGGTAAGTCAGAAATACAAAAACAAACTGTATTCATAATGGAACGTCACCTGACCGCAAACGCCACCTGAATGTGCTAGAAGGTACACAAAGATTCAGAAATAAAAGAAACAAGTAAGGTAGACAACATATTTATTAGCCCTAAGTTTACAATATGACAGTAAGGTGTACAATTACAGGTTCAGAGTAGATGAATTTACAACTGCTTCCATCAGCAGTAATACATGCCTCGTCGATGCATGGATTATCGAACATGTGCAAAAAATGCGAGGCCTTTCGGGGACACATCCAGCTTCCATAGCGACTCTTGCAATGATGCCTTTCAGGTAACCCCAAAGGCAGAAATCAATGCAGGACAAGTCGAGTGCCCAACTAATGTCCTGCCAAACAGCGTCCTCTAGCACATTCGGGTAGCGTTTGCGGACTATGAATACTAGTATTCCTGAACTACCTTGAAAGTTTGTACAGGGAATTTTGAATCAAGAAGAAAAGAAAATATTTCCAATAGCTCCTATTTTATTTCCAAGATTAAATTTTTCTTTTCTTCTGTTAAACTTACATTTGTTTACTAAGCTGTTATTGTTTTGCTTTTTCTTATTTTAATGAGCTTGTTTTGAATGCAATTGATGTTAAATCATTGATATCGAGATAAATAACAGTTATGTAATCTTTAATAGTGAAAATGTTTCTCTTAAGTGATTGCAAATATTATATTTAAACAGTTCTTCAAAGAAATGAAGCTTTCGCCTTTTCTTTATCAAAAATTTCATAAATAAAAGTTAGTTCGTCTCTTGTACTTAAATGTGCATGCTAACTTGCATGAGGATCAATCCAACGGTTCAAAAAGTAGAAGGATGGTCCCTTACACACAAATTCACAGTTTGGTAAGCTTCACTTTCTTTAGAAAGTAAGTTAAAAATATCATTAACTCAGATATTATTCCTAGGGAAATATGAGCTTTCTGTAAACATTAATAAAAAATAGAAATTTTTCTAAGAAATCTCCGTATCTTTTGAGACAACAGCAATTGTTCAAAGTATCACAGAATATACATTAAGAAAGCCTGTAGTTATTTGTGAATTATCCAATAAAGATTATTAATAACATCAGATGTTTCGGACAAAATGATAAAAACTCAAAGAATGTATTTATTAATAGCATTGGGGGAAATTCTCCTAATGCTAATTGTTCATTTAGGGCTGATAAGGTCTGGGAAATGTATGGGTGTGTATTAATGTGCAATAACATCTCTCCCTAAGATAGAGAACTAGGCGTAGAAGCTCTCAGCGGATTTCCACTAGAATGATGTAATTTGCCCTCAGAAAACGAATTACTGATTGCACCTCTTCCTTCGTTCTGCGCGAGTTAACTTAAAATGTATTTTTTTCCAACCAAAACTGTTCAACTAATGTAAAGAGAAGCCGCCTACGGCTTTGTAGCGGGACCACAAACTGACATTATTTCCGATTCACAGCTTTATGGTAATTTATTAGATGGAAATAGAAACCTTTCAATGTGACCTATCCTCGTTTCTGTTTGAATACTTATATGATAACACAATATTGTGATAAATACAAATAATAAAAAAAAAAAAAATCAGAAAAACAAAATTGCCGATGAATTATATCGAAAAGGCTTTTTGTTGAGAATTTCTTCTTTTCAAAATTTCAAAATTTCAGTTTCAAATGAAACTGGAATGATGTTAATACGAAACAAATAATAAAGTTCAAATTTATCCTTCAAATTTAATTTCTATTTTCATTTGTTTCTAAAAAATTTATTTGGACACCCTTTACATTATTATTAAATTTGATTCTTGATAAAAAAAGAGAAAGATCTCTTTTCTGTTTTAATACTTTTCAAAGTTTTCTTAGTTGTAAAATTGACTCCATTTGTCTCAAAACATTGATCTGCTTTGCTGTGTTATATGGAACTTACACAGAGAAGCCAATCCTTCTCAAGTCAACAGAATTGAAGCGAGTCGAAGGAAAACAATTCAAGTTCCTTGGATATCTTTGTGATGTCACCCTTCCGAGATACTTAGCTATTATTTTCAATGACTGTAAACTTTGTCAAAATTTCCACTCGTATGCCCCGAGCTGCATATCTTATTACTTTACCTTTTGAACTTAACCACTAAATTGTTTGCTGGTGACTGGCCCTAGCTGATGATTGCCAAACAGCGTGAAACACCTGTTCTAGGATGTCACTTAGTAAGCACTTGTTGTCACTAATTGACATAACCTGAATCTAACGAAATTAAACTCACAATGATAAATCAAATACTTTGCCAAATTTCTTCTCAAATATCGGACAAAAGGAGTAAAGTCTTGAGTTTTTAAATTAAAAAATTAAGAGTGTATTTGTTTTCCATTTGTTATTGCTTTACGACAGAAGCCAACAATTGCATTCTTGTAGCTCTATCAATAGCATTGATGTAGCCTTTATTAAATTTCGGACTTAAGCATTTAACTAAATTATGGGATTTGTTTAGATTTCGGTTTATGAACGGCTATTTAAAGGCTTTGGTATTTTTAACTCAAACTTTGTTGCTGAAAAACTGAATGATTTTACGTTTTATAATGGCTTAAATTTATATAATTTCGAAGAAAGTATTTTACTAATTGCATAAAACTTAACGCTCTGATGCTGGATACTTAGGACTAATTTTCTCGAAGTAGTGATGTGGAATTATTTCTTTTAATAAAGATATCTATATACGTGTTTAACAGATCCATTTCGTTTTTGGGAAAATGTTTTATCACTTAAATTCTTAACGTAATCTTTGAATTGATAACTCTTTCCTTAAATTCTTATTAGTTGCTTTGATTATTTAAAAAGCGAGAAATTAAAGGCAGCACCTGAATAAATTGAAATTGCCTCTCTTGTTCGATTATAGGGAAGAAGTTGGGAACACCTGTTTCGTCCTTCATTGGACTCTTCAGCCCAACCACGCCTTCCCCGATAAAAGAACCAGAGAGGCAAGATCTTAAGTGAGGGTCAATGTCACACCTGACAGTGACCTCTCTAAAGCAAGAAAGACAAGAAATTAATTGGGATGCCAACTCAGCACCACCAAAAACCTTGGTGGTGAAGAGTCCGATGCAATTTTTCCCAGCACGTTAAATGATTTGATTTAGCTTTTGCTTTGATTATTGTTTTGAATTTTCGATTTATAGAAAATCAGTGTAAAGCATATTGGAGTGCGTTTATTGGATTATCATAAGTATTTTTTGTTGATTAATTGAATGTCAAGAGTTTTAAAGCGTATCTTTTATAAGAGACAACGAATGAAAATTTAAAAAATATATTTCACATTTAAGTCAGGCTCTTTTGAACCATTACTCTATAAGAATAAAATAGTTAAAAATAGAGAACTATTAAATAAACCAAAGAAGTTCCAAAATTGTTAAAACTCCGAATTATAATTGACATAAACTTAAGCTTTATTTATTTGTTTGTTTGTTTTTATTTTTATCTTTAAGTTGTTAGTTAAAGTTGGCAAAGCTCAACTGAAAAGTAAAATAATAATTGCAATGCTTGGAAACTCTTTTCCATTTCTGCTGATTCACTCTGATTTTAGACATGGGCAATTGAAAACGAATTTAACAAAAAAAAACTCAACATCCTGTATCGATCACATATTTACTTTAACTTGAGACTGGAATCAGAAATTGCATTTTAGTTGTAGGAATTATATAAAAGAATTCCATAAAAGAAATACATAAAAGAATAGAGAATACACTATTTATCATTGCAATATTTTTATTTCATCCTCAAAGACCTTGAAGCAATCTACAAGGTTTTGAAGTAAAATTATTATAATTATTGGAAGAGCGGATTCACGGCGGTTTCCAGATTAAAAGCTACATCATGATTCACTTAATGGCTGGTCACAAGGGTGCAAATAAATAAACAAAAGGTCTAGCGAATTACAATTAATGAAGTGCTCTTTCACTGTATAATCAAGGACACTTTTGAAATTCTTTATCATCTCCTGAATATCTAATACTGTATTTAATAATTCTTCTCAGAAAGGTAGAGCGTATTAAGTACTGCAATAATTTAAAACACAGTCTGAGAAAATGCAGTATTGTAAAGATGGAGGTGACAAATTCTCTTTTAAGATTTAATTTTTTAAGAAGCTAACCATTTTTGTAATCTTCAAAACTGTATCCAAAACGATCAAACATGCATAGTTAGAAAATTCGTGGACTCAACCACACATCCCTAACATCTCTTACTCTCCCTTGCTTTTTTTTATTTATACTTGGCAAAGTGTGCTTTGGTCCTTGACCCGCCATGTTGTCTTAGCTGGGGAAACCCAAGAATAGAAACAAGTTATAATAATATTAATCAATAAGAGAAGATGTCACAACCTTCTCTTTAATATAATTGAATATTTTTAAAGAAATATTGAATAAATTAAAAAAGTAATGCGTAATTTACTCTGTTAACTTTAATATAATATGTTATTATAAAAAGTAACGTGTTGTGTCCAGTGAAGAATTTCAAGAATCGCGAAAAAATTATTAGGATAAATTACAGTATTGGGCAAAACAAACAGTAGTGCAAGGCAGAAATCAGGAGAGGAAGCAGTGAATGTAATTAAATATCAGTTACAAAGAACAGAAATATCCTAACTAACTATTATCCATTCAAGATACGATATGTAGGCGGTCCCCGGGTTACGGACGACTTGACTTACGGCGTTCCATACTTATGAACGGGCCCCCAAGGCTCGCCGTAAGGTCCAATGTCGCTTGGACTTAATCTCGCGTGACCCAAAACCAAAAAAAAAACACATCCTTCTGACTTTTCTCGAGCTTGGGACCGACCTCGGCGTGATTAGTGTTTTTTTCTTTCTTTTTTTAAGATTTTTTTTCTTTTGCCCCACAATGCCTGTAAACAATGCATTTATGAATGAGCTCACACTTGCAATTGCAAATTATGTGCAATACCACATAGGTAGTTCTCCATTGTTCTATAGCAGGGATCTTCTACAATATTTAATAATCTAGCAGCCGTGTCTTCGTATTTAATTCTTTTGGGTCCACTTCCTCCAGCAATCAATTGTTATATTTTTACTTCACTTAAAGATTGTTCTTGTAGTAAAAATTCTAAGCATTTCCAAAAGGATGGATGATGAGCCCCTAATAACCAGCTAAAATGTCTGTGCCAACAATTCATTAGCATTTATATGTTCTTGGAAGGTCATCTGCTACTGCTCGAAAACAATTCCACATTTTAATGGGGAAAAGTGGTTCACGACCATTTCTTTGAGGCCTACCAATCCATTGATCTTCCACATAATCTAATACTGATGTTAAAGAACTTTCTGTAAAAATATGTATATGCGATATTTTGTCCCCGCGATATTTTGACCGCGAGATTTTGTCCCGCGGGATTCTGGTCGCGAGAATTTGTCCCAATACCACCGTAAGGATAATTTATAATTAAATAATTAAATTAATAATTAGGAACTATTTTTTTCTGCACATATAATAAACCCGTATGGCTTAAGCAGTTCGTTGGCTTAGAATCTTACGTTTATATCTATTGTTTACACGGTCGCTTACGCACAGCATCACATTCGTCTTAATTTTTTTTTTATTCGATTTTGTGAGTCTATGTTTAATTGTTAACTTAGACTTATTATTACAATATTATTATTATTATTATTATTATATTTGTATGTTTCAAACCTTGGGTTTCCCCAGCAAAAACAATATGGCGGGTCAAGGACCAAAGCACATACTGCCAAGTGTAAAGATGTGTACAAGAATGATTAGGGATGTGTGCTTGTGTCCATAAATTTCCTAACTATGCGTATAGTGTTGAGTACCACAGCCTTCTGCAGTTATGCATAAGTGTTTTTGTGAAGTCCTAGTGTGCTGAGACTGTGGTGCAATGTGTGAGGCACCAGACCAGTGGCAGACAGAACGATGGGTACAACACGTACTCGATCCTGCCTCCACTGCTTCTGGAGCTCGTGTGCTAGATCAGTGTATTTACTGATCTTGTCTGCGTGAGTTTTCTGCATGTTCTTGCTGATAGGCACTGCAATATCAATTAGATAGGTCTGTTTGTTGACCTTATCAACAAGTGTGATGTCTGGTCTGTTGTGATATATGGTTTTGTCTGTGTGAATGGGGCGGTCCCAGTATAGTTTATATGAGGGTGATTCTAATACGCTTTGTGGTATGTACTTGTAGTACGGGACCGTGCTCTTAATAAGTGAATGTTTGTGTGCTAGTTGTTGATGAACTATCGATGCTACCTGATTGTGTCGGTGGAGGTAGTCTGTTTGAGAGAGAAGGGGACAGCCTGATATTACGTGGTCGATCGTCTCATGCGTAGTGTGGCATTTCCTGCATTTGTCGTCATGTGTGTTTGCATCGTGTAGAATGTGTTTCTTGTAGTTGCGTGTGGAGATGACTTGGTCCTGTATTGCGATCATGAACCCTTCGGTCTCCCCAAACAGCTCACCACTCGTCAGCCATCTGTTCGACGCTTCCATGTCGACATGAGGCTGGCTGAGTTCGTGATGATGTCTGCCATTATTATTATTATTATTATTATTATTATTAGTCTATTATTACAGTATTACACTGCATTATTATTGTCACATATATCAATACATATAAACCATTATTTTATTCTTCTTCTTATTATTATTAGTAATAGTCGTAGTAGCGTATATGCGCTCTTCATCAGGAATCCGAGTTACATACAAATCCGACCTAAAGACATTCTCAGGAACGTATCGCGTCCGTAACTCGGGGACCGCCTGTATTCTAAATGTTCGCCGCTACGGCGAATACTAGTTCATACGTTCCTGCAAATTTTCTACCTTGAGATGACACTGCCAGGAAAGTTTTCATGAAGAAACTGCCTGTACACCACATCTGTATTACAAGTAAGCATCTGTTCCAACAGATGGCTGTCATTCTCGCTTGTTGTTACGGTTCGTGGCAGTACTGTGAAACCTTTATGTTGTGAAAGCACAGTGCTTGACCATCGGAATTTTTTGATGACGCCAAAAATCACACTGGAACCTGGGTCATGTTTCCGAAACGTAAACTGAAATCACTTCTTCACATAGGCAAGACTGGGTCCGTCTTTTTGTCCTAGACCGTATGAACAGTTGTAAAACTAAAAATAACTTTTCTTCTATCTTTAGAACCATTACTATGAATATGAATAAGAGTTACTAGAGGTTTAGCAGGAGTAAAGTTTTCTGTGTCTACTAGAGAATAAATGAAAACAGATAAATAATTATAAGAAAAATAATATAACAAAAATTCCTGAAAGTAGTATTAGGAAGAAGAAAGATGGAATGGAATTTTAACAGAATTGAATCTGAATTGAAGATTGATTCAAAAACCTAATATAAGTCACTATACAGTTTATATTAAAAAAAAGTTTATATTCAAATAGACTTTTGAACATGCCCTATTATCGCGTGGGAATGTGGAATATTTCATTACTGTTTGTTTTGCCCAATACTGTTTAACATGAAAAATTTGCTTCTTTGTTCTCTGACACAAATTCTTAGTACTATTATCGTTCTTGTAATAACATAAATTTTCGTTTCAAGTTACCTAAGAATACACATTTCAAGCATACTT
This sequence comes from Thereuonema tuberculata, assembly GCA_023159025.1. Classification (NCBI taxonomy): domain Eukaryota; kingdom Metazoa; phylum Arthropoda; class Chilopoda; order Scutigeromorpha; family Scutigeridae; genus Thereuonema; species Thereuonema tuberculata. Next base: position 145,681,015 of record JAFIDM010009631.1, on the reverse strand, counting down.
AGAATAGATCAGTGTTTCCAAAACCTTTTCCGAGTCGCGACCCCCTTTCCTAATAGTCAAGTGACCTCGCCCCCCCCCCACCATTTGCATAAAAAGGCATTTTTAATAATGTAAGAAAAACACATTCAAAATAGATTTTTCATAATTTTCTTCTTCTGTAAGAATACAGAGCCCAGATGTAAGAAGCTACAATGCTTTCTGAAAAACAGACACATTTATCGCAGTAGTTTTTTTTTTTTAACTACTGAAACATTTTTTGTTTTTTATGTTCAACATTGTTTATGTTCCTACATACCAAATAAGTGTATGTTAATAAGGCGTTTTTTGTTTTATTTTGTAAATCCTCTCGTGATCCCCTTTTGAAATAATTATTTACTCTTTAACATGAACATAGTGAAAAGATTGCATGGTTCATCTTGCAATGTGGAAATTAATAGTCATTGCTTAAATGTGTAATAATACGTGTAATTTGAGGAATTTTTCTATATTGTAAATAGCTACAATATAGTGATCTCTACTAAGAGATGTTTTCTAAGTAAGTTAATAAATTCATATATACGTTCATCCTCAGAATTGATTCGCATGCCAAAATATAATATTGTAAAAATAACAGCAGGGCGGGAAGCTTAGAAAACTGAATCCTTAATGGAAGCTCCTCCAGCAGTAACAGAAGAGTAAGAGGAGCGCTGTATGTGGAATAAGTAACAAATCTAATGCCGATTCCCAATATTAGAATAATCAAAGCAAAATCAGAGAACAAAGAATACACGAAAACAAAGAATGATGAATCTCACCGAAATATTACTAAAAAGCTGTAGTAATACAAATAAGCCTACTTAACATTGCAAAATATAGTATAAAAGATTACATTCCATATTAATGCGATAGGTACCTATACCATAAATTAAGATTAAAACTGCAAAGTCAATTATTTTTTTATTTTATTTGTATTTTCGTTGATGCAGAATTGATAGGAAAACCAAAAATTGCATAGGAAAACCAAAAATTGCATTTTATTGTCTGTAGAAACAGAAGAAGGCTTGAATTTCTTATGTACAATGTATAAATATTTGTGATTCGAAAACAAACAACACTTTTATGCAGGAATTAAAAGAGCTGCGACGTTTTAAAACCTTGACAACAATGGATCTCTCCTACAGCTGATTGAAAACCAATATTTTCATTCATTATAATTAAATAGTCGCTTGGCTGCAGGTTGGAGGAAGCAGGTTTGATTCCCGGTCTCGGTGGAGGGTGGGAATTTTTCCATGCTCATTCTTCTCCAAACGGGTCCAAGGATCTACCCAGCCCTCTGTAAATTGGGTACCGGGTTTCTTTCCCTGGAGTTAAAGGCGGGCGGGCGTCTGGCCGGCCACTCGACCCCAACATTCTTCCCATAGGCTATTTGTCGGGAGCTTAACCTCCCGCGCCCCAAAGGGTCTGTTCCACACCAGTTGAACGGGGTTACTTTAACTTTACTTAATAATTAAATAGTAAGATTTACTGCACTAGCCATCCTTATAAACCATTCTTAGAATAGCGAGACTACGGACAACTAAAACGAATAGTCTTATAATGAAGTAGCATTCAGCGAACCACTTTGTTATGGTACTCCCTATCAATAGTTTCATTATCATCTTATAGAAATCATGGACAAAAGATAGAAAGTGCATTTGAGAATGATAATTCAATGTGGTACTTACAAATTAATATTGCATTTAAGTAAATTGAATGAAAAGTTCAGGTTGACATTTTGATCATGCACCCCGGGTCCTAAAAAATACTTAGGTACCCATTGCAGCCATCAAAGCAAAGAAAAGTAATCAAGTGGGCTCTATGACATCGAGGGCTCTATGACATAAAGGCCTAAGTGACAAAATCTCCATTCCGAGTTATTAAGGGTTTTATGTTTGTATTGCCTTGCAGTTCTATGGAAGTAGCTTTTTATGGAAGCAGAATTCTACCAGTTGCAATGAAATTTTCAGTTAGGTCTCTTTTTCATATGTAAGATATGGTTCTCGGATTTCACTTAAGACATGTAACTCAATTTTTACAAAAATGTCACTTAGGCCTTTATGTCATAGAGCCCTCGTTATGATGTCATTAAGAAAAAGCAAGTTCTCTTGGACAGAAAGCAATTATCTTAAAATGTAGCGCTATTATGTTAATTTTTAATTTAACAATCACCTTGAAAAATACATTATTGAACTATATCATTAGTCTTTTTTCCAAATTGTATTCTCTTCTTCAGTTTCCTTAAGCTTCAGCTTTTCTTTAATTAGAAATTTCTAACTTCAACCAAGAGAATAAGTAAATCGGCCTTTCTTTTACAAAAGATGTCACCAAAATGCAAGATGATTGGCTGCTGTAAGAGATATCAAATACCATAAATGACAACACGCGACACTCTGGGATTAAACCATTGTTAACCTGGGAGACAATTTGACAGCAGCGAACCTAGTGGCTTGGCCTGGAAACCTCAATTTCAATACATATGCATGCTGATAAATAGTAAATAAAGAAGTTCATATTTATAAATATTGACCTAGAAGGAACAAGAGGAATAGGGATTTACTAAATGAATAAAAATAAGAAATATAATATTTCGCCGTATAATATAAATATTTTATAAAAATAAAAAAATTAATTTTAAACACAATCTCGTTTAAGCCGCCTCGTGAAAAGATAATTACATCAAAAATTAATTTTCTACACAATTTCGTGTAAGCCATCTCGTGAAAAGATAATTAAAAGATAATTCAGAAAAATTAATTGATTTGTTATTACTTTAATATTATTGCTATCATAGTTTTCCCCAGTTCAACTGACGAAAGAGTTTTGAATAATAAATTCATTTGTTCTTAAACCAAAATTATTTTTAATTTATTTTCTATAGTTTGATATTTATATTTAATATAAATATTATCAAAAATTTTGTAGATTAACTTATTTCTATTATACAATGGTTGGATATGCAGATACGAGGTTTCGTGCTTTTAGGTCATGCCGCTAGGATCGCTGCTTAATTTTGTGGACGCTGTAATCCCAGAGTGTCGCGTTTTGTCATTTATGGTATTTGGAGATATTCATGAGACACGCAGTGACCACGGAGAAATAATACGTGAGAAGTTTAGCCAAATAGGGATTTTCGAAGTTATTCTAATAGTGAGGTTCCTTAGTGCAAGAATCGCAAATATGATACCAACAGACCAAAAAAAAATACCAAAAGCAACCAATGAGCTCAAAGGAAAAAACGCAGCAGTGAGTCATTATGTAGACTTATAATATTTGATTGCTAGTTTCCCTTATTGAAATTAATTAACCGCAATTAGTACCTGTAGTAATTTAGAGCCATTATTAGACTTCCGGCTTGGATTCCCCGTAGTGGTCAAGTAAAGCATGGAAATGACAAATTTCTCATCATAAAGGACAAATTCAAATGTATCAGATGGCTTAGGAAGGATGTTACGGCTATTGTGTAAGTGTTCTTATCCTTTTACCTGTGATAATTACAGGCATTACATCTAACATAATCGTGAATGATAAAACTTTATTATATGGACTTTATTGTATGTTAGTAACTTTATTATAAGTATTAGTATAAGTCTTAATCAAAACTATCTTTTGAAATGTCAGTGTTGTTTATTCTAAGTACAGCAGGCAGTAATTCCCTGGAAAATATTCAATGTATCATTTGGTTAAGTCGTAATAGAAATGAAAAGAATGTTTGATTAGACTAACTGAGAAAAAACAAATTCTTATTTCTATAAATTCAAGAAGCATATTATAGACCTTTTAGCAATTAAACCTTTTTAGCATCCAAATGAATATTGCTAAGTTGTTTTTATAAAGAAACTTAGAAATCTTTTCATTTAATCTTTTTAATGAAAAGATTTGAACTTTTAAGTATTTATTTTCAAATTTTAATTTGCTTACGCTTTTGTTATTTTGATATAACTTAATTTTTATAATTATAGAATGTCTTTTCGTAACAGCACAAATTCATCACGATATCTAAGAAATTTCTACATGAAGAAAAAGTAATTAAATAAATATTTCGAACCTTGCTCAAAATAAAAAAGGTTTCGACTTTTTGTTAACCTAATGACAGCAGTATTGACATGAAGATCCTACATGAAGTCACGCACTATTAATACTGTCTGTCAGTAACGTACATCCAAGTCAGGTGTTTAATCAATAAAATCAATACGACTCTTGTAAAACGATATCAGCCAGCCGGACTTTATTGGAAAACGTATAGATTAGGTAAACACAGAAACCATCGAAATATTGTAGTCTCTTAAGCAGATCATTATAAATTAAGGTAATTAAAATGCCATTAAATCCTTTGACAAAACTCTTGATACATCCTATTTAACTGCATTTTTAAAGAAAAGCATTTTTTTCTTTTAATAATACTGTCAAAACCTAACATAATTACATTTGGGACTTCAAAATTTCCCATTTTGGCGTATGTATTTTTAATATTTATTGAATAATCTCGTATTTAGATCTGATGAAGAGCGAAGTTATGCTGAAAATAAGAATATATTGAGATATTTACTGCATCTATCTATCCTACATATATACTCCATGGTCACATAACGAATTGTATTTCGAAAGAGGAGATCAAATTAGGAATTATTTTTCCAATTTTAAAAAAAAATAAAATTTCTTTTTTTTTTCCCGAAATTTAAGGAGGGACTACGGCCCTCACTGGATATACATCCACGAAAATTACCAGAATAGGCGCAAAAAGTTCATTATTAAGATTTAATTAGCCACATTCTATCTTTAATTCCTTCATCGAATTATCTTAGAGTAAAATTATGAATTTTTCTTATCTTAAAAGTATAACGGTGCGTTTCAAATGTTAGACTGAGAAATACAGAAAACTTTCATGAGGGATGAAAGAGAAAGAGTGAAAGTATCTAATTACAAAATATGTTATAATCATCAGAAAAAGAAAAAGGAGAGATTATTACCATAGTAAAAATATGAATAAAGAGTAACTTTCAGTGAATTATCTCATGATTAATTTATTGGTTCAGTTTGGAAGTTCGTTGAGAGTAATTTCTCAGATTTGTTGCTAATGCAACTTCAAAGGGGCTTCCTTGCATTCGTTAAGTGATGAATGGCAATTTTCATGTGTAAATACTTATTAAACATTTCAGTACGACAATGAGTTGAACAATCATTACTTTAATTTCCATCAAATTTCCAACATTCTTAAATTAACAACTTCTCTGAAACAATAATCACTAAATTGAATAGACTCGAAAAGGTTAATAAAAGTACATTTTTACGTGTGCTGATTATTCATAAAGTTCAAAGTCAAAGCCGGCACCCTGTCTAAAAAATGTAATTAACACATTTCGACTAAATTTCTAAAACTTGTTTAAAACTAAATTTAAACAGGTGTGCCGGCTTTGACTTTGAACTTTATTTATTTCGAAAAGGTTTTGACTTAAAAAATGCCTTTGCCTACATCAATGAGCGTTTTTGTATTTGTTCCTTGTAAACACTTAAAGGATGAACGAGATTTTCCTGTACTGATTACTTGTTAATTAGAGATATTAATTCAGATTCAATCGAACAACGTTAAATTTATTATTTTTACTTTGATATAGGCCTAGGTTAGCAAAATCTGAAGTTTAAATGTAAACCGCAATAGTGATCTTTATTGAATATCTTGAATAGTCATTAGAAGAGAGCAGAACTCTTGTGGCATTACGACAGACAACTTAGCTTTCTGAATGAACATAAACACAAGTTACTACCGACAAACTGAAAATCATTCTTTCATATGAGTCCAAGCTTGGAAGATGTTTCTTAAAACTACACTTGAAAATAAACCTTAATTTAAGACGAGGGTTTGAAACGTCATGTAAGTTTTCAGTTTATTTATTTGTTTTTAATGTTTCTACGTTCGTGCTTTTAATCTGTTGGCAATTTTATAAACTTATCTTTCTGTTGTATCTTAATCATCAAACTCTTAAAAATCAAAACGCTTCATTTATTAAAGAAAAGTAAAATAGTTCAACCAAAAATGTTGGCAATAATATTAAAGTCTACAATTTTCGTAATTTCTCTTGAATTTCAAGAATTCATGTATTAAAGTGTTTACAAAATATGTTTTTAATATCTTTTAAATAAAAGAGAAATCCCATGACAAAATGAAAGTTTAATTTTCAGTCTTAGATACCTCAAAACAAATGAGTAAATAATAGAATTTTGTGTTTTTAATCAAAGCCTTAATTGTTCTTTTTATGCATCTTCCTTTCATTATAATTTTCTCTTTTATTATTCCTCTAATCGAAATTTTATTTTCTTCATCTAAAAATAAAATCAAGCTTCTTACTGATCTGAAAATCACTTTTTCTTTTTCTGGAGATAAAATAGTCATTAACTTTTCTCTATATTTAAATTACTTAAATAATGTAATATTTAATTACAATGCTGCTTATTTATATATAACAAAAGCTCTTTTATTATTCTCTATTTCATTATCTAAAAAACAAAACCTAGTGTTGTCCGGACGAAAAATAAATCACAAGTTCTTAAATTTGATTTATTTATTTCCTTTAATTTTACTTCTATCATTGACTATCTATCGACTAAAGATCTTTCAGGTCGACGTGCTCGGCAGTCATGCCACCCACTTTCAATTAATCTAATCTATTGACTATCCAAACAATGTATCCACTGTATCCCTTTGGCTCACAATCGCACCTTTCACACTTTTGAAATGTCCTGCCGAAAGAAATGTGCAGACAAACTTTTAAAATGTATTATTTTAGCAAGTTTAATTAAGTTACGGTATTGACATTGGAAAGTATCTCATTGCATGTATCTGTAGCATAATAAAATGTAAGGATAAGAGTAAATATTATCAATACAGTGACGAAATATTAAGCACCAAATGCTTAGGAATTTAATAGAGTGCCAAAGATATAAAGATGGATTATGATAAGCATTCAATCATGGTTGATCAATATTAGTGAATGAATTAAAAGAATTATTTTAGACTTGTATTTATTCAATACTACAGTAAAACATAATACAATATGAAACACAGATTTGCTATTAAATTATGTAAAGTACTAGCAGCAAAGCCTGTCGAATGACAGGCATAAAAAAATCTGAAAAATCATTTTATTATTAACTATCAAATATAAAGTAAATGTAATCTAAATACTGTGCTAACTTGTGAACGAAGCTTCTACGGCAAAAATGGTTTTGAGTTTCGAAATCAGCGTAAACAACTGAGTAAGTATGCCAAATTTCATTAAAATGGATGCAGTGGTAACAAAATTATTTGGTTTTGAACGTATGTTTTGTTAGAATTTCAGTTGTCGAGGTCAGTTCCCAAGAATAAAATTTCATGGAAACAACATGGAATGACACAATGAACTAATATTTCATCCAATTTGAGTACTTTTGATTCAATGGTACTATTGAGAACCGTTGGATCTATCTTAATAGCTTAATTATATCGAGTTACAGACAGACAGACGAACTTAGCTAATTTAGATATATATTTGATGCAGTGGTAACAAATCGGTGCAGTGGTAACAAAATTACAGTATATTTCCACAGATAAGACGACCTTCAGATAAGACGAGGTGTAAATTTTCGTCAAATTTTTAGTTTAAGCATATATCTCCCCTAAAAGACGATCCCCAAACTATCAAAGGCCTATGAATTCAGTTTAAATCAGCGATCATCATTTTGATAATAATACTGTATAGCGTATGCAGAATTATGTCCCAGTCGTAATATTTCGAATGAACAAATTTTATTTTATTGCATCTGGCACCACTGATTTGCGATTGTTGCAAACATTCCCACTGATTCGGGCATCCGGGTAATGACCGTTACTATTCACAACGTTTTCTTTCACACAAAACTTAAAGCTTCCGACCATTTTCACCATCTTTCACCTCCAATGACAAGCGCAAAATGATGGTTTCGAAAATCCCACGATAGATGGCTCTAGGATTGGCTCTAGCCAATCATCGCAACGCACGGCTATTCCTTTCAATTTTAAATACATTGATTTGAAGTGAGTATTTTGTTTTATTTTATAATGATTTTAATTTATATAAATTTCAATATTTTTTTTTTGTATCTGTCCTATGATTCAACTATTGTCTTATCTGCCTAAATATACGGTATTCGGTTTTGAACGTATGTTTTGTTTGAATTTCAGTGAAAATTTCATGGAAACAACATGGAATGACAAAATGAACTAATATTTCATCCAATTTGAGTACCCTTGATTCACTGGTACCATTGAGAACCTTGGATCTATCTTAATAGCTTAATTATATCGAGTTACAGACAGACAGACAGATAGACGAAATTAGCAAATTATATAAGTTGATATTAAAGATAGTCTTTGCTGTTGTTGTAAATAAGTAGCATTTGTATTTATTTCTTCAGTTCCACTTAAGTTTAATCGAGTAGATGAAGAGTGTAAATACAGTACTTAAAAGGGAATGGGATATACTGTGCTGACCATCCTAGATCTTATGATCAGATTCGCTCACGCGATCATTTTTATCAGAATCTATAAAAAAATTGTAGGAAATGAATAAAAATTTAATGAAATTTCAAAGCAATTTCTTTACTAACCTTTACTTTCTCTCAAATTGCTTCGAAGAAGAATTGAGGTAAAATGTTCTACGTCATTATTTCAGTTAATCGTGGGATTCTTTGGACATCTGTTAGAATATTATGAACCAGCCTGAAAAGAGCCATTTAATTTTTAGTAAAAAATCAAGAGATATTCTTTCTGAAATCTCCGTGAGATTCTTCTGACTGTATTCACCTGTTTCGTTATCCATTCTATTTGCAATGCAGAATCATTTCCGTTGGCTCGTTTCCAAATCCTATTTTTTTTTATTTGGATGTTTTCTTTTTTTCCCGTTACATAATTTTGCAAGAAAAGTTTTTACTCGAGTATCAGCAAAACTTACTGAAAGCCCAAGAGACATCATTAAATAATAATGATCAACATTTTATTATTATTATTATTATTATTATTATTAGTTGTGGAAGAAGTAGTTCTTTTTTTCTTTTTCTTTTTTTTTACAAAGGGCGACAGTCACTTAAACAAATGGAAACGAAAATTTGTTTTGCTTTTTTTATTATTATTTTATTATTTGCTGTGTTTAAGGATACAATCCTGTCACGAGTAAACACGTTTCGATATTCTATAGAACTAGTGTATTAACATTAACCTACATTAAAACATTTGAGAAGAGTATTTGTTGGGAAAAGAAAAAATTAATGTTGTTAACTAAAAAAAAAAAGTTATTTGTTCACTTACGTTAACAGTATTTTTTGGTACGAAGCTCCTTACTTAAGTTTTACCAAAAGAACTTCCTTATAAAAAGATCTACCAACCTCAAACATTTCAGTTTATTTGAGTGTGTAGTTTAAGTTTACCCGCAATTCTCGAGTTTTAACGATAATGTTCCTAGCTCAGAAATCAATAAAGATCTTTCTTGTGACAGCCTATTTCAACTTTAAAATTTCAGCTTTCTAGGATGTGGTAGTCTGGTGAGTTTTTGTGATCGTAGACGGTAATTGCACATTTCGACTTAAAATTTCACTTAAAAACCTTTTTCTTCTTTTTTTAACCCTTCTTGTGTGTGTTTATTATTACGGCCAATAACCCTTTGTGTGAGGATTACATTACATTACGCCACCATAACCAAGTGTAGCACGAATGTACTATATTCGTTTTTACTTCACTGGGACCATAAATTAACGAGGGGAAAAATAATCCGAATTAAATTCCCTCGGCAGAGGTTTATCGCTAACTGGAGAGCTACTATGATTCCGACTATGCAAGGCTTAATTAGGAAGGTAAAATAAATTAATGCGAAAGTGTAACAAAACAATAAAACGTTTAATAAAACAATCTTACTTTAAATTTGAATACAATCTCTCTCAGAGAATTTCAATAGGTAAATAAACTAGAAATACATTTCTATTTCTATAACGTTAATTACTTAATGCTTTAAAGTTAGATATTATCTGTGCGAGTTAATCGAAAGTCCGTCTTCGGCTCGCTTGCCAGAGTCTCAATTCTTCGGTTAAAAGTTAATCTTAAAACTTCTGGGCTTGGACGAAGAGAGTCCGAAACTCACTGAAATAAAACAGTACTCACTGGGTAATATTTCTGCTTTCCGTCGAACTGGAACTTCGGACATCCACGTCGTAGATCGGTAATTCTCCTAGAATCCAATATGGCGACCCACGTTCGAAATGGAACAGCGATCTTCGTCCAAATGGCTTTTCACCGAGAATACGTCTTTAAAGCATTGTCTTTCACAGTTTTTTACTGAGAGAATCAATCGGGATTTCTTCTCAATAATAGAAGCACACTAATCGCAGCTTTTCACTTAGAAACTGGAGTTCTGCAGTACGGAACTTTGAACTTCACACTGCGGTAACGAACGGCTTCACTATAGCTGATCACTTCGCAGCTATCGTAATAACGTAGTGATAAAGGATCCTAATCGTTATCACTGGGATCTTGGAACTAACCGCACTTCAGCGAATAAGGAACAAATCCTATCTGCAGCTAACTTGGAAACGAACTGCCTTGTGCGGAAACCAGGAATACATCCACTCCGCACCGAGACTGCCAACGAACTGCCTTGTGCGAAAACCAGGAATACATCCACTCCGCACCGAGACTGCCAACGAACTGCCGATCTGAAGCGTGGCTTTCATCTCCGAAATGCACTGAGCACGGACTCGTTAATTGCGTAACAATGGGCCGCTCGCGCGCTTATCATTGTTTAACAATTACTCACGAGATTTCTGTCCGAAGCCTGAATCGGCGATATGGGCGCTGCCATTTTGAAAACACAGATAATTGAATCACTCACGAGATTTTGTCCTAGGCCTAAATCGGCAACATGGGCGCTGCCATTTTGAAAACATGGATTCAGGAATGCTTTTATCTATTTAGGCCTTCAGTGTGAAATGGAAGATACTGAAAGATAAGTTTTCTTTCACACAAACACATCTTGCCTTCCTAATAGCACCTTCCTAAAAAAAAGAAAAAATAATATCGAATTTGAAGTGAGAAAAAGAATTTTTCACTTCATCAATAACAGTAAATGGTTTCCTAATAGCACATTGCCATTCTTCGATCAACTAAAGTTGTTAAGTTCAAAGAGTCCTAAGAGGAAATCAGCATCGCCTTCAAATAAAAAGAAAATATTTTTCTGAGAATACGAGCTCCAAGTGGAGCTCAATCCCCACCCCAGTAAGAACAGTCACATAAATCAATAAACTACTGAATTGAATTGTCTGCGCAATCGAAACTTTATAAGTATATACATATAATAAAATAAAAAAATAAAGTAAAATAAAATAACATAAAAAAATAAAAACAATGTTTTTATTAACCATTGAAATTTCATTTTTTCAATTACAATCACTTATTTCTCAAAATAATTGTTTACTAAAAATTCCTAGTAAACCTTTGCAATAAGTATTTTGAGAAACACGTGATTATAGTTGTAGTTGAAATAATTGATTGCAGTTTTTTTAATTCCATTTTAAAAAAGAATATAATTTTCATTATACAATTAATTCATATTTTTCATAAAGGAAATTCTTAATCTAAGGAGAAAAGGTCGAGAGCAAAACGACACCGAATTATAAATTGCAATACGGGTAATAAGATACTTTCTTTTCGTATTTACATTCCCTACGGCAGTTTTAAAACTCCTGTAATGTAGAAACCAAGTATAAAACGAGCAAGATAAATTTCTCCAAAGAATTCCGATCTGCTTGTTAAATTAACAATTGAGATAAAGTTACTTCAGCAATGTATTCACGTTACTGTTTTTAATTGACAAAGCTTTCAGATTTGTGTTCGTTCCTTTTTAATTTTGTCATAAGCATTAAATGAAATCTTAAACTTCAGATATTCTTTCAAGATTATAAAAATTTTCAAACTGATACAGATTTTCTGCCCTTGTCTTATCTGATAAAGGACAACTAAATATTTAATTAGGTTTTTTTATTCACTTTGTCCTCAAGAAAAATTTCCCAAAAAATGAAAACTGACAGAAATAAGTAATTAAAGAAAGAACATTGGATGTGATCTTTCAAAACTAGGAATTTGTGAATAAAAATAGTAAAATTTATTCCTTTATTTACTAACAAAATAAAATCAGTGAGTCACTTAAAAGAAAGTTAAATTCATTACGAGTCTATGAAGGAGAGGAGAAGGTCCAAATGTAAGCTAGGGTCTAAATATGGGCTAGTTGAAGTATTCGGGTATGGGAGGTACTGCCGCGCAGTGGAAATAAAGTGTAAATGAGTAAAAAAGAGAAATAAGTGGAACAGTTGGTCACCTACAGTCACGTTATTCAGTGCGGTGTTAAGTGTCAATCAACCTATTTCATGACCTTGAAACATTTCACAGGTATGTTTTGTTATTTTCTTAATCTAATTCTATTGAATCAAAAGCTGATTTGTAAAATGCATGACATTATTTACATTATAACCTTGTTCTAGCATAGCTTATTTATTGCATAGAACCACTTGATATTGGCGGGAACCGATCTTAATATTTCTTATCAAATGGTCTAAGGCTACCTAAGAAGGTCTAAATATGGGCTAGTACATATTTAGACTTTTTATTTATTTGGAGCAAAAAAAAAAACAACAATTGATCTATGATTTCTTCTTTTCAGAATGCCCAGAAATACTCCATAACATTATTCGAAAGGATAAAAGAAATTTTAAAAACTCAACCTACCTGAAGATGATAGCGGCCTACAAAATCCGCAAGGGGAGGGAACTTTGGGTCAAATGTATTCAGGATTTTATGTGGCCCACAGTGATTGTGCAGGTGCTGAAAAAGACGTTTAAATTTGTGACTTTGGAAACAAAGTAGAGGGTTTTTGAAAATGTGAAAAATGTGAAAAAAATGCTGAAACAATTAACTTAAGTAAAAGAAGTGTAACGTGCCCAAATAATTTAAAATTAGATATCAAGCACAAGCACAAAGCTAAAGGAAGGATTCTTCGGTGAAGGTCCCATTCTCGGGTGCGAGAACCGGGATACTAACACCTCGCGCACTTTCTGAGTTGTCATCGGAGGAGTTTGCCTGGCTGATGAGTCCTAATAAGGACGAAACGGTCCGTCCCAGTCTCTTCCCGGTGACAACTCAAGGTGCGAATCCTTCCTTTAGCTTTGTGCCTGTGCTTGATATCTAATTTTAAATTAACTTAAATGTTAATAGAAAATTAACATTTAATTTAATTGCTTTACATTTTTTAAAAAAAAGAAATCTAGTATTACAGTAAGTTTTTGTTGGTAGCCTATATTTGGACCACAATTTCAAAAACCAGATTTCTGTAACTTTTAAAAAAAATTGAAGCAATTTTCTTTGTTTTTTGTTTATTTCAACTTTTTATCATAAACTCATTTTCGATTTTAAGTAAACTGGTACAATTTAATTATCTTAATTTTTTCTTGGTGAAATTCAAAAAGTGAAAATGGTATCCCATATTTGGATCTTCTCCTCACCTACTTATCTATAATATAGCAAAATATACTCATGGACAAAAAAATTAGCGCACCAAGAAATAATTGCGGGATCGTAACGAAACTTGCAATGAAGGTACATGTCGGGGAGATATGCAAATGATTAGAAATGCAGCGTGATTGCGCATTACGTATAGCCGGTAGAGGGCGTTGAACATCGTACTCTGTGGAGTATAAAACAGGTAACCAAAGCTTGTTTGAGTGTGCTGAATCATTTACAAAGGAAGAGCTGAGGTAGACATGCCATTACGCCGTGTTCGAAGACAGTATACGCAGTTGTCGCAGTTTGAGAGAGGGAGAATCGTCGGGATGATGGAAGCTGGGTGGTCAGCTAGGCGAGTAGCTCGTCAATTAGGCTGCTCTGATTGTGTTGTAATGAGGTGTTGGGACCAGTGGACCCGAGAGATGTCAAGTACACGAAGACCAGGCTCAGAACGCCCTCGACAGACCAGTCGTCGAGAAGACCGCCACATAGTCAGAAATGCACGCGTACAGCCAACTGCTTCATCGGCCGCCCTCCAGGCACAGGTAGCACCTTCACTAGGGGCCGCTGTGTCTTCTCGAACCATACGAAGGCGCCTGGCTGAAGGACAGTTGGTATCGCGGCGCCCATTATGTGTGCTTGCCCTTGACACCCACCCATCGACGCCTCCGTTTGGAGTTTTGCCGCGCACGAGGAAACTGGACTGCAGCGGAATGGAACCAGGTCGTCTTTAGCGACGAATCCAGATTCAATCTCGACAGTGATGACAATCGTGTTCGTGTGTGGAGAGCCCGTGGTGAACGCTTCAATCCTGCCTTTGCTGTACAACGACACATCGCTCCCACAGCTGGTGTGATGGTATGAGGTGCCATTGCCTACAATACACGGTCACCCCTAGTATTGTTCCGTGGCACCCTGACAGCCCAGCGGTATGTTCATGAAATCCTGCAACCACATGTGTTGCCACTCATGCAACGGCTCCCAGGAGCCATTTTTCAACAAGACAATGCTCGGCCTCATACGGCAAGGGTGTCACAAGACTGTCTCCGCACTGTTACTACCCTTCCTTGGCCTGCCCGATCCCCAGATTTGTCTCCAATCGAGCATATCTGGGATCATTTGGGACGACGAATTGGGCATCCCACGAGTTTGAACGAACTAGAGGCAAGGTTACAGCAAATATGGAACAAAATGTCTCAAGACATCATACAGAACTTGTATGACTCAATGCCCGATCGTATCGCATCGTGCATTCGCGCTAGAGGGGGTCCAACGGAGTATTAACTCCTCCGTTCTTTTGCCTTTTTCTCTGAAATAAATTATCGTTTTTCTTTGATTTTCTTATCATTTACTTATATAAAAGTAGTCATTACGTATGTAAATTTTCGTTTCATTTTGACGACTCCTTCTTGGTGCGCTAATTTTTTTGTCCATGAGTGTATATTATAGATATTATCATTTCAAAATATTATCGTAGGTTACAAAAAGTCCGAAAAATAACCTTTTCAATTTTGCGCCATTGAGGAATGAAGAATTTAAGATAAATTAGATTCTGAAAAATCAATCTCATAATTTGAGATTTAAAGTATTTCAATAAAGATTATAGAGAATACTTGCTATTACTTCAATTGTTGATGCATTAACAGATATAAACGGAGAATTTATTCGTTTCTGTATTAATAACTACTTGTATATTCAGCCAATTAGTTTGCATTCAAAATTATTTATACAAGGCAAAAATAATAGTTTCGAAACACACTCCTTCAGCACATATTACTTATACTTTAATTTTAAAGTTGTGACGTGATTAATAAGAATTGTTAATTAAGAATTTGATCATTAAAACAGTTTCTAGATTGATTAAAATTGATCCTTTAGGGAAGGATTCTTTCATTATATTTCACAATGGTTCATCACGTGGTAAGATTGAATAAGTAAAAAGTAAAAGAATTTTTTGAACTATTTTACATATTACGGAGGACCACTTTTAAAGAAATATTAACAATGTTACCATCTTTATTGAGCCCTACTATTATTAGTGTGGAGTAAAAAAACAGATTGAGAAGCAAAGAGTATTTTACTATAACTGATTTATTTATTTATTTATTTGTAAGTAACATTAATGAGAGGTAAATAGTTTTTATATTCTTATAAGTTTTTTATTTTTGTAAGGTAACTTCACCTGTTCTTTTATTTTTGAAATTTTCATCAAAAAAATATATGGAGCAAAATTGAATTCAACATTCTTAAAACACATCAGGATAAGGTTTTAGGATTGGTATTAGCTACCTCCAATCAACAAGTTTGATTTCCAGAACATCAAGTGATTCACTCCAATCTCGTAATGGAATTCAATCTGATTCGAAGAACGAAGTCTTACTGCATTCTGAGATGAAGGAGATCTGATCTTTTCTTCTTTAATAATAACATTTATGAATATAAAATCTTTGAGCATATAAATAAATTGCGTCTGATGAAATGAAACTACTTACTACATTAAAAGTAATGCAATTTCATCTTCCGAGAACCTTCAGATTTCTATTTTAATTTTTTTTGTAATGAAATAAATGGAATTAAATTTCTTTTTTAAGTTGAAGGAGTTTAACGTGCTGTAAAATAATTCAAATTAAATAAAATAAGAAATGAATTCAGCACAAATTTAACCAAATTTGGTTAAATTTGTGCTGAATTCATTTCTTGTTTTATTTAATTTAAATTTCTTTTTGTAAGCAGATTCTCTATGAACAGCATTAAGTTCTCTGTAATATTCCTCAAAAGATTTTATTCTTAGAAAGATTTAAGTTATTGATAAATGTAGAAATAAGCTCATTGTATTAAAATATGGATGATAATCTTAGCTGCACATTAATTCTTTAAATGTACACTACAAGGACAAAAGTATCCGGACACCTCATGATCGAGACGCGGAGGCTCCTGAGGAACGTATTAATACGTTGTCGGTCCCTCTTTTGCATCGATGACAACCTATACAGGTCTGGGAAGACTTTCCACCAGGTTTTGATAGATGATCGCAGGAACTGACTTCCATGCGGCCATGACAGCTGAAGTGAGTCCGGCCACGGAAGATGGGCGATGTGGATGGGAACGTAATCAGCGTTTTATTTACCACCGATGTTCAGTGGGTTGAGATCGGGGCTCTGAGACGGCCAGTCAAATTGTGGAACACCATGTCACCAAACCACGGCCGCACAAGCTTCGATGTGTGTACGGGACAGTTATCTTGCTAGAAGAGAAACGGGCCTTCCCCAAACTGTTGCCACAGAGTTGGGAGGGCATCGTTTTACAGAATGGCCCGATACATCACAGAATTCATGTTGACCGTCACAGGAAGAAAGGGACCCATGCCGAACCACGAAAAACACCCCCACACCATTATGCTGCCGCCATCTTGTGGTGTGAACCCTATTTAGATCATGGGGTTTTGATTTCTAACAAAAACAAATGAGTTCAAAATTTCGCCACCACAGGAAAAAAATGGCGCTGGAAGCTACATGTGTAGAGAAAATTGGGCGTAATAAATTAAGAAAGTTTACAATAGTAATTTTAATTTTACATCATTTACAGATGTGATTTAATATGTTTTCCTTGCAAGTGTTCCAATAACTGCATTCTGAGAACAGCATTCCCTACAGCAGATCGCAACAGATCTCCAGTGATTTGCCTCATGTACAATGTTATTCGATCCTTTAACGTTACTAAGTTATCCACGCCTCCTTGGTATACCAAGTTTTTCAAATATTCCCATAACCAAAAGTCACAGGGAGTGAGATCAAGCGAACGGGCTGGCAACTCGTAGGAAACGCTCGACTAATCGTAAGACTTGGTGTACACCCATTCCAATATGAGGGGTTGCTCCATCCTGCATAAATATGGTATCCGAGGCATACAGGCTGTTGAAGTTTGGAATAACAAAATCAATCAGTATTCATTGATGCCTCACAGCATTGATGGATCAAGTCACGGGACCGTTTGGTGGTATTTCTTCAAAACAGTACGGACCGATCATGAACGAAGCAGTAAAGCCACACCACACTGTGACTTTCGATGAGTGCAAAGGCATCTGCTGAAACACAGGATTCTCAAACGCCCGATGAAAATGTGCCTCATCACGTCCATCGGATGTTCCAAAGCCATGCATCCTTGACTTCTATTCGAGCTAGGAACATCAGAGAAAAGTTCATACGAGAGTCCGCATCTCCTCGAAGCAGTTGTGGAGTGTGGCTGATTTTGTACGGGAAGCACTTCAGCAGTTTACGCATAATTTTCCACAGCGTTGCATACGGCATATCAAATTGCCTGGATATTGGTGCACTGCTGGACGCGTATGCATCGTTTGGTCTCCAGTGCAGCAGTTGCAACTGTTTGAAGTTGTTGGTTTGATATCGGATTGCGTCCTCGTCCTGGCAGCACTTGTAAGAATTCCGTATTTTCAAATCGCAAAATCATTTTTCGGAAATTTGTGATTGTCATTGGGCCTTTTCTTAAATGCTTCAGAAGTGCGTCAAAAGCATTTTTTTGGGTAGTAAAATTTCACCAGCAAAGCACGATCATGTAATTTTAGCGTAGCGAAGGTTTAACATCAAAACATCACCGCGCAACCATAGCACATCAGTCCGACCTAACACACTCTGTTCGTTTTCATCTTTTTATATCCTTCAATCAATGACTCAGTTTAATGCAATCTGTGTATTTCCGTGCTTCCAGCGCCATTTTTTCGAAATTTTAAACTGTTTTTTTTTTTTTTTTTTTTTTTTTTAGAAATCAAAAATTCCATCGTTTAAGTAGTGTTCACATCAAATTTGGTGGAGTTTGGGCCAATAGGTTTTTGGTAATTGGGCTTTAAACACCTTCTCTTTAATTTTGGCCACCAAATACAATACTTGTATGTGATCATTGGAGTAGCATTAAGAGATTTCAGCAGTTATTTAGTCTATGTTGTACTAAATAAAATAATGTTTCAGAATTTGTTTTTATTATTTTATCCTTTTTTTGAACATTTTATGATTGCTCTCATGAAATACGAGAAAGAGTTAATATAGGTAAATGCATTCAAATGATTTGGTTTATAGGCCGATCGCAGCGATCTGAGAGACAGGAGCTGACGTCACACGTGCAAAGGCTCCGAAGCTCACTGGTTGGCCAAACAGTTTGCATATTGTTCTTAACTAATTAAGGATATCCTGAGCGTGGAAGAATCATCGGTCTTAGAATCGGCCATAGAGAAGCTGCTTTGTCTTACAGAGATGGAGCCCAATTCCATATCGGGCTCATATAACACCAGTGGGTCAAGTACACGTCAACAAGGATCGGGAAAAACCGTCATTTAACGTACGGCGTAAGACATTCCGTGACAGGTTCGAGACTGCAATAAAGCTTCAAAGCTACTGGCAACAGGTAACATCTACTACTCGTTCGTAATGCAAAAGACTTTTATTGCGAGCTTATCGCCCTGCACTGCGATTACCCTCACAGCCCACATGCAAGCTCGTCTTCAGTGGTATTATCTTAGACAGAATTGGAATGAACAGGAATGATTTAGTGACGGATCTTGTTTAGTCTTGGTCAACACGGCGGCGGACAACATGTTCGCCACCAGCCAGGAGAAAGGAACTCCACCCAGTGCTTACGTCAGACAGATATAGAACTTTGTTTAATGGTTTCAAATACTAGCGGCTTCTCGGCCAGATCTGGTCGAGATCAGGATCTCATCATAAGATTAATGATACGATACCGATATTTTGCCCACTGACTATCCCATTTCTTCACGAGCATAGAACCTTTTATCAGCAAGATAAAGCACGTCCTCACACTCCTCGCTAACGTTCGATACCCTAGCCTTGCATAACCTTTCGTATGTTGAACACGTCTCGGACATGATGGTTCGACAGGTCTACCATGCCAACTACTATTGCTGAATTAGAACAGCGACTTCGCTCTAAGTGACATTCTATCCCTCAGGAGTGCATTATATAGCTGTACGATAACCTTTCTCACCGTGTTCATGAATGCATTGCTGCATGAGGCGGTTCAACATTTTACTACTTACACCACTTCACCAAATTGATTCAGTGATAAATTTCCATATTTGTTCTTGCTAATGTAATCAATTGCGAGTTTTATGAAACGGCATTTCAAATGAAATGAAATACTTTTACACTGAAGAGAGAGCCTATCAATGGGGTATGAACCCAGTATTAAACACACATATGTTTGCATGTAATAGATACATACACTGGGTTCATTGCTAGATTTTTCCTTCTTTCTAAACCTTAACCTAAATTTCATTGAACTGCAGTCAAATGCTTACATAAATGTTTTGTTTATACTTCTATCAATAAAATAAATCCAATCTTTTTTAATATCTTTTTTAATTGCAAATTCTATCCCTAATTAGAACGTCCTTTAAGCAATTCGTCTATAGTTAAAATTTCATGTAAGCCTATTTGTGATATATTCTGATCTTATTATTTTAATTGATTTTGACAATTAAATCTTTCGTGTTCTTCTGTCTTCCCTATTACTAAATTACTGTGAATATATATTTCTTTCGGTAAGAAATAAGTAGATGGTCGTAATGATCACTCAAATTACTTTTACAGTTTTATGCACCTGCTTTCCAATAATTTCAGAAATAATAAATAAAAAGGCCAACACACTTGACTAGTTTTAAAAAAACATTTAACACATTAAAAATTACATAGGACACAACAATTTATTGTTTTCCAATAAATTTTAGACTTTTCCTAACAATGGTTATTTTTATTTCTAACGTGTTTTTTCCAAAGTGGAGGAAGAAAGGAACAATTTCTTCTTAGCAATAAGGCAGTCGGTGTAAAGCCTCTCCTGAGCAGTCATGAACCCAGTACGTGACCTATTGCCACTTTTCGGAAAGATTAAAGGAACACTTTCGAAAAGCCTCTAACAAGATTTGGTTCTTTCGTGACAGCAAAAGAAGCCTTTTAAGAAATTAGATAATGGAAGTGGAGGACTGGAAAATGTAAACAAACTATAAAAAAAAAGTATTCATATCCTATACATGCAGTTATTCTCATTTGAATTAAAAAGAAATGCATACAGAGATTTTTTTAATATTTTATACAACTACAAATAAACACCCCAAATCTCAAAAGAATTATTAATATGTAATCTACAGTTAAAAAAAAGTCTATCACAGTCGCTTTGAAATAAAATCAAAAATCAAAAACCCTCAAAGAAAGAACAAGAAAGAAGTCAATTGCAAAGAAAAGAAATAAAAAAAAATAATAATAATAAAAAGAAAGCTATCGTATACTTTAGATATTCTCCATTCAACAAACACGTCACTGTTTGTAGACTTGTTAATTAACTATTGAATTAATCTCTTTCAGTCTATTAACAATAATCTGTCAATAATCTATTATTCATAATAATATTCAGTCTATTAAAAATAATCATTCTCATGTTCGCTAACATCTCTTACTAAATTGGTATACTCTAATTTACCTATTCAAACAAAAAAAAACTAATAACAATAAATATTCCATAGCCCACATTTAGAATAATTAATCCTGCAAATTATCTCAATATTACGTATTTTAGATGTAAAGTATGATTTTGAAGGACACATTTATCAAATTTATTTATCCAATTTAAAATTTATGTGTATTGCTTAGTATTGTAACCTTTACAAGAATGCAAGATTAAAACAAATTTCTGTGGAGTATCATCTTCAAAAATGATTCTGCTTGTTTTCAACATTTGACAGTTAAACATTAAACTCAAATTTAAAATGTAAATAAACAAACTATCCTTCAAAGAATTTTGAAATTCTATACTTCTCTACAGTAGGATCTACAGTTTCGTATATTTCGAATACAAACTTGTGATTGGGATAAGCACGACCATGTTCTCTGAGTCCTTTTTACTTCAAGAATCACTAACATTACTTAATAGGTGTATCTCACCTATTTTCCTTTCCCTTATTTCCTTACTAGTTTTCATCAAGAATGTAAACGGTTATTTATAGACAGGATAGAGAGACATTATCGAGAAGAATCCACATTTATAAAAACAGAATGAGGGTATCTCTATCCAGTCGACTTCGTTTAGAATACTGAAGTTTGGGATTATTATAGAGGAATCCTCAACTGTGTACAAAAAATTAGCCAAGCAAGAATTCCACCCCGAAAGGGCGAAAAATAGAGGAATGTTGGGAAAGATTAATGATTTCTATTCTATCAATCAATTTTCGATATTTCCTCGTGCCCTGCAAAGTTGGTATTTGGGGTGTTATAGAAATTAGGCGAAACATCTAAGAGGAAATAAGACGAGTTCCGTTATCAGAATTCTAAATAATAATAAAATGTGAAGTTAGTTTCTTTTCTCAGCAACTTTAAGAAACTAATTTTCGATCTTTAAAAAAACTACGAACCTGCCTGTGTATGTCAGACGATACATTTGCAGGTTTAAGATAATCTCTATTATCCAGTAAAAGCATTTTAAACATTCTGATGTATAAGTTTTTCTTTCACGATTATTTTAGTAGAATTCAGGAAACATTAATCATTTTCATAACAGTTAATGTTTTAATGAATCTTAAAGACGAAATAAAGATAATCAAGAAGCAATATGACTTTGTTCTAATCGACAGAAACAAAAGGTAACCTATTCGAATAAGCTGTGACAATGCATCTAACTGTGAGGACAGGGAGATGTTAAAATTGAAAAGTTGAGATGAGTTGTCGTAAGATTACATTGAAACCCAATAATTATTTCGTTTATTATTATTTTTATTCATTTTGAAAGATTTGATGCTTTGATAATAAGTTATGATTATATAACGAGAATTATATATAGTGGTATACAGTATTAGTAATCTATTTAATATTACGTCGTAGTTTGTTTTGAATTTGTTTTTCAGCACAACTTCGGAATACTTTGGCAATTTGGGAACAGCGTCGTAAGGAATTTGTTTTTACATGAAAACTTGACGGAAATTAGCCTCACGATTCCTCATTTTAGCGACAGAAATCTACCTGAAAGAAATAGAGGTCGAAATTTGTCGACCTCCCAGTCTCCTGTGACATTCCGTTGCAGATGTATTCACAATTCATTTCAGAGCCCTTTCTCAACGTATTCCAAAGGTTATTTCTGTATTAATTTTCTTAACTTTTTTTTAATTTTAAAAGTTAAGATTTAAAAGTTACTTTAGATTTTTAGTAAAAAGGATTTTTTCTAAATAATGTATTAAAATTCTGAAACTAGGTTTGACATCAATTTAAAATAGGCACTTTTCTCATTAATATTAAAATGTAGTTTTCATTTTAACAGCAAGCTGGAATAAGATCAGGAACTTAAGGGGAGAATTGAAGAAACATCCATTAAATTGTTTACTCTGATTTCTGATCGATAAGGAAGACGAATTTATTTAAACGTCTTCCTCAATTTTTCTGTTTAGATCTTGCTGAGATCCATTACTGAGATCTAGACGAGAATCTTGGACGAATTGTAATTGTTTTTAGTTTGTTGACTAAAACTTTGGTGTTAAGATACGATATATTTCTATGTTTTAAAGCTACCACGATATTAAAATATTTATTCGATGTTATTTTGATTAGAGGAATGGAATTCATTATTCTAACAGAAGACGATCCTAAGGGCAAATATGCAGCATATTTGTTGGTTGTAGTTCAGAAAGATTCCTATTCATACTGTTATTAATTTCTTACTGTTTACAGAAACTGGTAATTTCATCTTTATTCTATTAGACAAGATTATAATTCAAAAACGTACGTCTGATTTATTTTTTCGTGGATGATATTTTTTTTTACATCTCAGTGGAATGCAGTCACTATAAAAAAACGCCTTTTTTATAGGATTTTCTTGTCATTCATAATTTATTTTAAAAACTGGTGATTTTCTCAAGTATCAACAACTAGCGACATCTTTATTTCTCCGTGCTTTTAACAACTTACGATTCAAAAACAATGCAGCTTTCATATTTTTTTTAGCCCTAGCCAACCATTGAACTTTGGAAGTTCAAAAGCTTATCGTAATTATATCTATCTATAAAAATTCTATCAACATTTGCAATAATATTTGTTATCTCGTTAAAATAGTCAGATAAGAAAATGGTAAGAACTAAAAATAATTTGTTCATTCTACAGGTGAGCCCAGTAAGGTCAGGGTGCTATAGATGCTATTCGGGTTTAGGAACTTGGTTCGATATGCATCGTACGTCGGAAACTTTTCCAAAGATGGGTGTCCTCTGGACAGACCCAGGGTTCACTTAACTTTCTGTAAAATGGGGCCCTGTTTCTTTCCGAGGATTAAAGGCGGGCAAGCATTGGACTAGCAATCGATTTTTTTTTCTAATCCACATTGACAGATAAATGTCGAACTTATTTTGTCACTGGCCCATAACCCCTGTATGCTCAAAGGAAACCTATCCTACAAAAAGGTGAAACTTGAGTGACAGGCTTCTTTAGAAAAAAAAAGGAGATCTGGTAATTTAGTACATATTGGATCAAGGAGAAGCTGATCTGTATGTAGAGAAAGTGAAACTGTTTCGCTATATTTAGGCTACGACGTCTAACCCTTCGTATTGATTTTGAAACAATTAGCTGTGCAGATCAGCCTTTTTAAATTGCCTTAAACAAGATAATTCAATTATGTCTTCTATTAGAAAGCTGAAACGTTAATAGTGTAGGAAGTTACTTAAAAAGAGCTCTTATTCCTATAAATGATGAAAAGCTTAGATTTCTGTGAAATTGCTGTTATAAATGATAAGCTAAGTTTATTGTACAATTATCGACGTATTACTCTGAAATTGGCGCACTAATTGTAATATTCTTATTTTAGAGTTAATATGTATAGAATTCAAAGAGTTGTAGTCAACGAGTAAAAGCCAAACCTCGAAATAAATCACTAGTTATTTAAAATAAATATACACTTTTCTTTTCTGAATATACATCATATATATAACATTTAAGTTTCGGTTTAAAAAGTTAGTTACGTTCTATTTGAAAGCAAGTAAACAGATAACGTCTCTTAAATCTACTTTATATTTTAAAAAAATCAATTCAAATAAAAATAGGGAGAAATTACGAAGACATTTAGGAATGCACTTTGAGATAAAAATCTTTCGTAATCAATTTTTATGTACTTTCCTTCAGTATGCTTTTATTTCCTAAAAAGCAATAGCTCTTAGATTTGATTATTTCTCTCGTTGAAATTTCTATATTGATCGAATGTACCATAAGAAAAATTCTAGGGAAAAGTCGAGGTTACCATGGCGATAAATTCGCAAATCCTGATGTGACCCAGAAGTGGGCGAAAAGGACCTTTTCACTGAGGCGTATTCAACGAGGAACAGCCAAAGTATTTTCGTAGATTCTCTCAGTAACAAAAATTATGGAATTAAAACATACAGCTTCCTTTAGCTTTCTCGTTTTCATTAAAACTTTGTAAAATACAGTATGACATTAAAACAAATTTTTTTTTTCACCTTTCCTACTGTAAGGATTTTGAGACAATATACTTGCAAAATATTATTAAAATTGTATTATATATTACTAGATGTTGTATAAGTTAATATATTATTACTAAGTACGTTTCCATTTTTTTATTTTATTTTTGTACTGTATAACATTTTTGTGTAAAAATGAAATAAATTTCTAAAGGAGCAAAAATATTTAAATTCAGAATTAATAATCATTTCTTTATCACTTATGTAGTTCTATTAAAATAAGCTGTATATTATTATTTCTTTTTCCAGAGATTTCTTTTTCTAGTGAAACAAGGTAGGGATAGTGATTAGTAAACCAATAACAGTGCTTTTTAATATCTTCGAGTCACCTTTACTTTAGAATAGACTGCGCCGGGGTGGTCTAGAAATTGCTGGCGCGAGTCTGTTTGCGACCCCATGCTATCTTACCCACCCCTATTTATATAGAATAATCGTCATTTTTAACTAAAACCTTGTTAATACACTGAATTCCTAATAATGATTTAAAAAAGAAAATTGCCCATGAGGGGATCGAACCCACGACATTCGCGTTATTAGCACGACGCTCTAACCAACTGAGTTAACAGACCACCTACAACATTCAACATTCAGGCCACCTACAACTGACCTAACAGAAGCCGTTGCGAAGCATTGTGGGATATGTATTCGCAGACAGACAAACCGGGGATATAAGGCATCTTTCAGAAGCCTAAAAACTAGTATTTTCCTTTCAAGTTATTTACTTTTTCTGTATAAGGAAAGTTAGGCTCAAAAAATCAATGTGTAGATGTGTTTTGTGTCGGTATATTCCTAATACCATTTGAATTAGACAAAGATCTTCCTGAAACTTGGCGTGAATGTCTGTGATAAATGATGATTCGTTGTTCACCTTTGAAAATTTCTCTTTATGCAGTGCGGGATCTAGATCCAATTTCGCCAGAGCAATCAGTCAGCTTGGCGCCCTCGACTCCCTTTACAAACTTAGCCAGTAATATAAAATTATAATTAAAATGCTCATTGAAAGTATTTCAAACAAATGTTAATTTATTTCACATAAAGATAGATTTTTAAATTTAAATACATCAACGTTCATTTGAATAATCATTTATTATTCATCATCACTAATCATAAAAACGATTGTATCATTGATCAAGAGATAAATTCTTTTATTCATCGTATCAGCGCAGACATATGTAGTTGTTTTAGCATGTGCATAAGTAACTAATACTTACATGTACTGTCGGGCGCATTTCCAATGTCACCTTGAAAAGTAGGGCTTTCCTGCATTACTCAGCGATGGGGTAAACTTCCATTCAAGCGTGGGGCATGCGGGGAAGCATCGGGCAGCTAATGTGACGTTGGGAATGCCACCCACAGTATATGACGTCTAGTCAATAATCATCAACCAGTTCGATCAGTACCACTAAGATACGGGTTCGGTTCTCATGTGGGTGTCGTTGATGGGGGCGATCCGCTCTGTGCAGGTTTTCCCGGGGTTCTCCCGTTTCCCATGCATTTCTCACACCATCCTTTCTCAGTCTTTCTCTCCGTCTGTCCTTCTTTCCGTGGGATAGCACAATAGATCTTTCAGGTCGCGGTGCTCGGCTGTGAAGCCACCCACGCTCACCACATTACATTACATTACATTACCACTAAGATAAGAACTGACAAGAAACTTAGTGGTACTGCGACACTAGAAAAATCTTGGCCCGGGGTAGGGGGAGGAGAGCAAGGCTGGGCACAATATTCCCTTGGGAGGGCGTCACGTTTAGCCGTTGGAAAAGACGAATAAAGTTGAT
Organism: Thereuonema tuberculata; assembly: GCA_023159025.1. Taxonomy (NCBI): domain Eukaryota; kingdom Metazoa; phylum Arthropoda; class Chilopoda; order Scutigeromorpha; family Scutigeridae; genus Thereuonema; species Thereuonema tuberculata. The sequence continues at coordinate 145,654,140 of JAFIDM010009631.1, read as the reverse complement.
AACATGATATTACATCCTCCCCATCACTTCTTCTACCAGCTGGGTTCTTTGAAGTATGGTTTTATCCATTTGGATTGAAGTATTTTAAAATGACTCCATCATGTTATAAAGTAGCGTTTGCAATATTTACTCCTACATACTTTTAATGAATGCAGTAAAACAGCGAGCTACTCAAAGATGTCAACAATCAGTAGAAATGCTTTAACTACTTCAGGCTTTTATCTTGTATATTGACTAGAAAGTTACCCGTCGCTCTGCTCGAAACGCTTCCCCAATCAGTAAAACCCCGATTATCCCGAGTGCTGCGAAATATTTTTTTAATTATGAACCTCAAAAAAATCAATTTTAATCCAAGCCAACAACAGAGAAAGTACAATAGGCCCTACAGTGCGAAGGTCGAAAATTACTGACAGGTTTATTGCACATCGTAATCCTATAGGCCTTCTCGGCATTTGTGGATGAGTGGCAGGCTCTTGCTCTGTAGAAAGGTTTCTGCTGTACTGTACATATTTTAAAAATTTTGCATATTATGTTTTTTGCATAATAAAACGTAGTTTTTATGCTGAAATATTTTTTTTCCTGTTTACACCTCATTTTAAGTCTTTTTTCGGGTTATCCGCGATTTTTACTATCGGAGGTATTCTTGCCACCCAATTCCGCGGATAATCGGGCTTTACTGTATAACAAAAAAAAAAATGCTTTCCTGTGTTTGTCTGCTTCCTCTTTCTCTTCCGCTGTCTATGGCATTGAAGGTTGTGGAAACTTGTGAGAATTGAAAATGGAAAGCAATTTCCTTCACAATTTCTGAGCATTGTGGGTAGTACGATAGATCTGCAGGGATGAAAGCACACATGGGGTGTGCCCACGCCCCTACTTCGAATAAAAAGTTATTTTTGTTAGTCTGAATGAGGATTCGGTATCACTCGATCAGAATCGCTTTAATCCGTAGTGTCGTCCTCGACTTCATCTTTCCAAATGACTCTGCTTCGTTTTCAACGTCTGTAGCAAGTGTTGTGTACTTGTAACTACTGCAAGGGCTTCTCATCTTTGCTTTCTGTTTCCTTAATAATTTTCTTCTGCTTTGAAAAAAAAAAACTGATTCTATGCCACCAGTCCTGGAACGCATTGACAAACAAATCTGTTTTGGTTGTGATTGTGAAGTACTTGCTTCTTTGACTGAATCTTGTCCATTTGCTACATTAAATGAAATTAAGCAGATATTGGAAATGCTCTTTTTTTTCCTGTTTGATGGGTATGGGAAAAATACCGTCTAGTTATGTTATTTTTAGATGTTGTTATTCGCGTTACATCGTATGGAATCTGTTTAAAGTTATAATGTCCAGCGGATCAATGGCAAACGGAAGGCAGCTGGACTACAATGTGAAGCAATTTTGCGCTGTTGGAAACAGGAGTGCGGGAATGTGAGAATCTCGTCAGCTTTCAACGACACTCTTCTTCTTATACGATATACGTTATTTTTTGCAATTTGAAAAATACGTGCGTAAAGATATGCATCAGTCGACTGAAGAATTCTTGTTCATTTCACCAGATACGCTTAAATCTAAAAGCTTTAAGATTTTCCAAGGGTGGCAGCCGGGGGCACAAGAAAATGTTAGCGGGGCATTCATTGCACACCCTTGCCCCCATTTGGCGTCGCCACTGCTTAATGGGCACATTGTTTAGATAGTTTCACATATCAGGTGATACAGAGAATCATTTGTCATTTACATGAAAATTCCGCTCAAGATGGGTTCTTTGACATTTTTCAGTTGAAAATTTGAAAGTGTTTATTAATTAATTAAATTAATCGAATCTGGGAAATTAAAAATTACTAGTAGATACCTAAAAGTAAGTATGTTTTCGCAGTCTTTGAAAAAGCCATCTCGATCGCCTCTTGAGTCATATGACCTCTTCGCTCGAGTATCGACACTTGACTCGCAATACACCATCTTTGAAAAGCCATCTCCTTGAAAAGTCAAATGCAGCGTTATCAAATACGAACTACACAGTGACAGGAGTGGCTAAATCACATATTTATGGTACGTAACTTAATCTATAATGTGCAATCAATATTTAATTATTTAAGTAATAATGCTTAATTAAGTAATAGTGTTATGTACAATCAGTAACACAATTTACGTGGACAGGAATTAAGTTATTGAACCTATCCCTGTATTTTAAATTCTTCACTATCGTGGGAGCGAATGAAATATGGAGTTTTCGGTGCCCCCACAATGTTGGCGCCCGGGGCTCATTGCCCGGATGTACCCTTCCTAGACCCGGCTCTGTCCTTATGGATCCATAGATAAAAAAAATTGCATATAAATGTTGTAAAAATTTCTATAGGCAGCGAAACAAATCTTCATTGATGTGAAACAATGAACTTTGATTTCTTTAAAAGTAGCTGTATGTTAGTATATTAAGAACAGTTTAAACTTAATGAATATTCAGCAAATCTGGAATTAGATTCCATTCTGCTACTATGTCTTAAACATGGAGAAGCACTTTTCCTTTGAGTTTAAAAAAAAACAAAGAAAGATAAAAAATTATCATTTTAGGGTCTTTCAGGAATTTCGTTGTTTTGTTAATTGATCGAAAAATCAATTTTGGAGATTCTTAATGTGAGGGATAAAAACTCTAGTTAAAATTAATGTTTTGAATCCAAATTGTTCGCAAACCATTTTACAAGTAGCCTATTCAAAGTAAAAGCATTGTAAAATACCAATAAATATTCTAATCAAATTCTTTAATCGAATATTGGAGATGAAGTGACTTTTGAACTTTGAAGCAAACTCTTCAATGTAAGTCAAAAGATAGGAAACTCTACTTTATTTTGGTCGATTTATTCGCTGTTGTTGCAAGACTTTGATTCAAATTATTAATATTTATGTTTGTTGATCTCAATCTGGTTAATTAAAACAAACAAAAGATTTATTTTGATAAATAACCGCTCATTTTAAGTTTTTAATGAAAAAGGATAACGCAAATAAAATTCGGAAGAAAATTTTCGAATTAATTTCAAAAATCCGTCTTTAATTAATTTGAGGATGACTAGGTAGTGATGGATTTTCTTAATAAACCCGTTTCTTTAATGTATTTTATTAAGCTTTTGCATATTCGTTTATATCTAATTTATTAATTGATTTTCGTTGCTTTAAGTTCAGCCAAAGATGAATTTACCTCTTGGAATAATATATGCTATACGCGTGTATTTGTCTTCTGTTTTTATTTATTTATTTCATTATTATATATTAATAAATTTAGTATTTACAAAACGCCACAACTGGTTGTTGTTGTATCCCCGGATCCATTTTTGGATCACTGGTCGTAGAGGCACACTATGATGGGGAATTTTTGTTGCTTTACTGTCGTTTGGATATTATTATCCAGGAGGCACCCTAAGCTGACAGTCAGACTTCTGCGCCTTTGAAGTGGAATAAACACTGAAGAAGAAAGAAACATCCAAGCCCCGCGCCGGGATTCGAAACCAGATTCCGACATATCTGCCTCATGGCAGATCGCCATCTGGACTACTCGGCCATGCCGAAACGGCCGTCACAGCTGGTATGATATAAAAGAGAAGAATTCCTAATTCAAGTTTATTAAGAGTTTAAACCCTAAAAGGCCCACGGGTAAAAGTATAAATTTTGGTGTATAGATTAAACAAAATTAGGAAAAACTTGAATCATATAATATGCATATTTGGTAAAGAAAGGTCAAAGAACTGAGGTATATGCGCGTATCAGTTTGTTTTGTCGAAAAAAAGGAGTGGTGATTACTTGATGACTGAATATTCTTTGTGAAAATTTACACAGAACATTCATAAAAGTTGCCAGAATACTTTTATCATAAATATTAAAAATCTTCTAAAATCTTTTAAAATCTTTTAAAATCTTTTTTAATAATTTTTAACTAAATATTTAATTTTTTTTTTATATTAAAAGTACTTGCACACCTAGACTAGGCTCTAAAAGGCTACAATAAAACTATAATGGTTTCACAGAAGCGTTTCACAGAAGAATTAAATTTATAATGCGTGGACTTCCTATTAAACATGCACATCAAGATTATAATAGTGCAGGATGTAGCTGAGCTTTCTTATAAACAATCGGTTTCTAGAATAATACAAGCAATAATATCTATATAACACTTAATTTTTATCGAATAACTATGTTAATGTTATTCGTTGAAAAACTTGCACTCAATTAAAAGAGCCCAATTAAGATTATGGTAATATACAAACATAATTTTCGAAAATAAGTTCATGAAGGACCTACCCCTAAAATGCAGAAACTAAACAGAAATTCGATAGTTTAATTCTATTTCAACCTACAAACATTACTTTCAATGTATGCCACTGTTTTGAAAGTACTAATTTTGTGAATGTATCCAGTATACCCAGTGTAGCCTAGTTAAATTACAGCATCAGTATGAAGGAGTAGTCATTCTGGTGTATCCTCATGCAAATATTAATTTGTATAGCACATTTGACAATACGGTATAGTATTTTTTTGATTTTATAACTGATCTAAAATATATAACTTAATAAACCGCTTATTTATGGAACAGTTTAAATTAGAATGTTTTTTTAAATAAGACAGTCAAATGCAGCGTTATCAAATACATTGGTAGGTACGAACTACACAGTGACAGGAGTGGCTAAATCACATATTTACGGTACGTAACTAAATCTATAATGTGCAATCAATATTTAATTATTTAAGTAATAATGCTTAATTAAGTAATAGTGTTATGTACAATCAGTAACACAATTTAGGACCTGTGGTTTAGTGGTTAGAATCGCCGACTGCTATCCCGGATTCAACTCTGGTACTTTATTTTTTTTGCTTTTTTTTATAAAAAATTACTATCCAAATCATTTTTAGCTATTTTCTCAGGAAATTTTGTTTCTAATATGTTTAAATCTAACCAATATTTTTATTATTAGAAATAAAAACTAATAAAATCAGCATCTTAATTTTTAAGTTTTTTTGTGGCCTCTTAATTTGAACAAAGTTTGTGTAGTTTTAAATTTAAATAAAGAAAATTATTGTGACCTCATAGATTAAACTAAGATTGTTTGATTTGAGCTAAATTTGTGTATTTCAACAAACATTAAGAGAGGAATGTTTGTTGTTTTTTATTATTGAAGAAAGTTTTAAGTTAATTAAGTATTATATTATTAAAGATTAAATTTGAACAAAGTTTTGTATTAATTAAGCACGAGGTCAGTTATTGTAATATTATAGTAATTTTAAGTTTTCAAATTTATATTCACAGCGAATTACGGAGACTTAGAGGAAGGAGAAAGCTTTTTTTACCCTCACATATAACCTAAAGAAGTTTCTTGTTAAAAGAAATGAAATATTGTTAAGAATAATAAAAATGTTTTTCAAGGAAAATGATGTTCTGGTATAAAATTGAAACATATGTATAGAGTTTGAGGAAATTAAAAATCAGCACTGTGTATGTCCTACACTTAAGCTCGTAGGCGCTCCTGGTATCACATTTTTAGGAATTTTTCGGAACCCAATTGAAATATTAAAAAAAAAACGCACATGACGAGGGCAGTCCGCGACAATGAGGCGAATCTAATGACGTATCAACATAATTCTAGGTGCCATAGTTTTGCCTGTAGGTCTGGTCAAGTAAAGGATAACATGAAGAACAAGAACAAGATATGAACAGTGGCAAAATTTCTAAGGTCCAGATTTTCGTTTTGGCTAATCCAATTTTAATTATTTTTGATACACTTGTAGATTATGATGTTTTGAACTAATTTGCAAAATTTCACTAAAAAATATGCAATAGAGCCCGAACTATCAGCTGCCAAAATTTTACAATTTAGCATTGCGAAAGGCACTTCAATCATAATATTAGAGGTCAGTGCCTCTAATGATTATTTTGAATTCCGTTTTCATCCTGCTACGATCTTTTGTTTTCTGTAGATTCTTCTACTTTTCCGAAATTGCTTTGATTTAATCTATCTACTTTGAATAGCCCCATGTTATTATTATACAATATAACGTTTTGAGTATCTTTGTTATAAACAAAAAATGGCTTGTGGTTACGACTGGAAAATTATTAATTCCCCTACTTATTTCATATTCCTAATTTATTATTTTAATATGTTTATAATGCAACAAAAACAAAACAAAAATAAAACAAAACATATTTTCTATTTTATCTGGACATTATAGACATTACCAGCAGATGGTTATTATGCACATGTGATTGAATTCCTTTAAAATTAAAATTCCTTTAAAAAAATCATAGTCTTCGTTTTTTCTTTATTTCTTTAATATTCAGTTTTAAAACATTATTTTCATTTCTAACAGTAGAATTTTTTTTACAGAATTATGAGAAATAATTCTAATGTCTAAGAATAGATATGTTGAAATCTCATTTTAAACAATTTCTGAATTATTTTTTCTTTCTTTCTTCTCAAATAAAATTAAAAAAATGCTTTCACAAAGAAATGTTGAACAATTCATCTACTTTCCGCATTCATTGAAACAAACAAAAAAAATGTTTAATTTTATGATCTGCAAAATAAGTTAATTCTTTTGTTTATTGTAAGGATAGTATTATTTGGTCAAATGTTACAAAATAAAACTTCATTTGAATGTAATGCTAGCTGGAAACATGTAAATGAAAAGCGTACAACTGAATTAAAAACATTTTCATTTTTTGAAAGTCTGATTAATACAATTGTCAATGCAATGATAATTTCTAAAAAAAAATGACTGATTTAGTTTTGGAATTTACTTGACAACCGTTGAGCACTAAAACATTTCAAAAAAGTTCTATATCAGGAGAAACTGAAGCACTTAATTTACCATTGAACACTAGAACTTTAATAAGATAAGATAAATATTTATTTAAATAAATAAAAAGAAATAAGCAGCATTTTAAGAAAAAAACTTGAAAATTTAGGGTACAGCATTGGACTGGTGTTATCAATGCTTGCTTGCTTGCTTGCAGCTAGATCTTTCTGAACGATTGTGATCTTTCTGACGTGGTCAGAATCTGTTTGTGACCTTGTAAAAGATGTTTGAATTGAAAGATGTTTTAATTTTTAAGTTGTTTTTTTTTTATAATTAGTATTAAAGAAAATAGTTAATAAAATTAAAATAATATGGAAAGTATGCTCCAAGGTCTTCAGGATCTTCTCGTTAAGCCTCAAACAGTTTAATACAAAACTCTTATAATTTGACAATTTAAATTTCTTGAAAAAAGTTAGAAACATCAGGCAGAGCAATATTTTTTTCAGAAAAACAGAGCAAAACCCAAAAGCCTAAAACCCAAAAGCCTAGCAAGTTAAGTTGTTTAGTCTTTTCTTTATTCTGTGCGGTTTCTTTTCATTCAGTTGAATGGTGAATGTTCCTAAATAAGCCCACTTTCAGCAGTTGCGTAATCGTTCCCCGCTATTATGAATGTCACCCGACGATAAATGAATTACTTGATTTTGCTCCCGTCTCTCTTGCCTTTGGATCTCTAGCTAAAATTCAATTTTCATCTTAAAAAGCGTGTCTGGAGCTGGAAAGAATCTTCATCACAAAAAGTTTTCTCTAGGGAAAGAAAAACAAAGATAAGGAAGAAAAAAAAATGCTTTAAAGCATTTCAACTGTTTTTAATAAAAATTGCTATGTAAATTATGGATTATTTTTATACTCACTGAACATCTCTCACCAAACAAATTTGTTTATAAAAGCGGAAATCTAATGCAAACAGTTACTTGATGATTTTATCAACTTATAAATTTACTTAAACTCTGATTCTGACATATTTTGATTGTCGTAGGCTAATTTTAATTTAATAAGATAGATTTCATATCAGAACCCAACGTAAAGGCTTTAAAGTAACTCAAACAAGAAAGCACTGACGTACATCAAATTTCAGATATGAGAATTTCTTTGTTATACTCCTCAAATGATGAAATTGGATATACATAGATTAATTTTATGAACTACAATTAATTTAGATGGAATTTCACAATTAAAAGTTAATCAAATTGATTGGAATTAGGTTTGGGCTTCTTTCATAAGAGCCCAGCCTGAAATTTTCTACTTGAAATAGTAAGGCATCAGAATTTTCAGATTTAGTAACGTAGTTCACGCTTCAATAAATCGTTGGTTTTTTTATGGATAATTTTGAAAACTGCTTTCGTTTCGAGTCTTAAGCGTAGAATAACTTTGTTTTCGGGAATCATTTGAAAGTCATGAGTACGACTGGTTTGTTTTCTTTTTTAACAGATACCATGTTCGTCCTTCTATTCCTTACAAAATACTACTTAGTGGTAAAACCATAATAAATAGAATCTCATTTATTTACCTAAAAAATGAAAACTGCTGGAACAATTTCTGATGTTTAAAGAATTTCGAAAATTTCATCAGGGATCGATTTGCTTTGAGCCTGCCTAAAAGTATTTTCTTGTATTTACTTCAGAGGATAATACTGCATACATTTCACTTCTAATTCAAAAAGACAGATCTTGCGCTGTTGATTTTTTTACTACGAATACTTTTACATCTCTTCGCTCTCCTAGCCTCAGAATAGGCTATTGTTGTAATGAGTTTCTTTCATTTCAGAATTTTTTTCTATCGTATTAGCAATCTGGGTTAATTTTGACTCTGCCAGGTAATAAATGTTGACTGTCTTCTTGAGAGTTGTTACTGTAAGTCCATCCTGCATTTCATTCTTTTATTCTCTGCTACAAGAGTCTCATCAGTACCAAGGACAGAAAACAGTTTTGTGCTCTGGTTCACCATCCAATTTTGTTTCATTTGATCTTGTCATACAAATGGATCGGACGTTTCCAAGCCATTCCTTTCAATTACAATGAACAATAATGTTGTCATCAGAGGCATGTTCACCACGGAAAACAAAATATTTCACGGAATCTTGAAGACCTTTCCTGCTGACCTATTTTTCAGGAGAAACAATTGTTTGCACCAATCTACAAAAATAAAAGCAAACTTGAAGAATAATGCTTCTTATTCTTTAAGAAGAAAATTGCTTCAAGTTTTCTGAGATGTAATGAATTTCCAATCACGGTCAGGAAATGCGTTAATAATATTTTTTTTTTATTTTATATTTTTTTTCTTCATCATTCAAAGCTGATATTTTAAAAAGAAAATTGCTAAAATTCAAGAAAATCCATATTGTATGTACTGCATTGGAGTGATGTAATGTGAAAGCAGACAATGCTGTGATACGGTTTCCTGGAATAATTGTATTATTATTAATATTGTTGGAGATACAATGATAATAATCAGAAACTGGGATCAATCATTTAGTTAATAATTCAAATCTTGAACAGTTGTAGAATATAATTTGACACATCCATGATTTAACAAGAATAATAAATTCCTCAAAGTGATTTGAAGAATTGATAAAAATGTGTCTTTGTTCTCTTCTTCAATTACTTAACTACTCTTCATCTAAATTAAAAAAGAATAATGGAAACATTAACAGAGCATATCCCTCTCTATCATATTGATTCCAATATCGCATAAAAGAATACTCCATATAATTTTATCTCTTCTACATTACTATCAATTTCAGTATCACTTTTATCATTTGAGAAGCCTCCAATGAAGTGTCCAATGAACTGTTCTCCAATGAAGAGTTCAGACATGATATTGTCTGAAGCTTATTCTTTTGTTTACTTTTTTTTCATCTAAGATCATTAAGAAAATTTCCCTGATAGTTGTATGATTTCTTGCGGTAAACACTAAAAATATCTGTGATTATTCACATTTTGTTTATATTAGTTATTACAAACAAAAAGGAAATCGAAATAAAATAAAATTAACAACAATTTTTAGCAACAATGATCATTATCATTTGTAAATGATAGGCCTTTCAGTCGAAACCCGGTTATGTTTTAAATTGTCTGTAGGGGAAGGCGTTGTACCTTGGACCGTTTTTGACATTTTAATTTTTTACGTGGTTATAATTATTAAAGAAAAGGATAAAATATTTTCCATGAAAACTTTGTTATTTCATTCACTACATATATTGTTTTGGAGTTTATAAAGCAATTCTCTCTGTGACTTTTTTTTTAATTTTAAAAAAAGTTTAAAAAACGAGGACCGAAGTACATCACCTGTGTTGTACCTCTGTCCTACGCATGTTGTACTTTGGACCACGTTTTGGGTTTTGAAGCAAAAACTCAAGTTAAAAATAAATTAATATTTATTGAGTAAAATAGTAGCTAAATAGTACTACAGTAACTAGGCAAAAACGCACCTTTAAAGATGATTTTCAATATCAATGAATATTACTCATCAACTTATATAATTGGCTAAGTTCGTCTGTCTGTCAGTCTGTCTGTCTGTCTGTCCGTCTGTCTCTCTGTCTGTAACTCGATATAATTAAGCTATTAAGATAGATCCAACGGTTCTCAATGGTACCATTGAATCAAGGGTACTCAAATTGGATGAAAATATTAGATCATTGTGTCATTCCATGTTGTTTCCATGAAATTTTATTCTTGGGAACTGACCTCAACAACTGAAATTCTAACAAAACATAAGTTCAAAACCAAATAATTTTGTTACCACTGCACCGATTTTAATGAAATTTGGCATACTCAGTTTTTTACGCTGATTTTGAAACTCAAAACAATTTTCGCCGTAGAAGCTTCGTTCACAAGTTAGCGCAGTATTTAGATTACAAAGGTGAGTTTTAAATGCCTTTCGGTATTATGGGTGATAAATAATAATTATTCCATTCTTACTTTTAGTAAAATTTATTCACAAGGACAAACTTTAGATATGGTTGGTATTTATTTAGTCTTTTTTTTAGTCTTGGACAGTTATATGTTGTTATTTCTCGAGCACGTCGTGCTTGCGACGCGACGTTAAAATCAAAATTCTTGACCGAATAGATCAAGGACATCTGATAGAAGGATCTGATGCTGTTTTTACAAAAAATGTAGTCTATAAGGAGATATTTACTTTATAGTTGATAGTTGATAATAAAATGATTTTTCAGATTTTTTTATGCCTATCGTCCGACAGGCTTTGCTGCTAGTATTGAATGAAAGATAATATCATCATACAAAAGTATGCTTAGGCAATTTTTAGAAATGTAAAATTCTTAATGGAAACTTGTAGGCTAATATTCGCACATCTCTTAATGTTACGCCATATTGAGGTTGAGTAGCTTTTTGAATGTAATCAACTAATATTATCTGTTCTTCATCAGTAAAAACTTTTTTTACATCATTTTCTTTGGAGTAAGAAAACTTTTGCAAACCTGACTCCTTGAAGGAGTTGTGGCGTCTTAACAAGGTCGTCTTAGAGAGGTTCATTTGCTTTGCAGCACCATACACTAATGTTTTTAGCCAAAATTAAGTCCCCTGTTTTCTCAATATCTTCTTTAACAATAGTTTTTTTATTATTATTTTTTTAGTCCTCTGTTCCTTCGAGGCATCTTATGTTTTATCCTGAAAACAAACAAACAAACAACATTAGTAGATTAGCAAAAGCCTAGGCTACAATCATTATCATTGTCACATATTCTTAGAAGTTTTGTCTCGTTAAACAATGGATAATGATTATAATCAAAGGCGTGGGATGATATAAAAGATTCATCAGTGTTGAAGCTCTTACAATCATAGTTATCTAAAATAGGCATACCTTTAGTTTTAAGAAATAATCTTTAAATATTTAAAAGAATGAAAGTTTATACATTTGTGCTAATTATGGCAATAGTGTTGTACTTCGAACCGGTCCGAGGTACAACACTTGGTCATGTTTCAAACAATGGCTACCAACCATTTGTAGCTAAACCTAATTGAAGTTTGAAACATATATTTCTGTAGCTAAAACAATGCTTTATAAGCCCTGTCTGCCATTTTCACATAAAAACAAATAGTTATAATTATAACAGGAAAAGTATTAACTGAAAAATACTTACTTTTCAGAGGTGAAAAATGACTTCAATTTTTTTCTAGCAACACATTGCATCTCTCATCAACGAGCACAACTTGCCAGAGACATATAGTAGAAAATCCATGCACCACTTTATTAATTTTACACCCAACCCAACAGATAGCACTACAATCAGTGTAGCCACAAGGTACACATATGACCGAGGTAGGTACACATATGACCGAGGTACAACATCTTCCCCTATACGTTTTTAAAACTTTTTTAAATTGTGTGTTTAAATTGTGTTTTAATACTGTTATAAAAAATTTTGCTTAACTTTAAGTTTTTTTTAATATCATTGGGTTTTGAGTTTATTTGAAAGAAGAAGTAAAGATACATGTTTCCCAAAGTTACGGAAACCGTAGGTGCTGGATAATTTAGGAGTAAAGGAATCAGTAGGACCGTTCACCTCATTCCTTTGCAGTCGAAAAACAATCTATAAATTCAATAATTTATGTATTCTGAGCGCTCTCTTAACCATTTTATTGAAACTCACTGATTGATCCTGAATTAATAAACAAAGAAGCTATATTACTAATTGAAAATAAATTGAACACTTAATACTTTTAAAACATTTAAAATCTTTCAGAAAAGAAAAAAAAAACATGTAAACAAATAGAAATCATTTGAAATCAGCTATTCCGTAGCTTTATCAATTGCTACGAATTTTAATTCTATAAGGTAAGTAAGAATTAGAAATTTCAGAACATGCAGAGTTCTATCAAAATACGCGAATAAGCCAATATGAAATGGTGGTCTAGTTCCTCTGAAAAACCAATATAGAAGATATACGTGTCTGGAAAATTTGTTTTAACAGATTCACTTACTATTATTCATCGAACTGTAGACTAGAGCAGCGGTCGGCAACCTTTTGTTGTAAGAGGGCCAAATATTTTACATGGGGATTAGTGCGGGCCGCACTTGGGCCATATGTCATTACAGTATAGTATACTGAGTAAATCTATAATATTTGTGTAACGTACCCTGCCCAAATAACGCCACCTTAACATTTAAATTACTGTAAGTCTGGAAATAAGGTGTATCGAAACACGAAAATTATGACCAAGAAAGTTTAATCTTCTGTTTGAAGCATACCATAATGAAACATATGATAACTTTTACTGGAGAAGTATGAGAACTCAAATAAAAAAACTTTGCAAACTGCCGTTATTAGGAACACCTGGTCCAATTAACGCCACCTACTTTCTAGTAACTTAACTTATTTAAAATTAAGAATTATTCCATCATTGTAAACATTATTTGTACAAAATTACAGTAAAAAGCAACTAAATTTGACTTTCTGTAAAAAATAATAAAAAATCACTTGAAATTAACGCAGTCTTTCTAATCTGTAGCTAAAACAAAAGAGGAAATGTAAAAATTAATTAATTTCGGCATTTTCCGATTATAAAAGCAAAATAATAAATAAGATAAAAATCTATATTTTCATGAAACATATTAGTAACTTATAAATGTCGTACGTAACCTAAAAATCGCATATGTAGACCATTAACACCATCATGGCGTTAAAGCGCTACTGAGCACATGGATCACATGATACACTTGTTTATCTACAATTTCCGAATTTTAAAAATAACAGTTAACTTATCTCCATAGAAGAATCTTCAAGAATCAAGAAAATATATAGTTTTATATAGTTAATTTTTGCTGAACATTAAAAAATCTATATTTTATCTTACGTTGATATAGTAGCAGTCTTTCAGAACCAGTCCTATACACGAAAAGGTGGAAATATAATTTCACTCGAAAATGTTGGCGGTCTGCTAGTAACTCACTTCAACACTAGATGGCATGTCAATGCAATCTACTTCAGTGCAGTACCGCTATCTTTTATATTTATGAAGAATTAGATAGGTGGCGATAAAGGTATACATGGCGTTATATGGCTGAGGTACCTTACAAATATTTTAGCTTTAAAAATTAAACGCTAATTATATATTTTTACGACATGTATTGTACATAGTTTAAATGAAATAAAACAAATAAAATATCAACGATCCAAGACGCCTTCCGGGCCGGACCAAAATGCCTCGCAGGCCGCGGGTTGTCGACCGGTGAACTACAGCATAATATATATATA
>JAFIDM010009631.1:145605107-145639697 GCA_023159025.1 Thereuonema tuberculata | reverse complement strand
TATCATATATAGACTATACATACATAGACTAGAGCATAATATAAATATTCAATAAAAAGAAAACATAAATCACCTAATGTTTACAGAGAAAATCATTTAAATATTTAATGTCATGTTAGTTTGTTGATATGTTAATGATAACTGATGAAGTTGTCATTACTTTCTTCTAAGAAAACAATAGATACTGTTTGGTTTTGAAAAATTAAATTCTCCTTTAGTTTCTAATGAAATTAATACTACATTCAAGGAATAGGAATGAGTTCAATGCAGAACATCTTATATTTTATCCTACATAGTATAGTGTAATTAATCCCAGATTAATTTCTTTATTTTTTAGATCAAAATTGGACTATTTGGAGATTATGATTTCTTAATGTTTGGTGTTTAGTTTGCATGAAATCAAAAAAGATGTACCGTGAAAACAAGAGACCACAGAAGACTCTTGTCCATTGTTTTCAAGAAGCATTATTTGTCAATAAAACAGTATTTATTTTGACAGCATCAATTATATTTTGAAATTAACAAAGTATGCAATTACAAGAAAAGATAGACAGGAAACCTGATTTAACAAATATTCTTGATTACATCAGGAGAATCAATTAAATCATTCAAGCAAAAAAAAGTCTAGAACAGGTAAAAACCATTGCGAAAAAAGTCTATTTCCAAAAGTCACTTATATTAAAGCTTTTTCATTTAAAGCAACTGGAGTTAAACAAACGGTCAACCAGATTTCAGCAAGTGGAATTGGCAATCAGGACATTTGTCCAAATATCAAGAATATTGACTGAGTCCTATTAATTTTTCTCTATTATTATATTTAATGTCATATTGGTTTGTTGAATGATTGATCTATATTGATGAAAAGCCATAACCACTAAAAAGAAACGAAACAGAATAAAAATTTATAGAAAATAAACTGCAAGAAAATATCAACTTTACCACCGACAAACTCAAAATAAAAAAATAAAAAAAACCAAGCCAAATTCGAAAATAGTAAAAAGTATAAAAATATAATAAACATGATAATAAAAAGGTAACTTAGGAATAAACTGAAAATTTAAGAACTATATTAAAAACAATTGAAGAAAAACCAAAATGAAGAAAAGTTATGAAGGCAAAAAAATTGTTATCTTTTAAAACAATTAAAATTATGAACATAAAGAGAACTTGGACATACACAATAGGTAAAACGAAAGTGTAAAAGGAGTCCGTCCGTCCGTCTATCACTACTTCTACCCAAACTACAAGTTGGATAGATATGAGTCAAATGATATTGGAACCCTTATGACTTACTGAGGTGACGAAAAATCTCAACGGTCATTTCCTGTCTCATTCGAAGTGACCGAAAGTGAAACAGATCACTATTGTTTTGTCTACACTATGAAACCAGTTTTATGAAACTTGTTTGGTTTCTTGTACCATTCATTTAAAAGGTCATTAGAATGGATTTTTCTATATTGTAACTAGACTTTCATTGGGATTTTTACAGTAAAAATTACGGAAAGAATGCTATACCCAACACGGTAGCTATCGGAAAGTACAGTTCGTCTAACTTCGGAAGGCAGTCCCCTCAGGCGTTGGGACTGAGAACTTGAAAAAATAGGGGAGAAAGGGTATAAGGTAAGTGGGGGTGAGGAGGAAAGATTACAACAGTGTTTGCAGACCTTGACCTCGTTATTATCGGCTTTAAGTAACTATATTTCCAAAGAGCTGAATTCTTCAAAATACTAAAAAAAAGATAACATAAGATCTTTTTTTAATTCCATAACAATACCCTGATACCCTTTCACCCCTATTTTTTCAAGTTCTCAGTCCCAACGCCTGAGGGGATGCCTTCCTAAGTTACACAAACTGTACTGTAGTTTTGTCTCATATTTGTAACAGGCACTGGAGAGAAAATATTTTGAACATAAAAGTTTCAAAATGTAGTTTTAAGTCGAAATGTTATTTCCATTCGTCCGTTTCAAAAGCTATCCATCCCAGATAGCTGAAATTTTAGATAAGAAGTTGTAACAAGAAATATCTCTATTGATTTTGATACATATCGGGTCTACATTAAAGGAGTTAGAGCAAAAAAAAAGCTTACCAAAATAACTTTAAAGAGCAGCAAATGTTATAATTCAAAAACTTTACTTCCAAACTAAGATGAAACTTCAGAGATGGGTATTTGATTTTACAAGGAAGATTCCTATTGATTTTGATAAAAATCAGACCAGTAAATAATAACAATAAAAGGCTGTAAATGTAAGAATTAAAGCTTGAACGAAAAGAGAACAGCGTGCACAAGAACATCTATCATCTCTGAGTGCCTAGTTAAAATTAGACCTAAGTGAAATCTAGTCTGGATTACGACTTTCTTTAGCCAGAAAAAAGTAGCGTACTACTATTAAAAGCAAAATTAATATAAAAGCTGCAATGCCATGACGAACAGTCGGGTGAATAATCAAGAACTTAAAGAAGCGAATTGTAGGTAAATCCTCTATTTGATTCTTTCACAATGGAATTAACTTCTGAGTGAAAAAAAATTAGAAGCACTTCCTAGTAATTAATAAAAGAATAATGATGAATATAGAAAACTGCGATTCTAGGAGATTGGAAATAAAAAAATAGGGAAGAGTACTTACACAAATCCTTAGCTTGAATGAACATTTTTCGAGCTGAGAAGAACATGTCAGGAAATCCTTCCTAAAGAACAAATGAGAAGAGAAAATCAAATGATAGATTTTAGTTATTGATTCCAATAAGTTTTCATTATTGATTATTGATGGGCAAACCCTGGTCCAATAATGTTGAAAAATTGTCATTGATTCCTTGCACTAAGGAAATCCACTGTTACGTTACAAAAAAAAAGAAAATGACTTCGAACTCCGCTCCGTCGGTGGCCATTCCAATATCGAGAAATGCAATGATTGATGGATGTCAATTCGACTACTGGTAGAAAAATTTTTTTTCATGGGAATAGAAGCATTTGTTAGCGATCAGCTGCAGTTCCGACCAGACATCACAGCATCGGAGTTCCATGGTTGAAATTAGCATGTGAGCATCGAACAACTATTGGAAGTTCCAAACTTCGCCAGTAGAGGCCAAATAAGCAGTGACAATACGAATAGAAGCAGAGACAGAGGTTTGGAGTTGGGGAGGAATTGTGATGGTTTTTAGTCCTTTCTCAGGATGGGAGGGAGGGTATAAAACGACGATTTCCAATCAAACAAAACGTCCAAACTATTGGATTTCTTCCATTTTCGGATACGGTCTCTCCTTTGGCATATCATACTTTTTTTCTAGAGAAGTAACAAGTTCCTTCAGTAAAATAAAAATAATAATACACAATTCTAGGTTATTACATTGAAGTTCTTTTTTTGGCTTGTTAGTTTTGATTGATTGATAATGGCATGATTATAAATGACTGCTTAATTAATAAGTAGTGAAATAAATGGTTTTTGTTACTAAGAAGTTTGGAGGCTAATTAATTCTCCGTTTCTTGCCTATTAATCAAATAATGATGAAAACACTCTTATTTGCTCTCTCAAGATTGATAGCTATACCTTCAACATTGCGTTTCATAAAGAAATTAATCATTAAAATTTAAAAGAAGTAGGTTGCAAAACTCATTTCAGAATTCGGTTTCAGATTTAGAAATTGAAATTAACCTTTGTAAATAATAGTAGATTTAATTGTTTCAATTTTAGTTTATTTAAAGACAAAAGGGAAACTAAAAAACCTTCTGGATCTTCTGGATGAACAAAAATCCTGGATTCATAAAAAAAAAATGTTTGTTTAAGACTAATAAAACGTTTTTGCTTATTACCCAGAGATCAGTGACTTTTTGATAATTATTTGGAAACAGAATATGATCGAGAATGGATATAGAATAATGAAAGACAATCAAAACAACAATGATTTATATCCTGTTTTCAGATTGTACTGGAATTGGAGGAAGAGAAAGTAGCAATGTGGCTTTCCTGAAAAACATTTGATTAAAATCAGAAGGAAAAGTTGCTACGTAAATGAGGTAAATCAAAACTATTAACCTTAATCTCAATATTTAGTGGACTTTATGCCAAATGATAAAGAGTTTATTTCCAAATCCATGCTTATGTAATTCGGAACGTTTTGTTCACCTAATTAATACAGTTTTGACTTTGCTTCTCAAATTAATAGTTTGTTCTTTGTAGTGATGTAACTTCATTATTTCATTCAAGTTTAAAACTCTCAACCATCCAAGGAAACTAAAAATCATCAAAATAAGTTTAAAAATTCATTATCCGAACTTTGTTAGTGAAATTCCCATGTGTCAGCTGCTAAATAACTGAAAACTAACCGCGGAAATAAATCAATAGGAATGAAGCTAAAGCTATCAACCATTCATTGGTGACCTGAAACGAAATCGCCTATAATTAATTAGTTCACTGCAAAATTATACTAATCATTTATCATTTCTCTTTGATCTATTTCCGCTAAATGCCTCAACGACACTAATTAGGGAATATCTAATTCAGGAAAATGAAAAGCGAAGACGTAATAATAATGATAATAGAAATTTTAATTACCCTTTCTTGCTATCGTGAAGAGTAAGACTAATAGCACTTGCAAAGAGCAAAATCTAAAAAGTTTGTCTCATCTTTAATTATATACAAACAATAATTCATTAAATAATAATGAAGGGATGTTAATCCACATAACAAAATTCCATGTTTGTTTTTTTTTAAGTTTCTGTAATCTTTAATCAACTATATATTAGTAAAATTAGAGGAATGATAATAAAAATATAAAACAAATAATAAAAATACAATTTCGACTAAAACATTTTCAACTCTTAAAGAAAAAGAAAAAACACTTTTGTAATCTAGGAACTTCAACTTCTTTAGAAACAAAGTATTTATTTTGTAATATTACTCAAAAAAAATTTTATAATGTCTTTAATATAATCTAAAATGCTTTACATTTGAAATATCCGATTGAAGGAGACAGAGCCATCAGCAACTTCAGTCGAAAATGAGATAATTTAATCTAGCGATCGAATTTTGAGCTTCCTAACTTCTGCTAAATTGGTCTATCTCTATTAAACGTTCATTTAGTGGTAATAGGTTCTCAAAATATCAATAGAAATAAATTTGCTGATAATGTGAGAGGCACATCTCCTGTCAACGAATCCCTTCTTCTCTAGGAGTCACGTGATCAAGTTCACCTAAAGAAATTTTTTCAGGTTTCTAGAAGACATACAGTAAGTGAAGGAACATTATCCGAGGCTTTCCGCTGGAATGAAGTTTTTATAGTTGAAATGCTAATGGAAATATTCAAACTAATATTTAGTAAAATGCAGCAAAAAAGGATCATAATCCAGCAAAGGAATGGTGCCACAAAGATGTTTTAATTCCTAATTTAATTTATTATTTACTAAACCTAAAGCATGGTCTTTTTGCTCTTTTAAGTTTTTAAATAATTTGCTTTTCTAATGATCCCCTATTCACGAAGCAAAAAAGATTTCCCACTTAATAATGAAATAGGAAGCATAAAAGACAAGCTGAACAAACCCAGCTGACAAACCCAGCGGGGGAGCACAAATCTACCAAAAAAGCATGAAATGCATACAATAACGTTTGACACTTCCTCTTCTTTACATAACTCCTAAGTTAAGATATTGCTCCCAAGTTAAGTATTTTGTTTTGTGCCTTCACGGTGAAAACTAAATTCAATGTACACAGATCCTATTAAGTTAACAAAAGATCGAATAGCTTCTATCTATTTCTTTTAAGCATTATTTCTACAAAGATTTGTTGTATGTTGAAAGAATTGAGGCAAATTAAATTTGAATCAAATTTATAACAAAAATAATGTTCCATCTTAATGCAAAATGGAAATGTTTATCTGTTTAAAATAATGTTTAGAAAGAACTTCGTTATTGCTTTTTGTTTAATAGTAATAAATACATGTTTCACTAATATCATTTAAGTGTTCTATTGCTTAAAGCTGTGTTCAATAAATTATGAATTTATTTCAACTCTTGATTTCTCCATTTTTAAAAAAATGGCACTTGGCCCCATTTTATTGTGAGCTTTTCAACTACAACATTAAATTACATTATGAAACAAATTTTCAAAAAAGTTCTGTTTCTGGTTTGACAGTATTGTTTTCTGTTTAATTGAGCAACAATTATGTAGAAAAGAGTAGTTATATCCCTGAAACTTTTGTGGCTGTCACATTAGTATTTACATAGCTGCCAACTTTTATGCTTTTTTTATTCATTTGCTACCACTTTTTTTAATATGATTTTTTCTAAATAGTCGAAAAGTCTTATTGAATACAGATTACTGTCTGTTTCATAAGTCTGATACGGGTGCCTATTTCGAGGAGCAAGGAGAGCGCTTTCATCAGGACATGCAACATAAGGAAACAGACATGATTGATGTTTCCTTCCCGTTCCCCCATCAATAATGAATGTATTCAACCTCTTTTTTTAATCTCAGGTAGTTTATTTATATCCGATCCAAAATGGTTGCCTTCTTGATGGGTCTTCATGGTTTACTAAGTTTCCATGCTATCTTTGTCTGTAGGATAGCAGGGACACCAAAGCACACTACCATAAACAATATTGGCCTAATCGTACTGAGTTCACTGTGGGGAAGCACAACATTAAATGGGAGTCATTTGAAGACCCTCGAAAGGTACTAATGCCACCTTTGCACATAAAACTGGGACTGATGAAGCAATGTACGGCAGCGTTGGACAAGGAATTTGCAGCATTCAAGCATCTACAACATTTGTTCCCAAAGCTTTCCGAAGCAAAAGTTAAAGCTGGCGTTTTCGTTGGACCTCAAATCAAGAAGTTACTGAGTGTCAAGAGTTTCCCAAGCTTCACAGAGCAAAGGAGAATGAGGCATGGATCAGTTTTGTTAATGTAGTCAAAGGCTTCCTTGGAAATCATAAAGCTGAGAACTATGTTGAATTGGTTGAGACTCTGGTTAAAAATTACAGCGAAATGGGCTGCAGGATGTCTCTCAAAGTACATATCCTTGATGCCCACCTTGATAGCTTCAAAAGAACATGAGTGCCTATTTCGAGGAGCAAGGAGAGCGCTTTCATCAGGACATTCAACATTTTGAACGTCGCTACCAGGGAGCATACAATGAACACATGATGGGGACTATATTTGGAGACTTATTCGTGAAAGTGATATGACATACACTCGCAAATTTCGCAAAACTACACATTTCTAGGTTCTTTGTTATCACTTATCAGGTTGTAGAAGTTTGTTTGAAATATACTATTGATTTGAAATATAATGTTTCTTTTTTGTCTTTAAATAAAGAGAAACCCGAAAATTTGTACATTTTCTTAATGACAGTAAGCAAATTTCAATTTTTTGCTGTCCTGACCACAAAAGCAAAGTTTTTCCAGGGAAATAATTTTTTTTTCATGTTTTTGTGATAGAACCAATCAGAAAATGATATTGATTACTTAGAAACAAAAATCATGTCACATAGTGTTATTATATCTTAACAACTTCCAGAGTTTAGAAAAGGAAAATCTTCTAAAAGATTTTCTTCTCAAATTTTTTTAATGCACCAAAGTAAATAAGGATTCTCGCACCCCGAGAAATTCCAGAGTTTGTTAATTGTAATGTAAAATTGCTGAGTTTACTTGAAAAACTATACATTTATATTGCTTGAAGTTCATGGATGATATTCCAAGTATTGTCTAAAAGCGTTAGACTTGACATCTAGAGAACTGCTATTGTTTGATTTAAAATTTTACATTCTCTACAGAAATTATAACACTTTTTTATTTGAAAAATGAAGTATTGTTAATTAAAGTAACGTTTACATTGGTTATTTTAAGCCATGATTTGGAAAAGGAGACACAGTGATTGTTATTTACATTTGGAAAAGCAGATATTTAAGAAAAATGACTCCGTAAATACCACCAGTAAACGAATTGCTTAAATAGAGTAATTCATAAAGTACTGGAAAAATAGGAATTTTATTTATTCCCCCCCTCCCTTCCAGGGCTTCCTTTGTGTTTGAAATAAATCCAACGGACTCACTATAATTTGTTTTATTTATCCCCACCCCCGGGCTCCTTGTGTTTGAAATAAATCCAATGGAGTCAATACTCTATTTAACTTAGCCTATTCTAATCTCGCTTCCCTTTCCTTGCTCTTCCCGGTTGTGAAGGGTGCTAACTAGACCATTTTTTTTCATAGGGGCAGAAAAAAGGCTAAAAGGGGGACCCCATCATCCGACTCAGAATCGCACATTCGATCCGGAAATCCATGCCCTATTTTACTTTTTTTTACACCGAATTTGATAGAAAAATATTTCGATGTTCGTTCTTTATAAGCCTATTTTTCCAGTACTTTATGAATCACCCTGTATATTATTCAATGAAAAGGTTTTGCGCTTAAGTTTTCTTATTCAACTCCTTATATTTACTCAAAAAAATAATTTTTGGAATTTAGGTTTTTATTATACCGAAGGCTGTTGACCGTGAATTTATCGTGTTAGATAATAACTCTCTTCCAAATAAGAAAAAAAAAGAGAGAAATTCAATCAAAATTTATTGATTAAAAAACGGACGATTATCGTGAAAGAAAAGACCCTGTCACATTATCTTCTTGACCGTGTGGAAAAGTCTCAATAAAAGGATTACCAATCTCAAATATTGTCGATAAGCTCTTAAAGCTAAGATCTCTTTCGTGAACATAAGGGATTTGATACCAACTGTTTTTTCGAACATCGTGACTGTTAGTGTTGTAATGTAACTACAGTTCTCTCCTATGATTCTATTGAGTTATTTGTGGTTTGCCATTCGTTTCCTAACAGTCCAATTGCTCTTGAGCCATTGAATCAAATATGATTCAATATTTCTCTTTCACGTTTATAATACAATTAGTATATAATTAATGTACAATTAGTATATAATTAATATACAATTAAGAATACATAGTGTAATTGGCGTTTTAAGTTAAATCTTCATTTTCACATTGCACTACGTATGCTACAAAAAGCGTAACAAGCTATTGAAAATGATTTTTAAAGTTTTAAAATATTTTGAATATTTTGAATATTTTAAAAAACTTCAAAAATATTCTCCTTCGTTTCTTTGCTGCAGTTGCTAACAATTGATGTTTGTTTTCTTCCAATCATAATTTATTTCAAATGCAGCGAAATTCAAAATAAACTGTTGGTGTGGAACAAAGAATTACAATGCAATCTATCAGGAAACCAATCTTATGATTAGGCCTTGCATATTTGAATGTTGTACGCTCTGAAATGCCGCAGAAGCAAAAGTCTACTTTTAAGGGTTTGCTCATTCACCATATGGAACGAATAGAGACACAACAACTGAATTGCTGAATTTAGAATTCTTTCATCACTACCCATTCAGTTTATTAAACTGAACAAAAGATGCCCTTAAAAAGGACATAACAGTATGAATAACATAATCATATAATTTTCTTTCAATATTATTTCTTTAGTTTTTTGCTTTTTTTTTCATAAAGAAAATAATTGTGAAGTAGTTTCGTTAATTTTATTTAAAATTAAGAATACATTTCTCTGTTTTTTTTTTTTTTAATTTTCACTACATGAAATTAAAACTATAAACAGAAAAAATGCCCAAAGAAAAAAATATATGTACACATATTCAGTATATTCATTCCATTCTTCTGTGATTTGATCTGATCTTTAGTTATTTGCACAGTGTTGAGCAAAACAAACAGTAGTAAAACGTTCCAAATCCCAACGCTATAATAGGACATGTCCGAACATCAAGGTCTATGTGAATATAAACTGTGTAGTAACTGGTATTAGGTTTTGAAATTTCGTTTGAATTTCAGTCAAATATTTTATGTAAACTATAAGGCATGACAAGAGAATAACTTAATAAATAAATTTATAATTTACTGCTTTTATCAGCCTCATCTTATCTTTTATTATAATATTAATAAATATAATTTTATATCTCAATTTTATCTTCAGTAGCTATATTTGCTGCAATCATGTTTTCTAAAAAAAGCTTTTCAGACCGAGAAAAGTCTTCTCTATTTGAGTGCGGATTTGATCCCAAAAACTCCGCACGAGTACCTTTTTATTTACGATTTTTTTTAATTGCAATCATTTTCTGAATTTTTGATATTCTTCTCCTCTTAGCTATTATCTTATCATTTTCCCAATCAATCTGAACTTTTTTAACTTCATCAATGTTTATTGTTATCTTAATCTTGGGTCTATATTACGAATGATTAAAAGGAGCCGTAGAATGAAAATCGCTTAATAGGAGTCACCAGGACGCTTCATTGTTAAGTAAGAACTTACAATTTATTGTCTATTAATGGCTGAAGTTTATTCAACATCCTCAACTCCACAAATTGACATTTAATTTAAACTGTCTAAGCATCGAAAATTAAAATCAATTTTTAAAACTAAATATTCAGAAATAGCAACAAATATTCACGAATCTTACTTCCTTTAAATTTTTAGTTGAATGTTAAAATCGTTCATACGGTCTAGAACAAAAAGACTTGCATATGTTAAGGAACGGTTTCAGCTTACAGCTTGGAAATATAAGTTACAGTGTGGTTCTTGGCCTCATCCAAAAATTCCGACGAACAGGTAGCGTGCTGACATAGCGTAAAGGATGAACGAGAACCGTAAACAAACGAGAATCGTGGCGGTCTCTTGGAACAGGTAATTATACAGCTGCAGGTAGTTTCTTCATGAAAACATTCCTAGCCTTGTAAGATCAAGGTAGAAAATTTGCAGGAACGGTATGAAAAATGTGTCCGTCTTAAGGACGAACCTTTAGAACATATTGTACACACCTTGGATGGATAATACTAAGTTAGGGTATTCGTGTACCGTATAACTGATATTTAATTATATTCATTCCTTCCACTCCTGGTTTCTGTTTTTCATTACTGTTTGTTTTGCTTAATACTTTCCTTGCTGTATCCTATTTCTTGGACTCGTAAATGAGGTAACAGATTTTTTGACACCGTTTCAGCTTTACGACTCACGGGTTACGTAAAACAATGGATTTATAGGAAAAATTATCATAAACTTATGATTAGGCAGTGTAAGAAATCGGAAGCTAACAAAGATGTCTTTGCACTAAGAGGGTTACTGACCCCATTAAGCAAGTGTTACCGTGGTTTTACGTCAATGACTAAGGTCCGACACCTGCACAGATTGCCAAATGGAAGAAGTGAAGTTGTGAGCTTTGGACATTGCAGGTTTTACGGCTTTTTAATGAAGTACAGTAGCCCAGTTCATTTTCGAATTGGACCTCTGAAAAAAACTCTTATCCATCCTTTTCATTTATTGATTTTAGAAATAAAGAACATTTGATTTTAGAAATAAAAAACATTCGAAAAAGATTCTAAGGAAGAATGAAGAAACTGAAAACGATGGAGAAAGTGAACAATGTTCAATCCAATTTAGAAGTGTTGGAATAAAAATAATCTTTATGCTTTTAAATAACTTATCAATCCTCACTAAAACGATATTAATCTTCATTTCTTTTCCTTACATACAATATTTCGTTCAAATAATTTCTGAACTGCTTTCTCCGAAAACATAAAACCTTTAATACATAAATTTTGAATTTCACTACAATATAACAATGTAAAACAAAACAGATATAAACAATCTATGCAATGCATAGAATTAACGTGCATACAATAAGATTAGAAAGAAAAATAAGAGTAAAAACGCACAAGACTAAGAGTTCACTGATCTGTTTTTGGAAATTGCGATACTGGAAACCCAAGATAGATCATTTCTGGTTTTCTGACCTTCGTCAGTTGGGTCCGTCCAGTATCTTAACATTTCAGTGAACTCAAGAAACATATAAATAGAACAAAGTAAACATCAAAACGGCCCTCCAATTAAAAAAACATCAAAATCTAAATAAAGAATAAACAATCTATGTGAATCTTGCGTTATTACTTAATACCGTTTTAAAAACACTGCAGTGAATAATTGTTTATTTTGTAATTCAATTTACAGCCAAATTACGAGCACTGGTTTCCAAACGTTTGGCAATGAATATTTTGCAGCTTAAAACGTTTCGAAAAAAAATTCTTGAAAGTAGCTGAAATATAGGCCTACAAAATATTAAGGACTAATTATTTGGATTAATCATACTTTTAGAATCAAACAAACTGAGTAATACACGATAATGAGAAAGCACCTGATTCTCTGTGGACGACCACGTAAATTCAGTTTGTTTAATGCTGCAAGAGAAAGAGCAAAATAAAGCATTTATTGTATTTATGGATTCTCAAAACCTAAGAGCAAAATATTGGTATATCTCGGAAAGATCAATATTTATGTGCTGCAGTATTTATAAAATTGTAAGTTAAAGACATTCATTGTAACTTATTCTCCTTTGAAGATGAGCAGAGCAGGAGAACCTACTCAAATGGAAGGATAAGTCCGTTGCTCTCTCCTTTAACTTTTGAGTAAGAAGTCTGACATATATTTGATGGAAGACATTCAACGTAGGTATTCCAAATACTGAAGTTTAAGAATTGTATTTTAAGAAGTTAACAGAAAAATTACCCATGATGCTATAAATTAAAAAGTTCATCCTTAATACTAAAACATACTATTGATAATTGTTCAATAAAATTCACATTTTATCACATTTATTCAGATAATAGATCATTTAATGTCTCAGTGGGTTTTTTTTCCCAGAATTGGGAACTCATTTGCATATTACTATTTGATTCTTGTCACTGATAAGCAACTGATTCATCTGGTAGATTGGGATTAATTATTACTAGAATAACTTTTCACTCAGTAGCATTTATTTATGTTTATTTATGTAGAATAAGCATCAGCTTTTTATAAGTAAGTGTAGAGTTTTGAATTAAGCAATAAAAATTAATTAGTTCATCTGCCAGCAGACCAGTGCCACAAGTCAGCTAAACAAGCATCCAATATTAATCCATCTATTTCATTTGAGCTTTGATTCTTCCAAATGCTTCTTCTAATTCTTATACGTTTCTTCGTTAATTTCCAATATGACTGTTCTTCTCGTTAGGGCATGTTTAAATTAAATCGAGAATAGAGTGGCTCGAGGAACAGTGCATAAATGGAAAATGTGTTTAGAATTGCGGAAGCTTATTAATGACCAATTTCTTCAAATAGTTTTAGCATTAAACGAAGTAGCAATTTAAATGGATTCAATTGCTCTTATACAGGAGTAATTTACCGGCCGTAAGAGTTGGAACTATTTTACTTATGGGATATGAAAATCAACAACGAATAACATAATGATCTACACAAAACATAAGTCTACATTATCTAATTTTTGTTAAAACAAATATCTTCTATATTCTTTCATGATTAATTTAGACAGAATGATTTTTTTTCCAATTCTTCTTTATAACATCCAGTCTATTCGTCACCGTAAGCCCGAGTGACTTCCTTTCACTGGTTCCTCAATTTAAAAGGTAATTATCTTTTAATTCCACTTTGAAGAAACTTTATAATATATATATAAAAGTCTATATATATATATATATATATAGACTTTATTAAAAAAGTGCATTTTAATCGGAATCCATTTTGAAATCTTATTGAATAACTTCTTTTTTTTTTTTAAATCATGAAAAATTGAATAACTTCTTGAAGAAATCTGTAATACGAAATCTGAACTACGTTTTCTTGAACAACCTTTAGTTTTGGGGGAAAAAAATGCCATTTGAATTTGAGCTCTTGATTTTGATTTTTATTCGTCCGTTAAGCTTCGTTTCCTGGTTCTCCATTCATAAGTGGATTTTCTACCATACTTTTGGTTGCCAATCTTCCGGATTGTGTGCTGATTCAATCCAAGGCAGACAGTAAACAAAGTCAAGCAAAGGTTATAACGGGCTACTTGAAATGACTGCTAAATCGATTCTGAAGACGAAATCCAAGTTTGTTAGTCTAGTCGGAACTTCTTCATTTTTCATGGGCAGCGTCGCCCGGACATGTAGATACATGTATCTGTGCATTTAATACACGGTACTGAATAAAAATATTCCAGTGGCGAAAGACAGATCGCACGATTTTAAAGCAATTTACCGAATTGCTCTTATTACTGGTATTTTTGGATATCCTCCTCCCGTACCAAATGTTCCATCTCCTAAAGTAGCAGGTACAAAACTGTAAATTTCTTATGAGTACATCTGTAAAAATTTTATCCAAATGTGTTCTAAATTTTGTCGAGTGGCAATTGTCATTCTATAAAAACTATCGACATATTCATGTGCACTTCAATGTCATCCGGACAATTTTGAAGACCTAAAAACAATCATAATAGGATTAAAAACTATTCTATTATTTTCTCTTTTCACTCAAGCACTGAAAAGTTGTCGCCATTGACTACAGCTGTTTACCAAGCATCGCGCAATTGAAAACATTTAATTTTGGATAAGTGCCCAAGCAGAAATCAAAATAAGAATTCTTGGGAACAGCATGATTAAGTTTTTTGCGCCTCCCCCCCCCCCCCACCAATGCTTGAAAAATGCGGCGTCTATTTTAAAAGGCTTTGAAAATATTTTTTTAAGAAAATGGTTTTCTTAATTGAATTTTTGTTTAATGACAAGGAACACACTTTATATAAAACAGATTTCATGGCAATAAAGTTACATGTAACTAATTAGCTGTGTATAACCTACGCACCACAACAAAAAAACGCTTTGACTGAAATCACAGCTGAGATCTGAATCATAATGCCGTGTTCAGCCTAATTAAAAATAACTCATAGTTTTTTTTTAACTCATTGAACTTTATCAAAATGAACATTGCTGACATGCTTAGAACTATTTACAACCTCATAACTCCATTAACTAACCCCATTATTTTTGCCGTTGAATCTGATAACTATTTCAGAAAGTTCAGAGTCTTTGCTCATTCTTACAAAAAAGTTGCTACAACGATCAACCTTCCATTACCAATACTTTGCACTATAATTGAGGCGTTAAAGACAGAGTGGACTAACCCTTCTGAATAACTTCTTGAGATTGAACACTAAAGTTAAATATTTGTACAAATCTGGACTGATCAATTTTTTATTTTTTTTTTTGCTGTTTTGGTGAATAATAGTGATAGACTTTAATGCATTTTACCAAAAGATCGTTCTTCATGCTATAGGTTGGTCCAAACAACTTAAAATCTTAAAATTCTAGAGTTAGTCTACTCTGCCTCTTAACGCTTCAATTTACATAACTCAATAATCTGCCGTTGCGGCCAGTATGCCGGTACCCGGGTTCGAATCCCGGTCGTGGATGGACCTTTCTTTCTTCTGTTTCTCCTTCTGTCCGTTCATGCGGGTGTCACTTGATGCTGCCTCCTTTAGGCGTACCCTGGGCAACGATTCGTCGGTTAAACGGCATCATATCTCGCCCCTTGTTGTGGCCTAAAGAAAGACGATCAGTCTACGAGCCCGGGCATTTGTAAAAAAAAAAAAATAATTTTCCATTTCATGTTTTCCTACCGAACATCTGGATCCATCTCCCGCATTTCTGGAATTTTCCATTCACCATCTCCGTATCGCTGTCGATTCTCCCTTCCCCCATTGGTTTATCGGAAACTAGTTAGGTGTTTTTAATTGTTAATATCTTTAATTTTAGAGATGTGTGTTTCTTGCTCCAGTTTATCAAGTGTAACTTATAGCTGATACACCCGTAAGCGTCTTTCTACCACAAGATTCTTTGCAAAGTTAGAAGCATTAATTTCTGCTATATATTTCTGTTATATATACTAAGCCAGTCAAACATTCTTTTTTGTTCAAATTGCACACTGTGGCGGCAAATATAATAAGATGATCTCAATTTACAGAATATCTGTGTTAGGATTATTGAAGTTCAAAGGAGTTGATAAGGCCGCACTGTTGGCTTTTTTATCGCTAAGACTTTGGAGTCTCACCTCTGAGTATCGGGGTTCGATTCTCGTTCAGCTCTAGGCATGTTTTCAAGGGTTTCTTCCATTTCTCTGCACTACTTCCAACATTCTGTCCATCTGTCCTTCTTTTCGTAGGTATAGGATCTTATATCTAAGGTCGTGACGCTTGGTCCAGCGCACATTCACTACAATCTAATCTAATCTAACTGTGTCGATTATAATGAAATTGGAGATCATATTGGGATGATTTAGATTACATCATTCAGATTGAAAAGTTCAGTATTGATCAGCATGCTCCACATTATTAAGATTTACAAGATTTAAAACAATATTTAAAAAAATATTTAAAATTTATAAAAAATATTTATTTTAAATATGTAGTAAAATGACTGATAAAAAGCTGATAAAAATAATCGATGTAAATTTACTCGTGAAGTCAGATTTTATAATTCCTAAAAACCTTGTATATATGCTAATGCAGTATTTCATTTGAAAAAAAAATGTAATACGCTTTTTATAATGTCTTTATTTCCTAAAAGTGTTTGACTTCAATCTCTGAACACTGGAATCTTTGATTCTTTTAAGTGTAAGTATAAATTATTATATAATGTAAATATTAGATAATTTCAGTCATATCTATTCTTACTACAAGAAAAAAAAGCAAAAAAAAAATCCTACATTTACCGTATCATTAGACTATTAACAATAATTCTCAGATATTTGAAAGGAATTATAAATTTACATCTACAAACAAAATAGAGGTTTCAGATGCTTGATTGGAAACAGTTCTGGATACACTTTACGAACTGAGGCTTCGATTATGCAGATCCTAATAACTAACAAAGGCCATGGACAGCTGGTAGAAGAAAAGGAATAGAAGGAGACAAACACAGGAAAGAAAGGAATCCATACCCGTCTTGGGATTCTAACCCAGATTCAGGATATCAGCGAAGGTAGTAAGACAGTTGTTCAGACCACTCGACTGTGTCTGAACGGCAAATAGATTTCATGTGATTTATGTATTAAATTATACTTATACTGAATAATCGAAAGCATTACGTTAGAAAACGTGGAATGATTAATGCTGATTGCATTTCATTATTAATCGTAACTAGCCCTAGTACCCGACGTTGTCCGGCAGTTTCATTGTCTATCCTTTATCTTCCAAACCTCATTTGCACTTTAAATATTTTTAACGATCAAACGTGTGCCATATGATTTTATTAAAAGTTGGTGGAGAACCGTTTCACATTCCTTCACAGTAAATGACTCTTATCTCGACTTTTCGCTCGACCTAAAGGAGTACCAAGAAAAGTTTGGCGGCTTTTTCTTTTAAAAATCTGAAAAATCTCCATACGTTTTAAAGAGAGAACTTTTTCCTACTCCCTGATGGATCCAATCCCTTCAACTCTGGCCTTGAATATTGCTTCGCCATATAAATTTCGACATCAAAAAAAGCTTCAAAACTCCGACATTTTTCGAAATGTTTTTGAAAGCCAATGGAGGGAAATTGTAAACTATTACCATCTTATTTGGACTACATATGCACATTCCGGTCTAAATATGAATTAAACACGCCAGCAAAAGAATATTCACTTTGAAGTATCACTACAGTCTTGTTCTTGGAATGTTTTTTTCAGTTTGCAACTTTTTTGTTATCATTTCTTCGGTGAGTCTGAACCTGTAGCATAAAGGTCACTATTCAGTAGCAGCGGTCAGCAATAAATTGTCAATTTGAAAATTTTAACTCACCGATCGAAGAATTCTTTTACAATTAAAAAATGGCATGTTTCGAGGATCTTATAATGAAGTGTTTATATTTATTTATTTTACTTATTGTGTGTGTTTGGTCCTTCTTTAATATAATTACGCACATCATAACCGATAATTAATGACTGATAATTAAAAAATGGTTTTCTAGTCTTCATTTAAACATCATTTTGATAAAATGTATCGGCTAAACGAACTCAGTCATCATATTATCAACAACTAAAAAAAAATATGTGATACGTTTCAGAAAAAGACCTGATCTTCCAAGGATTTAGGGGAGCAGCTTCTTTAGTTTGTCTACTTTGCTTAGCATTCGTACGTTAAGCTGCACTTTCATTTGGAGAAGCTTTACAGCCTCATTACAGTTTCTGAAGGAAAGAAAGACAGCAGCTGAAAACAACGGAGTTAGAGAAAGAGATGCTTATTCTTAATGCAGCTCCTTTCTAAGAATCTGGCTGTAGAGAAATTAGTGCTAACACAGTCCCACAAGCAATCCTAAGAAACCGTCTAAGTGTAATAACAAATATCTTCTCAAGAGAGTGAGTTCATAATAGAAGAGGTTAGAAGAAAGTAGCTTCACTGATATTTCAAAACAGGTTTTCTTTCTTCCCTTGTCTTTTTCTTCTTTTGTTGGACTCGTCATTTTCAGCATTCTAAATCGATATGAACTTTCCTTGATGAACGAAACCTGAATTTTAACATCCTTCGATGCGATTTTCAAAAATTAAAATAAACAAAATGTAGTTGGCGTATCAACTTTTGAATATTAGCATGATAAGATCGTAATAGCTGTACCAAAAACAATGACAATGAAATTTTAAGCATTTATATCAATTTCTGTATTTATTTACCCCGATAACGGCGGTTTTTAGATATTTGTTTATTTGTAGTCGGCATCTACGGATCCAATATCTAGCAAAAGCACCAAGAAGATCACAGTATTTCTCTATTTTAGGTTTTGAAAGTAAATTTTGACTTAACCCTATCATTCTGCTTTAAACATAATATATTTTGACTGATTTTAGACCACAGCTCAGTCGCTACCTATTGATCAGATTTGTATCAAAACCAATGGACCCAATCCACAAAATCTGCTGAGATGAAAGGGTAAGTGGGAACGCTATTGAACGTTTTTAGGTTTGTAGTTTATTTTGGAAATAATTTTATAAATCTATATTTAGAATCAACAAATACAAAATTCAAAAGTTTTTGATTCTTTCTACTAGGAAATTGTTAAAAAACAGAACTTTTTTTTTTATATTTCAAATATCCATACTCCATGGTCTAAAAAATGGAATGGCTCTAAAAAACAAAAACATAGCATCAGACATCGCAGACCATTGCATAAGAAAGGGCCATATAATGAGTATCAACATCAAAATTTTATACAAAGAAAATGATTTAAGAAGTAGAAAAATTTTAGAAAGTTGCATAATCAAAATCACTAAAGAAAGAAATTTCAATAGAAATGAAGGTGCCAATGTAAACCCCTCCACAGTAATATTAGTGAAAGAAATTGCAAAAACTGATGTAAATGAAACGATAACTATTGATGTACTAAATCAGTGATGCCCAACCTACGGCCCGTGAAGGTGTTACATGTGGCCCGCTCTTTTATTCCTATATTAACGACATATTTTTATTAATGGGACTTTGTTTTTTGGTTGTTGAATAGGAGATTCGGTTGTTTTGTTTTTTTTTTGTTTTTTTTATTGTTGAATAGGAGATTCCGCCACATTGTGGCCCGCGAAATTCACAGCAAAATCAAGTTTGGCCCCCATATTATGAAAGGTTGGGCACCACTGTACTAAATTATTGATAATTTCATGGACAAACACTGAACTCGAAGCACTACAACGCACAACACGCACTACATTCACGAAACACAACATGCACCACCCCAAGTCCGCTACGGAAAGGATGACTCTTCCCCGCAAGGAGGGAGGCCGAGGACTCATCAATATCATCACCCTACACGAAAAACAAGTACACACACTTAGGGAACACTTCCACGAAAGAGCACAACACTCCTCACTCCACTCAGCCATTGTCATGGCTGATAATATTATTATTATTATTATTATTATTATTATTATTAGGAAACAAGGAAGGTCTAAATTATTTAGCATAATAATGTAAAAAATATATTGATAAATCATTGTAAAAAATAATTGAATTATAGCAAAAATGTGTATTCGAGTTTTTTTTTACGTTCAAACCCACATTTTTATTATATTCTTTTCCAAAAATAAGCATTTGTATATTTGAATGTTGCTTGAGAAAGAAAAGACGTAACACTTCTCAAAATTTGAATAGTATTTAATAAAACAAATTAAATACTAAAAAAATGGTGATGACTGAGTTGTTTAGATTTACATATTGTTTAGTGATAGAAATGAATTTCTAAATTTTTTATCGACATTGTACAGCTGTAATTTATTGAAACAAAAAAATGTGAAACAAATAACCATTTTAATTTTATAATTTAAAATGTTCGATGAATGTCTTGTTGGCTCATAAGTAAATCCTGCATTCTAAACGAAAACCCATAGTTCCCATTTGAATTGAAAGTGAGAATGGAATTGCTTATTCAAATGGAGATGGAAAACCACCGTTTGACTGACAGTTGAAACCGCAAGTAAAAATACTACAGTATCTAAGCTCTTTGTAATCCTATCTTCTTCGCTCCGTAGACCAACCATGAAGCGACCGGAAATAATGTGGTGAAAAGATTTTTTATTTGAAGCGTTAATGATGGCGTCCAGGCGTGCACTCAATTTATTCGGGTTTTGTGTGGGTCGCTTCAGAAGCTTGAAGAAGCTTCTAAAGATACATGGCCCAAAAGTTTAATTTTTTTTAGGTGCTTATATGAATAAATAACAAGAACTTAATAAAGTTAGTTTATTAATAAACTATATTTGAATACATAAAATAATATACTAAACCAATGTTCAACAGGTTCTGAATAATGCTCAACAGAATAGTCTAGTATCAATAAAAGGGTTTAATTAAAAGACAGCTAGTAACTGAAATAAGATAATTTCATTTTCCCCTCAAAGTATTGGTTTTAATCCAAAAAACTCCTGAAAAACATATTCTTCTAATACAGTATTGGGCAAAATAATACCGATATGCAAGTACCTATATGCAAGTTCAAGGAATCAGACTTTATTACAAAATCATGATAACTGTGGAATATTAAGGATTTACTTGCGGTTTGAGTAGAATATATGCTCCAAATATTCTCCATTTTGAGCTACACAAACTTCATAAAGTTCTTCCAAATTGGTTATCATGTTATGGAACACAGGTTGTTGCAGTCTATGGCAGTATGCGGACACAGAGCCTTTTAGGAATTGAATGTCATGAGGAGGGTTTTCTCGGAAGACGGACTCCGTCAAATTCCCCAGATGAATGCGTCTGGAGGTGTGAAATCTGGAGAATGAGATGGACATGGAAACTCTGTAAATCGAGAAATAACTCTGCATTGGAAATATTCACGAAGTAAATGGCGTATGACAGATAGCCCTGTCCTATTGGAAATACTGGTCTTCGAATCGAAGATTTCGTAATCTGTAAAGCCGTTTTAAGTCCACAAGGAAGGATCATACACACATCCGCAGGTATCGATCTTGGTTGACTTGAGCGCTATCCTCCTCGAGAAAGTAAGGTCCTTTGATTCCGTGAGCTGACCCGGAGCATCAAACGGTGATTTCTCCTGAACAGTACTGGATGTTCGAATCCAATGTAACGATTCGTTTGTTTATTTATGTGACCCGACAAATGGATAAGGGCCTCATCTGAAAAGCAGACGTTACGCAAAAACTCCAGATTTTCATATTGCATGGCAAGCACCCAAGAGCAATACAGCTTGCGAAAGTTCATATTTGTACCGAGGATTGAGCCTGTATTTTGTACGCCTAAAGACATTTCTGTTCTCGACAGGGATCGGCAGAATATGGTCAATTTCATTGACGTCCTATTTAGGTTATGCCGTGGAGACTGAAGCACCTGTTTCAGCATTCCTACCTGATTTTCATTAAAGACAAGGCTTCTTGGTCTTTCAGATTGTCCTAAACATTGCATTAAAATTGATCCTGTCCTTCTGAATTTTTCGACCATACCAAGAAGGACACTGGTACTCGATGGATTCTTGTTACTTTTGGCGGAACCTTTGCTTCACAAACAACAGACTAGGTCCTTTGTCACGACCCCTTCCGTATGACGATTATACAGCTCTGCCACGAATATCCAGAACCTCTGTTGACAGCACTATTTTCTAATTTGCTCTGTAACCAATAGAATGTTTACCACTTATACATCTACATATAACCACTTGACATATTGCCGCTTCCGTCGTGCTCACAAGAGATGGGAAAGAATATTTCGTTAATATTTATTTCGCCCAACACTACTATATATTATTTCCAGATTCATTTCTAATTTCAAAATTTGTAATAGCTTTTCTGCATAACAGTAAAGTTACTCAAAGAAGTTAATCTGTAACCGTTCGGAATTATTTTGTTGAAAAACTATTCACCTTATTACAATGCTAGATAGAAATTTTATTGAAATACATATCGCAGTACTGCTAGCTGCAATATAATGAGCAGCTCGCCAGCCTTTAACCCCAGAAAGGACTCCTGGTTTCCATTTCAAAGAGGGCGAAGTGAATTTTAAGCCCTTCTGGAGGTGAAATAATCTGAGAAAATCATTGACCTCCGCCGGGGATTGAATCCGGCTCCTTCACTCAATTGTCTAGTGTCTACATTACTGAGCTACCGAACTCAAAACTCAAGTAATTAAATAATTTATAATTTATAATTTAGCTGATATCACTAAATCTCTGGTTTTGCAAGTAAAATGTTCAATCATAGAATTCAAAGGTGACAATAATCCCTGCTGTTTTTTAAGCATGAAATGCATGATGGAAGAGGCCGATCCTGGTCTCTAAACTATTTTGTCATTAGTATTTCATATATACTTTTTATCCTAAACGTAGTCACTAAAAGAAAATAGTCTAACGGAGTAAAGGATAGGCTGGATTAAAGGATAGGACTAGCTGGAATTTTTTCTTAAATTTCTTTACTCAATTTCTTTGAATACTGGAAGGTTCTAGGTTGTGAAGCTCAATAATTTGTGAAACGTCTTCTTCATCAGTGCGGATTTGACTTCTACAGCCCGCAACGATCCGATTAATCAGTATTGGAAGATCCATGATTACATGATTACATGAATGTGTGATTTAATCCAATCTATGAAATGGTCTGCATTCCTTTAAACTTCAGCTGTAGTAAGCTTTCTGTGAATCTTGTTGCAAGTGTCCAAGCTCAAGCCTCTTTGTCAACCTGATGTTATATACATTATTTTCTTGCTTATAATGATGCAAAACCATGTATTATTTTCCTCAGCCAATTTATTTCCTGATTTTTTCCCTCCCTTCAATAATTGAACCATCCTCCATTCGCCAAAGGCAATATTTCGCCGAAGTCGAAATTGAGTTATTAATGCCAACATTAGTTGCTCTAATCCATAAAATCTGCGGTCTCTGGAGCGAGGCAGTAATTAATGCAGACAGATGATAGAAGTCTTCTGTCCGGAAGGACTAGTATCTTGGGTAAAAAAAAAATCCACTGTGAAATCTCGTAATGATGTCTTAATCCTTTAATATAACCAAAGACGTAGAAATGATCAATGATTTTGTGGCTTTCACAGTAATATTAGCAGAATTTTTTGACAAATTAAATTATTTCAACTTAAACCCCTAAATATTCCGAAATGAGCATAAACATATTTTTAATTAACACAAGTTACATATATAGTATTTATTCTTAGGACTCATGATCTTAAATGATTGTGTTTTTTTTAACTTTAAACATTAAAAGTTGGAAACGATGTAAGTATATTGCTCGTTTTCTGGAGTGAGTTCTGAGATATAAAATTACCAAACATGACAAAATTTAATATCTTGATGCATGATTTTTTCAGATTTTTTTTTATCCTTATTGCAAGATTCCTTCATTACACATAGTGATTTTTAAATGAAACTTTTGCAAATTGTTGCACTAACTTTTCTTAATACTTTTCTTTATATTTCACTTTGAATTTAAATTGAAACTTATGAAGCTTCTGACCTATCCTTATCGCTCCAGGCGTGTCAATCAAAGAATGGGATTGTTCCATTCAAAACAGAAAGATTAGAATAATAAATGCAAATAATAAGTAATTTAACGTGTGTAAATTAATTAGCCTATATCAAATAATAAGCCGACACACAAATTAATAAAAAACATTTAACACATTAAAACGACATGTTTCGATCAGACTAGCTGATCATTTACAAGGAAAATTCTCAGCGATACCTGAAGAACCGACGAGAAGGAGATTTAATCCAGATTTAATCAGGTCGTGCAACCGGAAAGGACATCTGCCGGCGAACATTGTAAACTCGATTCTAGAAACAAAAGGAACATCAACGAACGGTCCGAGTAAAGATGCAGATGATACACAAATGACAACCGGAGATGAAATCTGAAAACTCAGAACTTGAATCCCGGAATCTGGGATGTCAGAAGCCATGGAACTTTATGGTTATTGTAGTAAATAAGCACAGGAATCTGTTTAAGAGAAAAAGGGGGGGGGGTTGAACAGGGAACAACAAAAATAAAACATTAAACTGAATGATCGTCCCTATCCCTTTCTTTTTTTGCAGAACCCATAGAAGTATATTGAGTTGACAGAAATGGAGTTATATAGCATTCGAGGTCAGACAAAATAATCAGTGACTCCTTACATTTACATTTCATGCGTCAGTATCAAAAGATTCAGGATATCAAAACTGTGTTTCTTACTTGCGAAGCCGTCAAATAATTAAAATCTCCTAAGCGGAGGGCGGAAGCATACTGAGCAATACGTTTATGGATCGCTGGCGGGTTTCCCAATAGCTGCAGCCGGATCCATAACATCGAAGAACATACACAACACCTCGAGGATTATCAGAGGGTTTTTTTTTTGTTTTATTTTTAATAACCCAAAGCCAACGAAACCCTGATAAAAGAAATTAAACAAATCTCGTATGAGCGCAGAATCTTAGCTAAGGACAGGAACAGAATTCCGATTAGGGAAAAATTAAAAGATAGTTATTTAAAAGTCCCCGCTCTTAGAATTTTACCTAAAAAATTCATACAGAAAAGAATGGGTCTGGGCTTTATCCCGTCAGGCTTATCGTTAATTGCAACTCAACTGCCATCTCTCTTCTATCGTGGCATATTTATGGAAAACTTTTAAAATTAAAAATTCCTTCTCA
Organism: Thereuonema tuberculata; assembly: GCA_023159025.1. Lineage (NCBI taxonomy): Eukaryota > Metazoa > Arthropoda > Chilopoda > Scutigeromorpha > Scutigeridae > Thereuonema > Thereuonema tuberculata. The sequence goes on along the minus strand of JAFIDM010009631.1, from coordinate 145,614,728 downwards.
ATTTTCCTTTGCTAATAGTAAAGAATTGGAATAAAATTAAATCCCTATCTTATGTTACACATATAGTTTTTTCTCCTTATTCACATCTATTTTTCTTCATTTGGTCTGTAAAAAGTATTCCAATGACACATCTTGAAATGAAACATTCTAATCAATACATAACTTTATTAACAAGTTCGAGGTTGTTGCCATTAATACAAGCATTATTTCAAATTCAGTTTTTCGAATTTAATGATTCTTTCTACACGCAATCAACTGGACTGTTTATGTGTCTCTCAGCCTCCGCTGCAATAGTGGAGCTCTGTATGGTTTTCATTGAGAAAACTGCTTTCCACATCACACACACAAAAAAAAATAATAAATAAATAAATAAATAAATAAATAAATCTTAAAATCTTATTGGTATGGGATAAGTCATAAAGAGGAATAGACAAGGCAATGAGTGATTGGCCAGATCTGTAAAAGAAAAGAAAAGGAAGCATTACGACACATGAATTCTCATAGCCGATTAAAATTAATTCCTATGAATCCATACGGTGACATTGTATGATATTCAATTTGGCCGTTGAACCTTACTTAGACGTTAATAAAGCCATTCAGACGTGAGGACCAGTCTAGAGGTAGTCTACTGATTTGACTAATATGCCTGAATCTGGGCTCGGATGCCGGGGCGGTATTGATGTTTCCTTTCTGTCCTATGGTGGTCTTCGTCTTCTCTATCTTCTGCCCTTCCGGCTATCTGTGGGCTTTGTTATGTTATTAGGGATCGCACAATAGGCCGACATGTCTCAGTTCTAGTGGGTTTGTATTCACGGCCCTTTCCAATAAAAAAAAAAAAAAACCTACTGTATTTAATATTTTATCATAAATTTACAAAAAGAATTATCAAAAAGTACATAGATGAAAGCTCCTAAACAAATTAGCAGTGTGGATTATAAAATATTAAATATTAAAATTATTATTATTATTGTAATATAATATATTAAATATCATATAAAGAAAATGTGATCATAATGTTAACGCTTATTATATTATTAACTCTTTATTTTTTTGGCCATATGGTTTTTGAGAATTTTTCAGTCAAGTTGTTTAAAATTTAATTATTAAAAAAAAAATTCATGTTCCCCATCATCAGCAAGATCTTGCTGATGATGGGGAACATGTATTCCTTGAAACTGTCCTTGGACCTTGTATAACGTATTGTAGCCTATCAAAATTTTTTAATACAAGTTTTTTTAAACTTTTTTAAAATTGTTTATTTGTGAGTCCTTGTATGTATTATTTAACAAAACTATTTTTAAAAAATCTTTGTTTTGTTTAATTACATTTATCCATTCGAATCAAATTCTTTTTTAAATTAATAGAAATAAACACTTTTCACAGTTTTAGCCTAAAGTTCCTAATACCCTTCATCATATTAAATGAAACAAAGCACTGAAAGTATGGTTGCCATTCTTTGAGGCAGAACACTAGTTCTTATTGTTTGTTTTGCCCGAACATCAGCCGTTCATCTTTTTGTTTTACCTGATGTCTTCTTAAGGTTCATTATTTTAACATAACCCTAAAAATTAATTATCGTACGGTTGTAGTCGCAGTTGTAGCGCTACTATCGATTGTTTCTATTGTCGGCTGGCAATGATGTAAAACACACATTGTGCCGCAGGATACTAGGATACTCCATTCTTTACATTTGAGACAATATTGCACAGGGAGCTCACTTCCAACATCTTTTGTAAGAGTAAACATATCAACTTCCACGAATAAAAGTGAATATTAAAGGAGTTTTTCGGTTTTCATTTCTTTGCCGCGTGATGGCTGTGTTCAGGAAGCCGAAACAATCGACAATAGGGCTGCAACTACAACTACAACCAGAACCCCATAAGGGGAGGGGGGTTAGTTGGTCCCTCAGTACTGGGTTCTCGCGGTCAAAGGGGACCCAGTTTGAAGCCTTAACCGAAAAAAAAAAAACAAAAAAAAAAAAACATTATATGAATTAGCCTATCACTTCTAGATTTTTTTATATACTGTATAATTAAACCTGCATTTTGTATAAACTATTTTTCTGCTTTAAGCGTCTGCATAGAGCTATTCTGCATTACAATGTTCAGAAGCGTTTCTGCATTATCTGATTATCAACCGAGATGTTCGCTACACATGTTCAACAATGGATATCGTGATCACGGTTATGTGTAAGTATATAAGGGTCACATTACACTTGAGCTTCCATTATAACTGAACCTACACTTGTTTCTTTTTGTCATTTTATAATTGAAAACATTCATATTTTTAAATAAATTAAAGAAATTGTAAGGAAAAATAGCAAATATGGTTAATTTTAGACTGCAATCAGCTTATGTATTCCCAGAATCAATTTAGGTTGCATTTTTATCTTTAAGTAAATATTTTAAGTAATTGTTGTCGGACACAGAACCAGTGAAATTAAGACGAAAAAGTAGATATTGGTATTAAATTAATTTATTCTAAAAAAGGCTAATAACTGTTTGTGACATGTTTAGAAGGGAGAATAGTAAATCGCGTGGTGTTTTGATTTCATATAAGAATCTATGGTGGGCCCGGTAGCCGAGTGGGTAAGGGCGCTTGGCTGCGGGTTGGAGGTAGAGGGTTCGATTCCCGGCCTCGGCGGAGGACGGGAATTTTTCCACGCTTCTTTCTCCTCCAAACGGGCCCTAGGGTCTACCCAGCCCTCTATAGAATGGGTACCGGGTTTCTTTCCCGGGAGTTAAAGGCGGGCGAGCGACGGGCCGACCCCCCCGTCCTCAACTTTGTCCCGTAGGTTCTGAACACTGGAGCCTACCCTCCAGTTGCATTGCGCGGTCCTCTGGGCCTGATCGCAACTTTAACTTTTATAAGAATCTATGATTTTGACTAATTTGGAAAGGAGCCCGTTTCTGCATTTGGTATCTGGACCTGACTACAGTCGATAGGCGGCAGCGTAGACTAGCTGAAGCGGGCCGATTTTAAGTTGCTCGCCCTGTATAAAAGAAGAAACCTCGAAGAAAGTAAAGAAGGAATAACTTCCTTCCAAAAAGCTTTTTTGAAACTACTAAGATCCTGATTAAAATTCAGTGGCATTGCTTATGTAGTCCATGTATTATCAACTTAACTCCATTTTGAAACTAGAAAAGCAGTAGAATGGATCGTTTTGCCCAAGAAGATTACTTTGGACCACTCTCCCTCAATAATATAAATAAAAGATAAACCGAGAATCTTAATTTATATATTTAGAATCTTTTTTTTATATTTAGCTAAAAGTAAACTTGATCTTTTAAAACTAAAAGTTGATCAATGAAAAACTGATCAAAGAAAATTATATTAGAAGGTAGGAATGGTGTCATTTTTTTTGGAAGATTTTAATGTTTGTCTACTGAATTACAAATGTCGGAATTTTGGCCGAATTTCCAGACATTCAATGATCAAGATAATTGCAGTAGTCTGAAAGCAAATTAAGGCAATTTCTTCCTTAAGAGGTAATTTAGTGCACAAATCACTATATTATTATTGAAGTTATTCAAGGCATATTGATTAGGTCGTTATGTGAAGTGGCCTTAATGTCGATGCAGAAACATTAAAATCTAACAAAATTTAGACAATACAATTAGACTCTATAAATAAGAAATTTCAAGTAAATCATTACATTTCTATTAGAGATATTCAAGAAAATACTGGTTGGGATTATACTAAAAGTTAATGCAAAAAATAAGCCTTTAAATAGAAAAATAAAAAACAGTATGATTAAAGTCTTAAATATGAAGACTGATGAATTCAGTAAATTATTTTTTGGGTTATGGTGTCAAAGGGTCCTGTCACAGACAAATGATTGGCAGTGCCCTGTACAGTACATAATAATCTCTTTGCTAAACGTTATTCTATCGCAACCTTGATAATTTATTTACAATTGATAATAATCTGGCGTTACCAGATACAGTTTTTGTGATTGTTAAGATCTTTTGTGTCCAGCAATGCATATGTGTCATCTATTATTGAATTAGGATTTTTTTCAAATATCAGTCGATATTCCTTCTTTCAATTTTTATTTCGTTTTAAATGCAGCTGGTAAAAATAGCTATCAATGAACATTACAAGCTGGGCTAATATTTGTAATATCTTTATTAAAATATGGTAGAAATACGGGGAAGAAAAAAAAAATAGAATGCTGGTATTAAATCAAAATAAGCAATGTCAGAGGAAGTATGATTCGGTTTGTTATTCTCGTCGAATAGTCAATTATCTTGGTCAAGCAATAACACTACAGGTATTGCAATAGAGTTTGTACTTCAATGGCTTCATTAGATAGTAGTTCACATCAGTACGGCTCTGGCTCCCCAGGCGACCTACAGAAACACAAACCACTACAACATCCCAGTCATGTAGCTCAAATTGTGTTACCTCATTTACGAATAGGATACAACAAGTATAGCAAAACAAACAGTACTGAAAGACAGAAAGCAGGAGAGGGAGCAGTGAATGTAATTAAATATTAGTTATATATTACAGGAATACCATAACTTAATATTATACATCAAAGGTGTGTTCGCTTAGCACACAAACACTCAATTATTGAGAGCACGGTCCCGTACTACAAGTACACACCACAAAGCGTATTAGAGTCGCCTCATATAAGCTGTACTGGGACCCCCCCATTCATACAGACAAAACTATAACCATAACCGCCCCATTCACAACAGACCTAACATCACACTTGTTGATAAGGTCAACAAATAGATCTATCTCATTGATATTGCAGTGCCTATCAGCAAGAACATGCAGAAAATTCACGCAGACAAGATCAATAAATATTAGTTATATATTACAGGAATACCATAACTTAATATTATACATCAAAGGTGTGTATAATATATTCTAAATGTTCGCCTTTACGGTGGTTACATAGTTCGTACTGTTCCTGCAAATTTTCTACCTTGATCTGAAACGACCAGGATAATATGGGGCGTATTTCCGAAACATAAGCTGAAACCGCTCCTATACATATGTAAGGCTGCGTCCGTCTTTTCGTCCTAGACCATATGAACGGTAGCAATATTCGACTAAATATATCTTTTCTTCTGTGCTCAGAACTATTATTGCCTCAACCGATTACTATACAATTTATATTCAAATAGACCGTGATATTTGGATACACTCTATTATCGAGTAGGGATGTGGAATGTTTCACTACTGTTTGTTTTGCCCAGTACTTGCAGTATAACGTTCAGCATGGGTCGTCAGGTTTGGATTCCGCAAGATTCCAGTACATATGTTGTAGAGTACAGTTAGAATGTGATGGAACGATATTTCCTGTAGCGTTCTTAGCTGACACATATACTGGGCCTGCATCACCAATTGAAGGAAAGAAATGGCAGCAATCAGTCACCATTGCCAGAGACGGATATTATTATTAATTAACTTCGGGAAACCAATTTTTTTTTTTCAAGCTGAATTTTTTTTTTCACCTGTTGTTATTTCATACATCTTATTAATTCTATAAAATTTCTTTTCTGTAGCTTTAATATTTTATTTTGGTATTGCGATTTCTGTGCAATTTATCATTTTGTTAGGTGATTACAGAAAGTAAAAATAATCAATTGTAATATTAAATTAAAGAAATGTAATACCGTGTAGTTTTAAAAAAAGGCCAGACACAATAATTTAAAAACATAAAAAACACATTACAATCTCGACCAGATTTCGATCGGCCCTGCTGATCTTTTTCAAGTCACGTCACGGTATTTTTCAAGTCTTCAAAAAGATCGGTAGGTCCGATCGAAACTTGGTCGAGATTTTAATGTGTTTTTATGTTTTTTCATTATTGTGTGTCTGGCCTTTTTTTAAAAAACTACACCATTAATATCATACACGTTAAATTACTGCATCGAAATGTAATACCATTTATAATATATGGAAATGTTCCCTAGTTTAATAAATAAGATTCATTAAACCAAAGAGTCTTTTAGTGAGATGGTTATCGATATAAAAAACTGAACAACTTTATTAAGTAAATACTTTTAAGACATTTGAAATTAAAAATGTACAGATAATCAACGAATCATTGGATTGAAAAATAGAATTTTCCTATTTAAACTTAAGTTTCTGGATCAAATATTCTTAATTATATAATAATTTCATCAAAACTACGCTTTTTCAAACTTCATTTACTAAATATAATTTCTTTAATAAGTATTGATAAAAAGATAGCAGCCATCATAAAATAAGTATCATTGTTATTATTTTTAAAGGGTTTATGGAAAGTGATTCGTCACATCGCATTTAATTACATCTTATCGTTATACACTCTATTGCAAAAAAAAAAAAAGATAGAGTGAGAGCGGCCTAAAAAATAGAGTGAGAGCGGCGAAACTCGGTGATTTTAAACAGACAGCTGAGAATCGTTAACAGATAGGCAATGCATTTCAGCTTTAAGAGTTTCCACTTTAATACTTTATGTAAGAAATAGGCGTATATGGTAAGATTACAGATCAGTATTTATATAAAAATAGAAGTATAATAAATTCACAATGCAGTAAATCAAATTAAAATTTTATTTCAAGATTAAAAAAAAAAAAAATACTGTAAACTGTTGCAAAAAAAAAAAAAAAAAAAAAAGAACGAAGGTACCTCAAAGAAAATATTCTATCGCTATGAAACTTCTATTCACACAAAGTATGTAAAAATAAAGAAATTTCATTGGAATTAGTGACAATATAAAGGTCCCAAGTAATGCATAGTAAATCCTCCCTTGACAAGCAGGTATGGAGTCAAATAATAGTCTAATCTTATCCTGGTGCAAATTCTGCAAGATGCTCAGCAACTTTTGGGCTCGTTCGGTCACATTCCTTGATGGTTGAAATTGCCTTCCCAGACATCGACTGGTGAAAGCTCTGGTCATGAGCTGCTGACCAAGATGGCTGCTGATTTGTCTGCATGACACCCGGCTTAAAAGTAGGTATCAACCTCTTTCTAACTCGCTGAATTCCTGGTAGTATTAACGAGTACGTCATATAGGCATCTTCACAGACAACTTAACGTAAATAAACAATAAAACCAGACAGATTTGTCCGTCCATACGAACGCCGCTCCTTACATTAGCCCCAGAATGCGCTCTGGAAAACGCCTGATGAGTTCATTGGCGACGGAATTTTAATCATTTGCTTATATAGCCGAAAGACATTTGCACACCGAGTTTCGCCGCTCTCACTCTATTTTTTCACTCTATCTCACGGCCCTGGACCTCGAAAACCCTTATCCAACACTCACCACTCCGACACCCACACTCAGCAGCTGCGTGAATCATCGGCTCGTAAGGAACTTCATGGCAGACATCGCCACGAACTCAGCCAGCCTCATGTCGACATGGAAGCGTCGAACAGATGGCTGACGAAGGGTGAGCTGTTTGGGAAGACCGAAGGGTTCATGATCGCGACCAAGTCATCCCCACACGCAACTACAAGAAACACATCCTACACGACACAAACACGCATGACGATAGATGCAGGAAATGCCACACTACGCATGAGACGATCGACCACGTAATATCAGGCTGTCCCCTTCTCTCCCAAACAGACTATCTCCACCGACACAATCAGGTAGCGTCGATCGTTCATCAACAGCTTAGCACACAAACACTCAATTATTGAGAGCACGGTCCCGTACTACAAGTACACACCACAAAGCGTATTAGAGTCGCCTCATATAAGCTGTACTGGGACCCCCCCATTCACACAGACAAAACTATAACCATAACCGCCCCATTCACAACAGACCTAACATCACACTTGTTGATAAGGTCAACAAATAGATCTATCTCATTGATATTGCAGTGCCTATCAGCAAGAACATGCAGAAAATTCACGCAGACAAGATCAATAAATACACCTACTTAGCATCGAGCCTCGGAAGCAGTGGAGCAGGACCGAGTACGTGTTGTACCCATCGTCCTGTCCACCACTGGTCTGGTGTCTCACACATTGCACCACAGTCTCAGCACACTAGGACTTCACAAACTTCACTTACTCACAACTCCAGAAGGCTGTGGTAGTCAACACAACAAGCATTGTTATGAAATTTATGGACACAACCTCACATTCCTAATCATTCTTGCAGATTACTTTACGTTTGTTAATATATGCTTCGGTCCTTGACCCGCCATGTTTTCCTTGGTGGGGAAACCCATGGTTTGAAACTTTTACATAAAATAATAAAATTTTTCCCTTTATTTTTGAAAGCAAAATTTTTAAAATGTGTTTGTGCAACTGTTAAACTATTAATAAAAATATTGATTCGCTACAAAGAAAACTTCAGATTCACAATGATAAAATATAATTATAAAAAATATTATTTAGATTTATATTGTTTTTAATTAATTTTTATTTACAACTAATTGGCATTATAAAGCAGGATCATATCCAAGAATAAATTATTTGTTTTTATAAACTATTGCTTTGTTGAAAAGAAAAAAAATCGTTAAAATAGATAGAGCAAAAAATCGTTAAAATAGATATAGCAAGTTTATAGAATACAAGCATATAATTTATTCATTGATGTTATTTGAGAAATAAAATTGGACTTAAAGGCTTAGCTGCGTACTCCTTCAACGTTGAAGGTCTTCGTAACGTTCCGTCTATGTCTTCGTTCAAACAACGCGCACTTCAACGTATTAATTCCGTTGAAAATAAGGGTCGCTATTCTACTAATTTTACCATGAGTTGGATAGGAAAACAATTTCTTATTATAACTCCATAAATTCATACTGGCGATATTTCGGATTCCTCAACGACATCCTTTTTCTAGCCTTTATAACGGGAAAAGAAATCATCTTTCTTCTTCCCAAATCAAAGTAAAATAAAATAACATCCATGAATACCAAATCAACAATAACAAAAACGTGATGCGCTCCATACTATATGAAGCACGAAGCATTATTACAAAAATTAATACGTCCAAATTGTTCAAATTTAAAAAATTTTTAAAGTTTTTAAAATTTTAAAAGTCTAAATTTTTAACACTGAAGCTCGGTTATAAAGCGATCTTTCGGATCCAAGATTTCGAAGATCGCGATAAAACCGCGATATAAACGAACTTTTATTACTTCGCGATGTCAAATGTCGTATATCGCACCCTTTTATCGCCCACACGATTCCAAATCGATTGAAAATGGTCATTTCGCGATTACCTACATTATTCAGAGCTATGTGAGAGAATTTTATATTTATAAATACATAAATCATTACCTCTTCAACACTTTGATGGGTTATATTTGCCAAAATCGATTTGGTGCCGCCATCTTAGCATCTTGTACAAACGACAAGTCACGTGGATCGAAACTAGGTATTCATACGCCTATTAGCTTACATGGGCCTCTTTACTGGTTGTCCTTGGCAAAAAAATAGATCTCGATATTCGTTTTGATTAAACGAAAAAGTCCGCGATTCTGGTATTTTTTAAAAAATATATAGTATTTGACGCATTTTCGTGACATTAGGGTGGGTACAGAGTCTCAATTACTGTAAATAATAAGGAAACAAGCATATTAATTTACACCTTTGATTTGATTTTAGGCGAAAAACGGTAAATTTTGCAATTTTACAATTATACATCTTTTCCAAA
>JAFIDM010009631.1:145567714-145605007 GCA_023159025.1 Thereuonema tuberculata | reverse complement strand
TTACAGAGTCTCAATTACTGTAAATAATAAGGAAACAAGCATATTAATTTACACCTTTGATTTGATTTTAGGCGAAAAACGGTAAATTTTGCAATTTTACAATTATACATCTTTTCCAAAATAGAAGGGTCCAAGACCAAATCGCGTTATATCCGAATTCGCGATGTAAACGACCGCATTATAACCGAGCTTCAGTGTATTTGAAGAATCAAACTAAATCCTTGAAGAATCCAATGTCTATTAATTTTTTTTTTTATCTTTGAAGAATCAAAACCAATGCCTTCTTTTGAAGAATCAAAATGTCTTTTTATAAACTGAATCCAATGAATCCAATGTCTTTTTTTGTTTTTTTAATATCGTCAGTTTGAGTTTGTGGATTTATTAAGGAATAAAGAGAATTTTGTAAGTTAATGTGTTATTTATGATGATTTATTAGGAAAACAATTTGTTTAATTTTTATCAGAATCTTTCGATAAAGAATTTTACTGTTTTACAGTAAGATTTTACTGTTGTTGCTATTATTATTACTATTACAATCAAAAATGTATTCTAATGTAGGCCTAAGCCTTATTGCAGTTATTAAAATACTTCGCAAATAAGCAAGTAACGTGAATTTAAATAAATAAAAAAATAACAAATAGGCTTTTTCTTTTTTTTCTTTTTTTTTTTTTACAAATAATGAAAAATCAGAATTTGCTTTTCAGCAAGAATCATTTATTTTCAGGCAAAAGACCGAGATGAAATAAATCTCCAGAATTCATTAATAAATCAAATTATATTAGACAGTTTAATAATAGAAAACATGTAAGAGGAATAGAGAAATAATATATAAATAGCTCTGAATAAAACATCTGAGAGACAATTTAGTACTTTTTAAATTATAATATGAGATTTTTTGGTTTTGGGGCGAAATTTTATCTTAAGGAACAAGTAGTCTGAGTTGTCTAATTAACTTATTAAATACGTTGTTATTTGACATAACTAGAACAATAGTTTTATTAAGCTGTATTGGAGTATCTCGTAGAAAGAATGGAAATTGATAAAATGTGTCATTTCTCATCTTCTTTTTCTTCCTATCATTGAGACACTTTCGTTTTCATTTCCATTTTTTTTCCCTTCAATTCTTCTAAAGATAGAATCTAGAAAGAAAATCGAAGAGAGAAAATCGAGCTTTAAGTGATGAAGTGGAAAATTAAGCAGGGTAGACTACTATTCATTCTTTACGACTTTACACTTCAGTGGTTTTGGTTAAATAAATTAAAAAAAAAAAAAACATTACATAAGAGAAATGCAATTGCAATTAACGAACAATGATTTATTAGTTTTTTAACATCAAAACAATTTAGTTTTGATAATAATTATTCAATTCAACTTTTTAGTACAATATTACAACATTGGCTAATTAATCCTCAATTGATAGGCAAATGTTTACAAACATTTAATGAGTCTAGAATTCTAAAAATCAAATCAAATCGAAAGCAATGATTTAAGAAAGCTTTTTGGTTTGGAAGTAAGATGTTAATAATATTTACCACAAAAGAAAATGGGAGATTCTTTCAAATTTTGTCAGGGAACAATAACAGAGTACAATTTTATAAAATCGTTTAATGTACTTATAATATAAAAATTTTACCTTTACTTACGAATAAATGTATGTACATTTCAATTTTAAATTTATGCCTAAAAATTAATAAATAATATTGAAATATTGAAATAGATTGAAATCATTTTCTTTTCCTTTTAGGAAAAGAAGAACCTTATTTTTGTGAACGTTTGCAAAACACCTTTATTTTTGTGAAATCGAGGCGTAATTTTATTTTCTGGTCCATTCAGCAGAGACTCTACAGGAAGTGGATTGACGAAGAGCGCATATAAGTTTCCAGTGGAGGTACAAACAGATAAAAGCGGCAGAAAGATAAAGACAATTGCATTTGGCTTCTATCAGCAAATAAAAAATTTTCTGACTGTTGTTTTGTATTCCACGACTTACCCATCGTGTTTGTGCTATTTTTATTATTCAAGACTAACATGTGAAGAATGTTTGACTGTGTAATAGTATTTTACATTCTGAATGAACAACAGGGATGTTTTCAATAAAAAAAAACTAAGGTAAACAGCTAAAGTAAAAAAAAAAAAAAGAAAGAAAGAAAAGACAAATGATGATGGACTTAAATCATATCCCTAATGCAGTGATTGATGAGAAGGAGCTGAATTAATTAGCAACTGTCCAAGAGGATAAAAAAAATACAATTCATTGACATATGAAACCCGAAAACATAGCTTTTCAGCAAATTAAAAATCAGAAACTTTTTATTCTCGAAAATCAGAACAATAAACTTCTCACAGGATTTTTACCTTGTACAGCAAAAGCTTGTAATTATAATTATACTCTTGTAAACAGTAATTGTTAATAACAACCAATATTTTAATAATATCAAAACATTAATTATACAGGTTGATTCTAAATTTACACGGCAAACTTTAAAGGGTTGTACGGCTTACTAAAACAAACATTTTTTTGTCAAACAATGTATGTCCGCAACTGTCGCGTTTACATTCGACGACAGGTTGAGGATTGGCCCGACACAAGCACCAGAGCTGTTGCCCTTAGCATAGATGTGAGCCAAACTATCATTTGCACCAGGAGCAATTACATCCATTCCATTTGCAGAAAATTCACGCATTGAAAGCTGAGATTAATCCTTAGCGAGTAGACTTCTGCCGCTGGTTTATGCAGCAGAGTGCAGTGCAGCCGGATGTCCCAGCACATGTGCTCTTCACTCATGAAGCATTGTTTATACATGAGAGAGTATTTAATGTGCGCAATGCTTATGTGTGGGCAAACGCAAATCCACACGCTACACGGCCACATGCTTACCAGCAATCTTTGGGCGGGTATCGTCAACGACCAAACATCACCCTTCACTACGAAAACGCGACAGTTTGAGGCGTACATTGTTTGACAAAAAAATGTTTATTTTAGCGTGCCCTAATACCCCTTGAAGTTTGTCATGTGAATTTAGAATCACCCTGTATTTACTAATTGAAATTGAAATTAAAATACCTCTTGGAAGTGCTGAATTTGCTGAGAATATCGGGATATGAAGGAATTAAACACATTAAAGATTATCCAAGATTAGACCATAGAGGTTCACACAGTGAACCAATGCTTCTTAACACTGGCGGATCAGTATCGTTAGTTTTGCATTAGCTTTTATGAAAGACGGTTTAAGCAATTTCTTCTTTAAATCACAGTTTAAGAAGAAGAAGAAAGGTATTTTAGTAGTAACTAGCAGACTTTAAGGGCGCTTAATTGATATCAGATGAATTTCCTCAGACAAAAATGCACACACATAAATTGTATTATTTTTGAATGGATTTTGAATAAATATGTTCTGTGTCTATGCCGACAATTAAAAACCATTAATGCTGTGCTTTTATAGAAATCTTCAAATTATTTATAATTAACATCAGTTGCCGTAATGAAGCAAGAATAAATTGGCATTGTCCTTGCAGAAATAGAAAATTGGTCTTTGAATTAGAGTTTTAACAAATTCCAAACCTCTGTAGAGCTCTATGTAGTTTTGGGATATAAGTTAATTTTAATCTTGTGTTCTTTATTATAAGATTTAATTAGATGCAATTAAATTCAATTGGAAGAGTAAAATCTTTCACTCGTAAGAATAGGTTAAGGTTATGAGTTTTGTCATTCGACATCTACAAGATGCATGGGAAGTCCTAAGTCATCTAAATAACTTTTGAACGAAGATAGCTAAAGTTAGGGAAGTTAAGTATTGGTATAGGAAAGCAACCATGGGCTATCAGATGAGACTGATGGCTGCGCCCGTAGAAGCAAATTGTGGAAGTTAGTAATCCTATTTTGGAAACTATGAGAGATACGGAAAAAAATAAATGAGATAATTGCAGAGCAATCACCGAATTAGTAGGAAATGACATTTGACAGAAAAGAATCGTGCAAATAGAAGGCGGTAGACGCAAAGTTTTCGGAATGTCATTTAATGCAAAAGCTGACTTCGCCGTACAGCAGTACCATCTCACAACACTCCTTATTCAAATAACCTGCCATGATCTTTTGTTTATAAGATACTACGTAATCATTAACGGAATATTCCGTAGTCGACGATTCTTTGTAGACTGCAAAGCCTAAGTTTTATCTTCAGGAGTCGCGTCACGTCACAGCCATCATTTGGGCTGAGAAAAACGTAGACGGCTGACGGCTGAGAAAAACGTAGGTTCGAGATGTCTTTTTATTTGCACCATTCTTTTTTGTAAAGTATTCTGTAAAGTAAATACTAACTCAGTGAAGCTCTACAACTTTCGCTTTTTTTTTTTTGGTCTTAGGGAGCTGTACTGTAAAATACTTGTGAAAATTTTGTTAGGTTTAAATATTAGTCCAAATACATATTAAATTAATTAACAATCTCAAATTTTGAAGAGCACTAAAATTCACAAGAGATGGAACAAGTAAGAAAAGTTTGTTAATCACCGTAATTAAGTGAAGTCAAAAATTAGCAACTTTCTTTTTCCGAAATGATAAAATTCAGTTAATAATTTATTTACACTTTAAAGCCTAGCAGGAATGCTAACACCTAATCACCCTAATAGATAAGATTTTTTATATTTTGACTTTTTTGTTTTTTTAAAATTTTCAATATTTCGTTTCCTTCAAGATTTTATTAAAGAGAAGTCGCCTACTGATATATTTCTCGCCTGATCGTGTTCATTTAATTATTTTTGCCTGAATGAGTGGAAATAAATGGAATTAACTTTTGTATGAATAATTTTTCTTAGGTGACGTCGTCCAGAAATTTGCGGGTGAAGATGAAAGAAATGTCCAAAGTAAAGAAGCCAAATAATTCCTTTTGATAATCTTCCTATCTGTGCTGTGGTGTGATTAAAATTTATTGGATCTACGCAATTTAAGTAATGATTGGGGATTTTTTTAAAAAAAAATTCGTATATTAAATTTTTATATTAAAAAGATATTTTTGGAAAAAATAAAAATAAAGAACTCAAATTTTGAAGAAATGGCTTTAAGTTTTGGAGGGTTTATTCTTTTTTTCAGGAACTTCTTGTTATTAAATCCCGAAGGTTGGTTGTTGCCTTTTCTTAATTCATGAAAATGTGAATTCTTAAAATATAGGACATCCTATTTCTGAAGACTTCTTGAAATTCGGAATTCCTCTACTAAAAGAATAGTTTACTAATAAAAGCTCTAAAGTTTTCCGTTTAAAGGCACAATCTTTAGGTTTCTTTCATTATTCGTAATTATTAATAATAGAAACAAATGCAATGAAGAGATAACATGATCAGTAAAGTTAATATTTCTACAAGCTAATGTTGCTGTGAAGATGAAGGAATTTCTTTTCTTCAGTTCTAGGTAGTTGAAATTTTCTTGGCATATCAGATTTTGAAAATTTCGTTATTTGGAATTAAGCCTGAGGTTCATGTGGCTCAATTACGTCATCACAATTTCTTAGCATTAGTTTTTTATTTCTCGTTTGTTTGGAAGTGAGGTGATGAATCTAAACGTGAAGAAGATTATTTTGTCATAAACGAATCTGAACAATATTCTCAATAAATATCTCATTGATTCTTGACGTCTTCGGGGAAACAAAAAATTACTATTAGAGAACCTTCTTGTAATAAACTAATTTAAATTTTTAGCTAAGATAAGTCTTATTAAAGAAATGAACTCATTGAGACCAATTAGAAAACTTTTGACTGATTACTTCATTGTACTTTTAAGGCTTTAAATGTATCAGCAGGGAATACGCTGAAAGAAATACAAAAATGTCAAAAATTTTAGAGAAAAATAATAGATGCTAATAATTATTTATTAAATAAATAACTTTAACGTGCAGGCATATGATATAGTGAAGAAAATACAAAACTGCACATAAGTAAACAAAAGCTTTTGTTAACTTATGTGCAGTTTTGTATTTTCTTCAATAATTATTTGTTGTTAATATTTGACTTTTTTTTTCAAATAAAGATTTACAGCTGTAATTAGTAGCTACCTTACACAAAATACAGTAATTTGACATTACTTGTACGTAGTTTTGATTTTTGTCGAAATCACGGTACTTAATAGGTTGGAAGTAGAAATAAATAATATAAACATATAAAAGAAAAAGGACTTCATAAAAGTGTCACACATATATGTAATTCTCCATTTGAGATTAAAAGTTTCACATCATTTTATGAATGAAATCATACTTTACATTATTAAAGAACTATATTCAAAATATGAGTTTAAAATGAATAAAGCATATATAAATAAAATCCTTATTTTTTTTCAAAACTGTTAAAAAAGATGCTCCTATCCCAATTAACCCTTCGACCATTGAAGGGAGAACCCCGGGACGGCTGTTTCGCATTTTTTGAACCCTCATCACTAAGGATCACCCATTTAACCGAAAGTCGCTTGATTTCTTTTATTAAACCTACTACTTTATTCATTCTTAATTATAGTAGTCATTGGTTTATGCGATGATTTGGCATTAGTTGGCACTAACATTGCAGTTCAGTTTCTCTTAAGCCATGGAGTATTTTACATTGTCTCTATTTTTCAATTAACTTACGTTTTTAAATATAATACTACAGCTTTCTTTTATTAATGTAATTGGTAAGGAATTCATTTCTTTCCAAACTCTGAAAAAAAAAGTAATAAAAAGTAGAAAATTTTGAATTAATTAAAAGTATTATGACAAACGTATATCAATTAGTAATTTGTAGGTAAATTTTTCCTATGTTTTTCTTGAACCTATCGACTTGCCTCGTATTTCTCAAAATAATATAAAAAAGAAAAAAAAAATCGATTTTTCTTTCTCTTTTTTTCTTGAAAATTTCAAGTTCTTAGAAATTGAAGTTGAGCGAAGTTTTGCTTCTTCTTTGTACAGCAAGTTCAACAGCAGCCGATGGCTTTCAGGCAGCAACTAATCTTTTCTGTGGGTTGAAAAGAAAGAAGGACGATAACGAAGGCAATCGGAAGTTCAATTGGCGACAACAGGAAGCGGACAAGCGAGCAGTCATTATCGGAAGCCTTGCAAGATTGCTTCGTTGCCTTTGAAAAGATCTACGAACGTCTTTTTATTATGACGATGCCATCAGATAGCTTATAAGAAGTAAAGTTCTTAGCATTAAATTTTATTTATTTCTTCAGCTGATTAGATCGTTAGTTTTTATTGAACAATCTGCAATCAACAAACTCATTAGCTATTAACGGCATCCCTGCCTTTCTAGTCTTAAAAAAAAAAATCTCGAAAATAAGTTACCAGGAATTCAGAACAAGATTTTCAGAATTTACAAATATCTTTGAATAAGTCTTGGAATCACATCTGAATCCTACAGACAGGATTTTCTTAAGATAAAAGTTTAGTCCTAATGTGAAGATATTTTCATTTCTACCAGAAGACTTCTAAGGTTATCGAGGGAAGTGATTTGATTGAGAAGGTCTAAGATAAGAAAAGGAAAATATGTGAACAAAAAATATAGACTGCAAACATTATCTCGACTATTTCAATAATATAACACAACAAATTGTAAGAAAAAAATATTATTGCATTAAAAGTCAAGTGCTTCCAGATTCATTTAGATTGAATTAAGGAGAAAGTCTGGAAAATAATGGAGACAGAATTCGATTTTTAATTTTTATCTTTTGAAAAGCAGTAATTTGTGGAAGCATCGAGACAATCATTACCTGGACAATCCTTGAATTTTTATGTTAGATATTACTACAATGAAAAGTTCGTGCTCTTCAATGCTTTCTACTTTATCTGTAATTTAGCAAAGTGGTCATGGATTTTACGAAAATCCACTGGTTCGACTAAAAGTACAATAACTATATGTACGAAAGAAATTTGTTGAATAAGGTCAAAACAATAAAAGAAGATTAAACAGAAGAAATAAGAAACTCCATTACATATTTATCAGTTAGAAATGGCAAACATCAAGACACAAAGTAAGAAATAACACCGAAATGTAAGAGGAAACCAACCCAATAGCGAAATACAGGCTAGCACCGGCGGTTTAATCTTAATTGAAATGCAAATGCGGTCTGAAGCCGACAAAAGGCAAATCTCTGACTACCTGATTAACACGCCTTGTCCTGCCTTCAAAGTTGCTTTTGTGGTTAGGCAAGTCTTGCCAGGCTTTGATTACTGAGCTTTACCAAAGTACAATATGGATCTCTGAACGTGACACTCCAAGTCATTTTCCATTCTATTCTGATTGACTTAAATCTAATTGAATTTGAAGGTTTCTGATTGGCTAAAGAAGTAGAATTTGCACAATCATTTCCATTAGTAATAGTTTCTTGGAGTTTTTTTCCCTTGCACCAGTCATGTTATTAAGATCAAAATATTTACATTAATATCTGAAGCAATGTTCTCTAATCTGAAGCAGTTCAAACTCACTTGAAATTTATTAAGTATTTAATTAAAAAGAAAACATCGAAATTTAATGAGATTACTGTTTATTGATAATCGCCTAGAATATTTTAGAGATGTATCAATAAAGAATAATTCTCAACTATCCATTGTTTAAAATTTTCAATTAAATATTTTTAATACTTCTTAATTTAATGTTATGACAATCAGCACCATCTATTTTTACCTTCTTTTTTGTTAAAGGAAAAAATAGAAAAATAAAAAAAAAAATTAAAAAGAAACGAATAATAATAATTCTAGTACAAGATTCCCTGGAGGTTATTTTAAATTGCTTGACTTATTAATTTCTTACGTGTCATTAAATTTTAAATGAAGTTAGTTGGAGCATCAATAAAAATAGAGAATCCTGTAAAAAAAATATAAAAATGTTTTGAAAGATATGTAAACAACTCAGCAATTGAAAATTTAATTGAAAATATGAATTAGGAAACATTTAAGACTAAATAAAAGAAATTATTAAAAAAAATTATTGAATGCAAAATATGTAATTTTCCTTTTTGGGGGAGTTGGGGAGGTTTTTTTGGTTTCATTTTCCCTAGAACTATAAATTAGGAAAGAAATTAAAAGCAAGCACTAAATAGAACTAACAGAAATAAGTCTATAGAATCTGCTTGTTGAAAACATGAGAAATGTTT
This sequence comes from Thereuonema tuberculata, assembly GCA_023159025.1. Taxonomy (NCBI): domain Eukaryota; kingdom Metazoa; phylum Arthropoda; class Chilopoda; order Scutigeromorpha; family Scutigeridae; genus Thereuonema; species Thereuonema tuberculata. The sequence continues at coordinate 145,595,901 of JAFIDM010009631.1, read as the reverse complement.
TAAATAATTGTTTCAATATTAGCTTTTCCTTTCGATCTAACAGTATCGCGGTTTGGTTGGATGCTCCAACATGATTTTCCACTTAAGCTTTCAGTGACTTAAAGAATCATTATCTGTGGTTCATCGAAATCAATCAACACTCAAAGAAAACTACAAACAATAAGTGAAGGAAAACAAGGGTTTTAATAACAAAGAACAAATCCCAATACAAAAATTAGTCACTTCAAAGAAAACAATTATAAATTTAGCCTGTATATTCTTTTTAATATGATAAAGTGGAACTCTGTTGTTTTATATTCTTAGATAAATCTTGAATTTGCTTAGGATATGTACCTCATGACTAATGGTATAAGAGAAGAAAGTTTACTTTTTAAATGGTACCGACTTTGTTTTACATTCAAATTTTCAAATGTATCCACATTATGTTTGTTAAATTATATTAAAATTGATCACATTTTATTAAACAAATATTCAATATTCACAATTTCTTTATTATAAAATCTTCGAATTAAACAAAAATCACTTACATTTCTTAAAAAATGTTTTTCAAACTTCTTAAATACATACTTATAAAAGAAATATAATGAAATTACCTTATAATGATAAATCTTTAGTTTGTGTCTGTACCTATGTCATGTTCCACATTCGCCAAAACAGTAGAAAAGAAGAAACTGAAATAAAATTATAAGATACAGCGATGAAATGCGAAACTATTCTTAACTCATTCGATCTTTAATGTATTCGGTCTCATAACATCCTTTGAACAACTGTAGGCTACTTATTTTAAAGGCCCTCATAACTTAATTCAAAGACCCTTTTTCGATCTTTATTTTTTTTTAGTTTTGAATTACAATTTTTTAAATCAAAATTCGAGTAAATAAAACTTAATTGGTAAATAAACTTAACGTTTTCATTTGCATATTCATTCGAAAAATTTGTATTTCTTTCCTATTATTCAGTGTGGTGTTATCTTCATATTTACACTCCTTTCAATAATGTAATTTGTTAATAATTTAATAAAATAATAAAATTACTTAAATTATTTAATTATTTCAAATTATTTAAAATAAATAAAATAAAAAATAATAAAATAACATAATTTGTAAGATAGAGGTGTAAATCACCAAAACTACTTCACCAAAACTCTTTTGCTATTCTTTCTTTTTTGAGAGTTGCAAATTAAATTTTATTATTATTGGTTAAATTACATTTTTGTTTAGAATAGTAGGTTCTCTAAAGTTTGTCTTTGAATTCTTGAATTTCGCTATCTTGCTTATTTAAATTTTAAGTTCTTCAATTAAATTGTTAATTAATAATGCAAGGTCGATTTTGATATTACTAAAGCAAAGTTTCCAAGACTTTATTTATTATTTTATTGGCAGCCAATCTGAAATCATTCCGTCTTTTATGAAACTAGGCCCTCTCCCGTGTACACGCGCTTGTTTTTCTATATCACATAGATTTGGTTAAGTAAGAATATTATATTTAAAATATTGCAACGTTTCGGCAATTATAGTTCGAATTGTCATTTTCGAATTACAAATAAATAGACGGATCGGAAATAAACAAACAATCTTGAGATTCAAAAAACAGGTTGAATACATTCATTATTTAATGGGGCGAATGGGAAGGACACATAAGTCAAAAAAACAAAATAAAGTGAGTTGTAGTCACGGTGGCCTAATGTATAAGATGTCTGACTTCGGATCAGAAGGTTGCAGGTTCGATTCCCGTTGTTTCATTGTAAAAATTACTTATATTTTCCATTCTCACAGGAAATTGTGCCGGACAGATTTTAGTAATATAGATTGAACATTTATTAATGTTAACAGCTTATTATTTGAAAACAGTAACCTTTCTGAAGAGTATCCATAAATATCCTGGACATAAGATGTGTTGAGATTTCTCAATCATAGCGCACAAGGCCCCATGTGGCAATAAGTAGAACTCAATAACAACCTCCTTCTATCCTCATCTAATTTACCACCCTCTGAAGATGCAGGTCTTCAGAAGATCAGTGATGCATTCTTTGGTCTGAAATAGCAAGTTTTAAAGCACATTAAAAATCGATTTTAAACAAGAAAAGAAGATGGTCGTAACTTACAGTAAAGATTAGATATTAAGTAATTAACATCTATCTTTAGTTACGTTGGAAATGGGGAAGGTCGAATCCAATTCAATATTAACTGAAAAAAATAAGGAATTAAAAAATCTACAAAAATGTTAAATTTCCAAACTATTAATATTTTCTTAAGTATTTGTATAGTAAAAATACAAACATATGTTGTTGTTTTTTCTTTTCTTTTTGTTTTGCACTAGATAAAGAATGGGCTCCACACAAAGATTGTTTTGTTTGGTGGAAGATCTGAGAAAATGGTCTAAAGGTAAAAAGAAATCTTTTAGATTTGGTGTCCCAAGATTTGGAGGGAGTCAAATAAAAACAAAAATAGTCATGATTGCTGTTTTTGCTATATAATCATCGTTAAGAACATCCTAGAAAATTAAAAGCTTTGGGACAATCAACGAATAAAAATTCACTTTTTGAATGCATATTGGACTTTTCTTCAGAAAACTTGTTGCATGAGTGAAGATTATGGAGAATGTTGGGTAGAAAAAACGTATATACATAATAAAAGAAATCAATATTATTAGCACTATCCCTTTCTCACGCCTCTGACGTATTTCTTCAGGTGGAGATGTCAATTTGCAACCGACATTAAATCTGATCCTTGGGTCACTCACTTCTGTTTTGTCCAATGGATTCACTCCAATGTTTTTTTGTCTTTGTTTTTTTAGTATAATTACCACTAATCATTATTTTTATAATTTAATATATCCAGTATTCTCATTTTTTAAATTCTTTTTAAATGTTTTTATTTTGTAATTAGATTCATGTAATACTTATAATTTCAAACAAGTTTTAAAAGAAAATTTTTCTGATCCTAATTTACTCCCTATCCACCCTGATCTACTCTTAATTAATCATCCCAACAAGTAGATGACAACTAAATATTAACAATATGGAATGGTCCTCATGTAATTTAATTACAAATAATTAAATGTGCTATTCATTGATTTCTTTGGACTCTTCCACATTTAATGAGGCTTGTAACCTGACCTCTCATCTGAAGAAACAAGTCAGTGGAGTGAGAATAATGATATCGATTTATTATGTCTGTACGCTTTTTCTATCCAACTAAAATATCCACACAAGTAAAACCTAGTCTCAATATCGGAGTTAATATATATCAATATATCAAGGAAATGGAAAGAAGGTAGCAATATCGGTGCAATGATAATACGATGCAGACTACTGATGGATGCTAAATACATCTGACTAAGATAACTATGTATAAAGTCATATATTAATGTTATTTGTGAATAAATACGAGTATATCTAGCATCTGCCACAAAATATGTAACATCACTTTTTATTTAATAGGCTACAAACGCCCAGCTAAAATGGCAAGAAAAAAACTGTAAGTGATAGAGAAAAACAGAGTTCATTTTTGATTCACGCCTAAAAAACTATAAATTCAGTGTAAATTTTTAAAAAGCTTTTATGAATCCAAATTTTGCAGATCTGATTAAGTTAATGACAAGTTTAGATTATCCCATATGAACTCCTAAATCATGACACATTAATTTGAGCCTTAGATAAAAAAAAAATCAAAAACAAATCCACAGTAAGGTGATATTTTCTTGTAGGCCTATGTAGTTTTTCATTTTCTCCATTTCATTACTTCCCTGCTGCTTTATTAAAATGAAAATAAGGTTTTGGCATTTTTCAGTTAATAACATACATTAAAATCAGCCTTTTTTTTTTAGTTTTTGAAATTTAAATAACTACTGTATATGTAACGTATAGGTTATTTCAAATTTCAGGTTTGAGATATAATTAAATTTAAAAAGTATCAGAGAAACTACTAATTTTGTGACAGAGGTAGCTTACAGTTCTGCTTACAATTGAAACTGTCGACAAAATCTTTGCTATGAATTATTTGTTCAGTAACTTTAAGCGCTTCAAATGATGAACTGAATTTCGAACTGTTTTCCAGTATTGATTTCTATTTAAAGGTGAAAAGTCATCAAAATCAAAATAAAGGATTGATAAAAAAAAATCATCTCATTTGTCAAAGAATCATTCGATCGCAGAAGAAGAATTCAACATAAATACATATAATAAAAGTTATTTTCCTGAAATAACTAGAAATACAAATTTTATGTATCACATTTCATTAAAAGGAAAAGGTATTAGTAAATTTAGTGGTAACTAAAATCTCTACCACGATGAGTTTCTGGGATTTCAATTGCGGATATTTATATGAAATCCATCCAGGCCCTAATGCATTAACGCACTCAACAGGAATTTGTCACATGACTTTCAAATGAGAAAAACCCGGACCCCTACTACACATTGTTGCTCAATCACTCTCGGAGCGTCGGAACTTCAATCGATTCTCAGGCGAACATTTATCATCTCGCGATGTTTCTTGATTTTTATTCACTTCTAATTTATTTCTGTATTAAAAGACTTTCATTCATATAAAACTGTATGCGATTTTATATGATTTTCTTTTCAAACATACAGTAGCTTCCTTTCTACTGATTTGGACGTACTTCGATAGGTAGATATTTCATCGGTTTCAGCAAGTTGAGGTTAGGAGCTTTCGAAGGTTAATGTCTCACACATCACCAATGTGGACGTCATCATCGTGCAATGTTATACAGGGAATAATAGCTACAGGTTGTTCTACTTTTGGCATTTCTATTTGGTTGTATTTGGCTCTTTAATTATTATTATTATTATTATTATTATTATACTTAATATCGTTAACTATGTAGTAGAATGTATAGAAATGTCGGACAGCTTGTGCGGATGCTCGCCAACACTGTTTTCTGCTTGGCTGAAAATGTAGTCTATGTAATTGAATTTTAATGCCGGAAATTTAATTTTTGGAAATTATTGCTCATAGAAACAATCCCTTTTGAACTTGTTAGCCAATAATTTGACGCCTATTGATCTTTACCAAGTTGCAAAAAAACTCGCTTTACGGGTTTAGAACCGGGTTCAGAAATGAAAAGTAGTCCTATGTGTGCAAAATTCAGTTTTTCTTGAACTATTTCTCATGGATGTCTTCGAAAAATATTAATTCTAAGGAAAATACTAATTTAAAATTTAAAAATTTATAATTTAAATTAAATACTAATAAATACTACTAATTAAAAAAAATCCTAATTAATATTTTCGAAAACATTTTTTTTTCTTCGTTACACATTTCCTTTAGTTGCATAAATTATAAAAGTATTTTACTTTTTATTAGCTTCAATATAAATTCTGATATAAAATTTTGAAAAACAAATTCCAGTAAACTTTTTCATCTGTGAATTACCATTTTGTCATCTATCAATTTTAAAGTTCAGTTATTATCGAAACCGAAATTGAATAATTACAAAATCTAATGTAAATTGGTTAAGAACTAGCAAAAGGCGAGGATGCCATTAATTTCCAAATTGATTCCGGGTGCGAAAAATAAAAATTCTCCTTAGATTATTCATCAAGTATAAAGTAATTTTAAATGCTGATATCCTGTATAATCTGGCCCTCATTGGCCAAAGGCGATAATCTGGTTCGTGGGTTTCGAAAAAGAAGCATTTTGCAAATAAAATGTAAGGCTATTATGAGGATGATTTGATTCAGTCTTTAAATCACAATTTTGATTGTAAGTGAAGACGCAAAACATGTTTTTCTTTATTGAACCCTGAGGAAAACCTTTTCGCCATGAAAAAAATAAAAAAGAAAAGCAAAAGGAAAAATCCAATTCCATTTTACAAAATTAATGGGATTTCTGATAATTTTGAAGTTTGGGATTTTCAGGAGATTGCCTTCAAGTGCATGTCATTGATTAATTCAGCTAAGATATTAAAAATCTTTGCTTTTTTTTCATATTTAAATCGATTTATAAAATTTCAAATGCTTGTGCGTGTGTTTGTTCTCTATGCAGTAAATCTCAAGTTTTATCAGAACCAAATTTGATCTGAAGCAACTTTATATACTGACGAATTTTTTCAGGGCTCCTAAATTTTGCGTAGGACATCTGAAATGATTAAATATGTTCACTTTTCTTAAAATGTAGAAACGTTACTCATCATCAATTTTGTAAATAAATTTATTCTAAATGAACATTGTGCATTACTATCTTTTGTGAACTAAAGATTCGGTGCAACTAAGATCTAATCCAAAAAAAAAATAAAATAAAGTATCAATACTGAGGGCAACAATAGCCATCATTACAAAAGAACAAGATAGTTTTTCATATGAACCGAAATCTCAGCTTTCTAGGAATCGATAATGGACATATAATCAAAGTAACACAATTCCTAATAACTTATGCTTTCGACTTTGTGGATAATTATTTTAATATTAATGGTATTAAATTTATCAAGCAAATAAATCCCAACTCAACAAAAGCAGAGCATTAATAAGTTCATTTACTTTCAACAATAACTAGTTTCCAAACATAAAGTGCTCGAGAAATCATATAGAGAATAGAATTTTTTGTCTCCCTAAGGAACTCTCACACGATGCTAACTTCTCATATCTATTAAAAGATATTAAACTCAAAAACCAAAGTGATGTTGATATCATGCATGTGGTTATATTACCACATATTATAACATCAACGAGGCTTTCATTTCTAAATGCTTTGTTTTTGGGTTACTATAGTTCTGGTTGCCTAAAAGGATAGTAAGTTGCCGTGTTTTATTAAAAAGATATCTGAAGATAGGTGAACCAAGACAATATCTCCACAGATAGAAAACATTTTTTAGTTGAAATATGAAAGAAAAAAAAAAGCTTCAATCTGCACGGGCGAAGAGATTCTCATGTTTTATATTCCAGATTTGTTTTTTAAATCTTTTGTAAATAAATCTTGGGTTTTGTAAAGTTACTTGAATTCTGACAATTGATCTACACGTCATAGTACATATATATATATATATATATATACTATATATCTTTTATATTTAAGCAAATCTCCCATTTTACTGAAATTGTCGTTGAAATTGTACTGAACATGAATTCAGAACTAGCCATAATCTATTATGGTAATAACATGAACCGATATTATTTTCACAAAATTTCACTGTATTTCAATGCATCTCATTGGTCTTCTCTTGGGAATTTATGACTTGTTTTCCAGAACAGAAAAGAGCAAAACAACAATTTCCCGACGACCTAGATTTACTCAACGATTCACAAAATGCTTTGCGATGTTCTATTAAGTAGAAATTCAACCTCATGTTTACTTGGGACCAAATGGACTTCATTCTTCTTCAAACATCGAAAGATTAGTCTGTTTTTTATTAAGCACCCAAGGCTAAAGAGCAGGCGGCTAAAACATTCTTCATTTTCTTTTGGTCTACTTATTTGAATTCTTTTTCTTTATTCTTTTCTTATTAGCCTAAGCTCAACAAGAAATTTTAAGAACATTAGAAAGGACTTTGAAAAGGCAGCAAGTTAGTCTTTTATCTCAAAAGTTCTTTATCTTAAAAATTTAAAGTATAAAACTGAAAACAAAATAATTTCTGGACATTTCGAATTGCTTTACATTTTTTCTTAGAGTACGTTTTAGGTTATTTTTAATTTTTGAAATTAAATAAAATGTTTGTTACCTTTAAATCCCTTTTTTATCTTTGATAACTACATTTTACTTTTTAAATATAGTATTAATTTTTACTAATAAACTAAATTGCTAAAAACGAAATTAAACATTTCGCATTTATACAAGCAAACAAGATAATATTAAAAGAAAACGTAAAATTAAATAATAATTGACAAATTAATATAAAGAAAACTAATTAATAAAAATACAAAGAAAACTAATTAATAAAATACAAAGAAAACAGTTAAAAATTTGCAATTATGAAATTACATTGTGCAATGTATTAAAATTCCATTGTCAAAATTTTTAAATCTACAACCAATAATTATTCCAAACAATGATTAGAAAAAGGAAATTAGAAAGCTACTGAGTATTTGATTCAAAGATTCAAGGTATACAGAAGGAAAGAAGCTACACAAAGTTCAATCCTGGTTATTTCCTTGGCTTCAATAGATGAAGCGAGGAGAGGGAAAATTGCAGTCAACTTCAGAGATCATCATATTACTGAAAGATGATACAACACATTCTGTTTAACTCAAAATGATTGTAGAGCACCCTACAAATCGCTTTTTTGTTTTTTTGTTTTTTTTTTTCTCTATCTACAGTATGTGTACTGTAGTCCAAATTTAGATTTTTCAAAAGTCATAACTTCCAAAAAATATTGAACGACACTGAGCGGGCTTTATTTGTCCTCCTTGTTTTTCAGTTGTTTCTCAGTTCGTTAATACTGCAATTAATTAGTTCTTAATCTATTATTCTAATTCGTTATTGACTCGTGATTCAACTTTCATTTTTAATTTGAAAAACTTTTGAGTGCAATAATCTTCTGCGTAATCTCTGTTTTTGTTCATTAAGCATCATCTCAAAATGACGATGTCAACTATCAGAATAAATAAGTTATCTCCTCGGACACTGTGCTCACACGCCAATGTACGAAAGGTAAAGGAAATGGTGACTAAAGAAAACCCAAGTATTCAAAGAAACATTGCCAGGACAGGGGAGTGTCAAAGAAAACTGTGGGACGCATCAGGATGTAGATCTTCGAAAACATACAAAGTTACACCAGCTTATATCTCGTCACATTGCAGAGCGCAAAACCATTTGTCGTAAGCTCTTGAAAAGAATACTTGACAAGTGATAGATAGAAAATATTGTAACCCTTGACAATTGAACTCTTAATGAACAAATTATATCAAGCCTCAGGTAATTTTCTATTGTCCACATGACGTCAAAGGCAGAACAGAATGGTTCATCAATTTTTTTTCCAAAGGGTTCTTATGATAATCTGGTTATTGCATCGGGGGGCTGTTAACGTAGCATAGAGTTTCTGAGGATGCCAAATTTAACGTGCCTATTACCTAGAGAATATTTTGGAACCGTTATATCTTACTGAAATCCCTAGACTATTGGTTGAGGAGAGTAAGATTGTAAGGTCTCATCTCATAGAAAAATCAACAGTGTCCTACATGAGTCGAATGCCACAAGAAACAGGAATTCAAGTTATTCTTACATTCGTAACCTCCTAAAAATCACCAGATGTATCTCTCATGGATTTCTGTGATTTGGTTTACTGAAAAGGTCCTTTACAAAGAACGATCAAGAATTGAGGGTTTTTGGAAAGCCTGCAACGAAGAATGGGACAAAATGCAATTAGTAAGTTTCCAACGAAGTCTCCTCCAGTAGAATCTGAGGTACGAGCGATAGCCAGAGTGCAAGGGAAGCAAATAGAACATAGTCGTTGGTGGCTGAATGGCTTTTTATGACAACTGTATGCTGCCAAAATCGTTTTTTTAAGCCTGGCACAATTCTCCATATTAACAACGAAGATCTTAAATAAATCGACATCGAAAATACTGAATGTACAACAGAAGGCGAAATATGATTTCTTTTTTAACAGCGGACAATTTGTTGAATGGCTAAGCAAAAAGCAGTGACCAGTTTCGAATGATTGGTATTCATTTTTTAAACGATTGCCACAGTAGTCTTCTACTAAGTAGATTTCACTAATTAAATTTTTCGCTATCCAGTTTTGATGCAAAGTAAGATTTCCTGTTAACTTGCTTACTTGATTATGTAATGTAATGTAATGTAATGTGGTGAGCGTGGGTGGCTTGACAGCCGAGCACCGCTACCTGAAAGATCTATTGTGCTATCCCACGGAAAGAAGGACAGACTGAGAAAGGATGGTGTGAGAATTGCAGGGGAAACGGGAGAACCCCGGGAAAACCTGCCCAGCGTGGATCGCCACCATCAACGTTGCTTACTTGATTATAGTACAATCAGTAACGTTCTATTAAGCCTACTCAGTTTCCCAAGCGTAAATAAGCAATTTATTTTCTTATCCTTCTGGTTCATAATTACAGGCTACTGATTAAAATTAAGAGATATAATACTGTTAGTTAAATACTATGGAAGATTTATTACATACTACTCATGTTTAATGCTATCGTTTTAGTTAACTTTTGATTATTATCATTCACTTAAGCTGTTATGTTACTTTGAACTTTTTTTAACTCTATTATAACAATAACATCAATTCCTCTATCAATTCCTTCCTTTTTATATTATTACTTTAAACTAAAACTCCAAACACTCCATATCTTAGTATTTAAATTTGTTTTATTCAAATACTACGTGAATTTTCGGGACGAAATTGTAACGTCATCCCTTCCTCAAGCGAAAAATTAAAATATTCTTTGGAATAAATACAACAAAACAGTATTGAACATGAAACCAATTAAAAACACGTTGAAGCAATAAATAAAATTGTTGTAATAATGAAAGATCATACAATTTCGCATTCATTACTTAAAACAATTTTGAAAAATAAATATTTAACAACTAAATAAGATTTCCAATAAAATAAAATTATTAACACTTTAGATCAATAAATTCAATTGTTTTCACAATAATATACCCACATCATTTTAATCCATTACTTTAAACAAAATCTGGACATTACTTATTATATTATCATCATTAATTATACACTTCAATAATTAAACTCATCAATATTTATTATTTTTTTCACATCTGTTTTTATTAAATCCCTTACCAACACAACAGTAAAAGGGTCTACTTTGATACCCTCGTATCTATTAAAATTATTTCCTTTAGTATTAGTATTACCATTAATACTATTAATTAATATTACTAATACTATTAGTATTTAATATTATTTTAGTATTATTAAAGGAAATACTGAATGCGAAATTGTATGATCTTTCATTATTACAACAATTTTATTTATTGCTTCAACGTGTTTTTAATTGGTTTCATGTTCAATACTATTTTGTTGTATTTATTCCAAAGAATATTTTAATTTTTCGCTTGAAGAAGGGATGACGTTACAATTTCGTCCCGAAAATTCGCGTAGTATTTGAATAAAACAAATTTAAATACTAAGATATGAAGTGTTTGGAGTTTTAGTTTAAAGTAATAATATAAAATCAATTATTGAACTGGCAAAATAATTGGTATTCATTTTTTTTTTCAGTTACTAAGATTTCAGTTACTCTATGATTAAATATCCTATGTGGGGTTGCTAGTCCCCCATTAGGTGCCTCCCCAGGTGGCGGATCGGGGAATGCTTCCCAGATGTGGGAGGTACCGGGGAAATAAAATACCCGGGGCGGACCAAAACTAGCACTACCCTTGGTTCTTGGGGCCCTTGGGTTAGTATCAGCCCCAATGTATAACAATGGATCTACATATTGCGGATAAATTGCCATGCGACCTGATTGGCCATCAGCGTGCTCCGACGTCCTGCATGGTCGGACATGGGAAATATGCTACTGCAGGAACAACCACAATAGCAACATGGAATGTTAGAGGTCTCAACAGAGTTGGGAAATTAGCCAACGTTATGAGAGAAATGGAACGACTGAAGGTGGACATTCTTGGAATATCGGAGACCAAGTGGAAAAACGACACAGTTCAGGAATTTGTCAGCTCATTACCAAATGGAAAGGAGTATAGGGTCATGAGTAGTGGAGGGAATGAATCACTGAGAGGAGTAGCTTTTATAATTAATAAGAGAAAGGAACACGATGTACAAGTTGTGTACCGGAAAAATGACAGAATCATGGCAATTGTCATTAAGGCCACACCGAAACATATGATTCTGTTGCAAGTTTACGCCCCCACGAGTAATCATAATGAAGAAGAAATTGAACAATTCTACGAAGACATTGAATCAACAATCAAGGAGGTGGGCGGAATAAAAGGACGAGTACTTTGCATTTTGGGTGACTTTAATGCCAAGGTAGGGAATGAACGGATATTACCGGAGTGCATGGGTCCCTACGGCCTGGGACAAAGAAACGAACGTGGTGAACACCTACTACAATTCTGTACAGAAAACCGCCTTATCATCGGAAACACGTTCTACGAACAGAAGACATCAGCGCGTCATACCTGGGAATCACCGAATGGCGATTACAAGAACCAGATAGATTACATCTTGGTTAACACACGCTACCGTAATGCGATACGGTCGATAAAAGTTATGCCAAGCGCTGACTGTGGAAGCGACCACATATTACTAAGAATGGTAATTCGTGTTCGACTAAAAAAATTAGATAAACTGGCTAATAAGAAAAGACTGAATTTTGAACAACTTACAGATTTAAACATACGGAATAGCTATAATGAGGAAATAACACGAATATTAAAATCAAACGATTACGAGAGTCGGAACTGGGAAAAACTGGCAAATGCCATGGTGCAAGCGGCTGAAAAAATTATTCCCCCTCTTCAAACAACCAAAAGGCAGCCATGGATGACAAATGAAATCATCGAACTGATAGATCGCCGACGTAAATGGAAAAATCAACAAACAGCTGATGAGAGGTTGAAGTATAAAGAAATTGATAAGATTATTAAGAAGAAATGTCGTGAAGAACGAGAAAGATGGCTTAACAGCGAATGCGACAAAATTAGCAGTCTCGATGAGAGTCATAGGATAAGGGAAATGTACAATCGAATCAATTTGCTGAACGGGAAGAGGAAGCACACAACAACACGAGCAATACGGGACAAAAGTGGAACCCTCACAACCGATGAACATTCAACGGCAAAAAGATGGGTCGAATATCTGACTGAGCTTTATGACGATCCAGAAAGACCACACATGCCCGAGGTATCCCTAAAAGAGTGTGTGAAGGGACTGTTACCAGAAGAAATCACCAAAGTGTTACACTCGCTGTCAAATAACAAAGCAGCAGGAATGGATAGGGTCACAGCAGAGCTTCTAAAAGCCACCGACGGAGACATAAAAGAAAAAATAGTAAATACATTCATAGACATGTATGACAAGGCATACCAAAAGAATTCACAAAATCCAGATGTATTTTGTTACCAAAGAAGGCTGGAACGATGACATGCGAGGAACACCGTACACTCTGCATGATTTCTCATGCATCCAAAGTACTGCTAAAAACCATTCAAAATAGAATATCTCCAAAGCTGACCCCTGAAATAAGCGAGCAACAAAATGGCTTTGTACAGAATAAAGGGACATCCAACGCCATACTCACCTTGAACCTACTGAAAGGAAAATGTATCGATATGAACCGACCACTTTATGTGTGCTTCGTTGATTTTCATAAAGCTTTTGATAGGGTGAAGCACAAATTGCTGATGGAGACCTTAAAATCCACATCGATAGACAGCAGAGACGTTGAAATTATTTCAAAACTCTACTGGAACCAAAATGGAATACTTGTCACTAAGAACGGAGAACATCAATTTCCTATTAAGAGAGGGGTGAGACAAGGCTGTGTACTATCACCATTACTCTATAATATTTATAGTGAGAGACTTATGCGAGAAGTAGAAAAAGTTCAAGCAGGCATATGGGTAAATGGAATGAAGATTAACAACATTCGATATGCAGATGACACAAGCTTAATTGCAGGATCAAAGAAGGGCCTTAAACGACTTCTAAAAACCCTTATTGAAAAGGGCAAAAAATATGGCTTAGAAATTAACAGTGGAAAAACCTAATGGATGTGTATTTCCAGAAACAACACGCAAGACACTAGCCAAATTATAATAGGCGGAAAAACGATTAAATATGAAAAATGTTACACCTATCTCGGCGCGAAGATCCAAGATAATGAAAAACTAGATATGGAATTAAAATGCAGGATAGCAATGGCTAAACAGGCCTTCTGGAAAAATAAACACATTTTGAAAGGAACAACAAACACCCGAACAAAACTGCGACTGATACAGACATTAATATGGCCCGTTTTTACTTATGCTTGTGAAACATGGACGCTAACCAAGACACATGAGGCAAAGGTGGAAGCTTTGGAGATGTATTTTTATCGAAGAGCACTCAAGATTCCCTGGACTGATCACATCACAAACAGGGAGGTCTTGCAACGCATGGGAACAGACAGAAAGCTGCTCAAATCAATTAAGATGCGCAAAATGAAGATGACCGGGCATATACTCAGAGGATCGGCAGGCACCAATCTCTTACCCACACTTGAAGGCAAAATCCAGGGGAAACGACCGAGAGAACGGAGGCGTCTAGCGTATATGGACAACATAAAAAAGTGGACCTGTATTGGCTGTTATAGTGAAGTGAAAAGAAGAGCAGAGGACCGCAATAAATGGAGATCTCTTGTTCACACCCTCACATGAGGACGACACCAGATAGATAGATGATTAAATATCGCGTACAGTTTATATTAAATTATTTTGCTATTTCTTTTTCTCAGCTGTAAATGGAGCTATTTTAAATTAGATGAGATTTAACTTCATTTCTTTTTACATAATACATATGTTATAAGTGTTAAAGTTTAGTTCCTTAATTAAATTTAGATGATACTGTAATTGCAAATTGCTACAACTGATCGATTCTGTTTGCTTTAAAGATTTAAATGTTTGGCACTTTGATAGCAATATGTTTCATTCCACTAGAAATGAAACATTTGGCTTCACAAACTTTTACTTAAAAATAAAAGCAAAAGCTGATAACAAAATCTTTTCTTCAACGATTTCGATTCAAAGCTTTCAAATTTAAATACACTAAAGGATAAAAAATTAAATTACAAATATTTAAAATACGGTTTCTAAAAAAATTTTAAAAGATTTTATTGAAATTTCATGAATTTTAACGTAAATAAAAAGGTTTCAGTTTGTCTTCTAAAGAAAAATCGAGAATTAAATTTTAAAATAATCAAAATGATAGAACTAATGAACTGGGGAAATTCATGAGAAGTAATCTTAATTGGGTGTAAGATCAGCTGGGACAGCAAAACAGGTTTGACAGGCCAAAAGATAATCAAATTGTTTTGGTAATAGGCATTTATGCAAAAGGGTGGCCTTTAGTTTAGGAAAACTTCTTGGGGGAGGAATGAGAGCAGCACTCCATCTTCCAAAAGTATCCCTTGCAAACTCAAATAGATTCAGATCAGCCTAATTGATTAGCCAATCCTTTCGATTACTTCCGTTTCATCATGAGCAGAAGAGCAGATTAAGATAAAGAATCCCTTAACGTCATAACTCCAGCAGATCCTTTACAATTCGGAGTCATTAAGAAGAAGGCACATGGTCGGATGGGAAAAGCTGAGATGGATAACGATAATTAGATACTAATGCTGTTTAAAAATAACTGTTTACAAGGACCAACTAACATCTAAGTATCCCGATAATAATTGGACAGCAGAACTAGCTATAAAGCTTATGGGCGAAATCAATACACCATTATCACCGAAAGTGGCTTTTGTACCAAAGTCTTTGATGCTGTAGGTGATGAAGCAGGTTGTCCAAGAATTCTGTAGGGGAAAAAAATCTCAGTTCCCCAAGGATCAGCTTTACGGAATTTCTCATTATTAGTGCTGCTAACAGATATGTACATTTTAGTTTCACATCATTTAACTCGAACTTGTAGTGGATCTTTAATTAGGAAGTCTTTCCAAATTTCATACTCTAGCATTTCTGAGGAAATACATGAATATAACACTGTGTTAGTTATAACTACGTAACCGTAGGACAGATACAAGACATTTTTTGATCCTTTGTAAACGTTTTTGTTCTAAATCACACATACATTTTATTTTTAATCACCATCCATATCCTTTTATTTCTAAATATATAAATTTACTTATTGTAATTATAATTACTCTGATCGTCGTTAAGTCTATAAATTTAAAAGGCATTTACTTTCGCTTCTGAGCCTTACTAGCCTCCGGACCCAGGTAAATCTAAGGTATCTCCCGAAGCAAAAATGCGGAATTAGTTTCATATCGATTGAAGTATCTTGATGTAATTCTATGCGTATGAAACGAGCGGCAGACAGAAAGTAGTGCCTTCTACTTTATTTTTCTTATTTATTTTTCGGTGGATACATCAAGGAAAGAGTCCGCAGCACTCCTGAAAGCATGAATATCATTTATTAATGTAGTTTTATATAGTTTTCTACGGTTTGATTTCCGATCTTTGAATAAGGCGTGTATGCCAGTGCGGCGACGGTCTCAATCCTTCTTTAGCCAATTCGTCAAGGCGATTTCAGTGCCTCGTCATCTGCAAAACGATGTCGGCGAAATATTTCTTTTAATGATGCAAAGAAATGGAAATATGATGGTGGAAGTGTGCTAGGGTGGCAAGATCCTCCATCTAAACTTTGTGATTTTTGCAATGGTAAGTGCGCTGGGATTATCGTGCTTGGCATTAATCCTCCAATCGTTCAGAAGAAGACATCAGTATGGCTTGTCGATAGTCGAATTCGATGATTACGACTATCACTTTGTTTCAAGCTTGAAAGTGAGATTTTCACTGTAGTATCCCGCTCCAACAGCTCCATTAAACTTTTTTCATCCCAAAACAGATCTTTCCTGCCGATCATTTATTCTTGAACTTTTTCTTCCGTTGTGATATTCTATGATGCCATTAATTGTCATTGATTCCGGTTCAAAGTAGTGGACTCACGTCTCGACACGACTAACAATTTCTTTCCCTCCAATTTCGTAGCAGTTTAAAAAATTGGTTGCAATTGTCTTCCTTGCAAGTTTGTGATCTTACGTGAGCATTCTGGACACCAAACGTGCATAGATCTTAGATTGTATAAATACCACACTATCCTTGCCGAGACACAAACTGGATTATACCTCGTTGGTTGTTATTCCGAATTATATGTGAATCAAATCATCCACTTAGCAGTGATATGCAGTGTCACTACAAAGTATTGTAATCCACTTTGCTTGCCGTCACTACTATGTCCAACTGTGTTGTCATCTGTCAAAAGAAGCTTTCCAAATACTTGACTAATCAAAGCAGATAAAAAAATAGGAGGTATTATTTTCTGTTTGCCCCTCATATAAATATATAACAATAAAATAGTTGGCTTTTGAATAGACACCTCAAGGATAAGAGGTATTGAGCTGGATGGAGAGATGAAGAACCTACAGAGCTTCTGCGGAATAGTTTTAAGATTTAAACCGAAGACGTTGCTGATTATGATGAATGATTTTTAGAAATAGTAAGCAAGAGATGTAAGTAATTAAATTAGAGATTTTTTTTAACTGCAATTAAATGTCTCATTCATGACAAAAGGCAGTGTATTATTTTATAAATAATTAGCAAAATGACCCGTTCTTCGCTCGGGTTACAAAAAACAAATGTCCTGATGTGGATGATAAAGAAATTGCAATTGTGAGATCACTTCGAAACTTTCCCGGTTGGTACAAAAAAAATAATAACGCAAAAGGTCTGATCTCATTACAAATTATATCTATCCCGAAAACCCTGTAGAAGTATCCTTCAGCTATGTTTGCACATTCACTCACCGACCTCCCGTGCACACCCATAGTTCCAGGTTATTCGAATTTTGTAACGTGATAACCCCATCACTTCAAATCTTTCCCAGTTCGTAAAAAAAATCATCTGATCATTACAAATCTAAATCTATCCCGAAAACCTCGTCGCTATTATGCACAACAATATTTTAGTTCTAATTGTTGCACAACAATATTTGTGCATTTCTCATTGTCACCACCAGGTGCATTTGTGGAACTATTTCATGGATTTCACCCCTTTTCATCCCCTGGGGGGGGGGGCAGGTTCCAAGACAGCCAGTTTTTTCCGCAGGGTCCTAAAGAGTAATTCTACAAAGTTTAACCCAGATAGGTCAAAGGGCCTAGGAGTGTATGGCGAACAAACAAACAAACCAACAAACCCACAAACTTCGTCCTTTATATATATTAGATATATATAATATATATATTATATATATATATATATCTTATATATTAGAGACTATATATAGATTAGGCAATACTTTACATTATTATTTGATTAAACAACGGGAATGCAAGAGTACCATTTATTATATGAGATTAGGATAAATATTTTGCTAATTCTTCAGAAAAATAATGTTCTAAATATAAAACTTTTTTTTTTGATTTGGTAATTCATATGGCTGCCATTCGAATGACGAGGAAAATTCAAAAGAGGAATTTACGTTTTACAAAATTAGTAAAGAACGTTTTGATATGTAGGCTTTTGAATATCTTTGTGTGTGTGTGTGTGTGTGTGTGTGTATTTTTACAAGATAAAATTACTTGTATCTCCTTATACTGTAGACAATAGGGTGTTGATTCAATTTTAAGATATTGAGGTTATGGGGTGCGATACAGTATGAAAAAAAGGCCCGAGGCCGAGAAGTTTCGGAACCACTGCTCTAATTCTTTACTAACCAATCATATTTCATTATCTTATATAAATATAAGGAAAGATTAAATCATTAAAGAGCTTTAGAATAGTTTTCGGGGAAAGAATGATAAAATAATATTGTTTAAATTGTTTACAATAACCTACTGTTAATTGTTTTCGATTAAACTTTGCATTGTAATAATGTTAAGTATTCTCTGATAAATATTCTTTCAATATAAAATCAAGTGATTGATGCGTTGACTGAAAATTCATGTGGCATTAACTTCATTAAGTGATTGTGTACTTATCTAATAAAAGCTTCTCCGCTAAATACATATTTACATTCATTAGCTTATTAACTTAATCGTTTTAAGCTCTTAATAAACAAAGTCCTCGTTAAGTATATAAAATGTAGGCGAGTCCGTTTACATTCAATCAATATATTTATTTTATCAGATGTAGATATATTGATATTGCGTTCCTCACGTCTTCTTAAAAATATATCCTATTCTTTTATCATAGATTTAAACTTACAGTATAAGAACAGAAGTCAAGGATTTTTTTTATTTTTTTTCATAAACCAGAAATTATGGTTTTTTACAAAACGTAAGTAAAAAAAAGGTATAAAAAAAACTTTTTATTTATTTACTTATTATTGAGAAATTCAGTACATGGGTTCCAATCCCGATAGTCGGCATGAAGTGCTTTGTTTATTACTGCGGATATAATGTGACCTGCCTCCTACAATATACGCTGGGCAGCGATTGTTCGGCTAAATAGTTCACGGAATTTGACCCTTGTTGAGGCCAAACGAGCGTAAGTAGGAAGAGCCAGACATTGATGATCAAAAAATTTAAATTCATGAGTCTTTTTCAAAGAGGATTGATATTTCCTAATAGGCCTATTTTGCCAATGTCACATCTTCCTAATGGCACTTTAGGAACTATATAATGACTAACGAAATTCATTATTATTAATTAATCGCCCTTTACCTTAACTAGGACTATGATATATAAAAAAAAAGTAATGCACAAAGTACCTTTGACCAGTCCTTAATCTTACTTGTTAGCAAAATATTTTGAAAAATGCGTAAATTTGTAAATGTGTCAATTAGTAACAACGGCATTACAATCTAAGCTACTGTTTCTCAACCTGTGGGACTTGGGCTGTTCTTAAAATTTTTCATTTACAAATTTTCAAAACAATTCTTTATCAATTTTTTTTCTCATGTGCCTCAAGTTAAATGGAATCTTTGTAATCTTCTAATTATCTCATCTAACTGTAATTGCAGTCTAATTATATTCTATTAAAATACTAAAATGTCTATACATTTTTAGTGCATCGCTATTATTACGGAATACAGTCATTGACAAAAAAAAATTGCGCACCATGAAGGAAGCGATGGATTCAAATGAAATTTATTAGTGTGATAGTAGAGACAAAGTTACCGGAGTGATTACAATATCACAATTGCAGAACGATGTCCCGAGGAGCTGCGGTACTTTGGTACTGTCACTGTTCCTCTACTAGTGATGAACGACTATCATATGAGACGGCACCCCATCATCACGCCATCACGCCTGCAAGTGCACCGGTTGTTGTAAAACAAATGCCGCTATAGGCCGGCCATTCGATCCGTTTGTGCCTCTCTGACGATCAAAAGATTCTCTGTCCTGGTCGTCCAGAGGCGGTCCCCTGTGTAAAGATTCCTTCACGTGTTCATTGCTCCCAATACGACATGCCTGTAAAGTCAGAACGGCCTAAATGGAGGGCAATTCGCCGCGCCGCCCAACCCGCCTCTCGCAGCCCGATGATACGGCCTCTCTGAAATTCCGTGAGTTGTTCGTACTGACGTCGAAGGCATGTCGTGGCATATTGATCGCTCACAGACCTCGCCTCATCACCTTACAGGGCATGTGGACTCCACTGCGAGTTCCTTATAAGCCCCACGGCTTGCGATTGTAGCGCCGCTGTAGGACAAGCGGCCATACGCAATTGCACCAAACGTTATTCATTTGCATATCTACTCTCGCCGTAACTATTTACTTACTCTTGAGTTTATAGAATGATTTTTTCCTGGTGCGGAAATTTTTATGTCAACCATTTCTCATCGTTGCTGTCACTGACTTTTCTTAGACCATAGGTAATGAGATTTATGTTTGTCCTGCTTGTATTTGCATATTTTATTTTTTACGTTCAAACTCATTAAAGATTTTATAAATGTACTCGGTGCTTTATACGCTGTGCACCCAGACATTAAAAGTTTCCAAATGATATGGAAAAGCTTTCTATGCATTCATACATGAAATTCAAAGGGTTATTTAGGAATGTATATTAATAGCTAATGTATTGAGTAAGAGTCGATTAAAAATTGCTCTTCTCCCAAACCCTTTCCTATTCTCTTTCCCCTTCTCTCCCTCCTACCACTGGTCGGTCAAATTGCATTTACAAAATTATACAGCGAAATGCCAGTATAAAGAACTTCGACGACTACAGAAAAGTTTTTGTGAAGGGAAATTTTCATACAATTGAAAAATATATGTAATTGTTAAAACAAAATGCTTTCTGAATAGATATAAATATATACATTTTTTAAAACCATTAAAACTAGAGAGAGAAAAAATGCGAGAAGGCTTTACTATGATCACACTATATGTATATTTCAAACTGTAGCGAATTTCATACGGCCGTTTGATCAAAATGCGTAATTCCCCTTTGCCAAACTAACTTAATCACGCAAATGTTGCTTCAAAGTTGGGATATTATACTGTATACCAATCATTAATATACCAGACATATGCTTATAAAAGTTTTCTTTATGGAATGGTGGAATCTTAATTAAGTGACAGATGAGACTTAAGGTTGAGAACCACTGATTTGATCGATCAACCAAACTCTAAATTGTAATTATTACAAATTACTTATTTTATCAAGATATCTTTTTATATATAAAACAAGTAAAGGTTGCAGATATGTAAACTAAATTAAATATTAAACAAAAAAAGTAGATTATTAATTGCTTTTGTTTCTTCATACACAATCCTCTCTCATTGCAATCAAATATTCAAAAGACAATAATAAAACGATGAAGAAGATTCATTTGTAGGTTTCTTTGTTTTCGATTGTTTTTTTAAATTAAAAATATTTCAAATCTATATTCTGTCAGTCATCGTATGGATGAAGAACGAATGAAATGAATAAATGAACGGAAACTCTCTCGGCAATTATAACTTTTGCAATATTTATAGTCCTCCAATTTTTAATTTATTTCGAAGGGTGGAATGTATTAACGGGTCGTCTATCTATATAGGAATCGATTTTCTTTCGGGGAAAATCGAAACGAAAACATTGAATTGTGCCATGACTGCGCATGCGCACTACCTTCCGTTACATATTAATGTAGGTGGTTTCGTTCCAAACAACATCCATTGCTTTCTTTTTTTACCACAGCTCTGACAAAAGCGAAAACGAATTGAAACAATAATTCGTCTACTTTATATCAGTTTCACTTCTTCAAATTATCCAAGTTCAAAGTCGGAGATTTTTCATTATCACGATTGTGAAAATCAGGTTCAATAGTTCATCTGAATTCACATTGATTTGGTTTGCAATAAGTTCATTTCAGTCAATAAAATATTAATTTGAGTTGAGCCCAGTCTTTATTGATTTGTATAAAAGACGATTACATAGTTAACAAATATAAAGCAGAATACCTTTTAGTAGAAGAGCTTCTTTAAATATTTATTCACTGCATTAATTGAAGCAAAGAAAATTCATATGGAGAACTTGATATATAAATAGCTCTCAAAAAAATCCGCCACAAAAATTAAAATTATTTTCTTCTCAAGAAAACATTCCTCGAGATTTTGATCTTATGAATATCAGGTGAACTGAAGAAGACTGATCATTAACTCTCATTAAAAATGAAAATTCGTAATTCAATCATTTCAATTCTCTCTCTCTCTCATTTCTTTTACCTTTTTCTAAGTTGTTGACTAGTTTTTTTTTTTTTTGATGACTTGCTGTTTTAATAAGTAGACAGACTTATTAACTGTTAAAAAAAAGTATAAAAAAGTTAAATATTTTCAGTATTATAAATATTAGCTAGGGAAAGTTCTAGTCCCTTGTCCTACTTCAGACTCCGTTGTTCTGTTTCTTAGAAATAAGTTTTAGACTTTCCTTTTACTTTTATTTGCAATCTGTAAATTAGTGTTTCAAGTTTGTTTTAAGCCTTCCGGAATCTTGATTTTTTTTTTGGTCTTATCTTTCATAAATTCTTTCTTATCCCTTATTTTTTAAATCCCTTCAAGCCTGGTCATTCAAATTTAACATTCTAGTTGATTTCTTCCAATTTTCTATTATATTTTTTGTCTCTTCTTTTGTTTTCTAGTATTTTTTTTCTACCGATGTTTCCTATTCTTTATTTGTTTGCCTAACTATTTCTTTCTCACAAATATAACTTTCCATAATGGCTTATTATAACTTGAAAATCTAAAGCGTAAGTAGTAAACGTATGGCTAGAATCAACGAACGGCTATTTGTATTTGCTAATTTTATACGTCTATTTTAAGACGTGTAAAAAAAATGTTAACAGTGAAGAAATTATAAGTTGAAATGAAAATGAAATTTTTTATTTTGGTTAAGAAATTATAAGTGTTCACGTATTTTTTTAATTTTTTTTTTTAAGTAGCTTATTTTAATAATTGATTAATAAATTGGAATTCCAAGGACAGGATTTTGAGCCAATCCTCCATTCTTACGTCATTCTAGTTGTTTATCCTATATTTAAACATGTATAGTTCATGTTTAAAATATCGCTTAAAATGTGAAATATGCCATTGCTTCCTTGTGTCTGCATCTTTAATGAAGTAAGGTAAGTGAACCTGTTCTGAAGCAGACACCAATTGCGGATCAATTTTTCTAAGCTATTCGTTATTTCACTTTCTGTTGGATGGTCAATGTATATACAAAAATCGACCATTGCTTGTTTCCTTGGTGTAGTATCGCTTCCTAACTGCTAAGAGTTGAGAAGTTTATTAATTGTTCCAATCATCGTGACAAAATACAGAAGAAAATTAAGGTGATTCTTTTCAAAATATTTTTAAAGAGTTCTGCGTTCGTTGTAGATGAAGATTTCGTGTCAATATAAAGAACGGGATTTTAGCAAACAAAGAAAAAGTCATTGTAAAAATTTGAAGACGATGAACATGTCTGCGGATGACTAAATAGTGACTAAATCTACTAATCTTCCATGTTTTGTCATTCTGTGATTCTCCATTCTCGACGCTTGTCATAGGAGGGCGCCAAGTTTGAAAATTATATTTCGAGAAAATGTTATTGTCATAACACATATTGAATGTGCTATCGGCTTAAAGTTAAAGTAGTACGATATGAGAAGAGATCCTAAACTAGTAACGGGTATCCAATTGTGGATTAAATACCGGTTTTAAAATTATATAGGAAAAACAGGCAAATAAAATAAATTTTCAAACTGACAAAAAATATTAATGTGTCATCATATTTCCTTAATATGAAGACAGAAAAATTAATATTTTTTTGATATTCGTATATAAACATAGACCGATCCAAAACCGGTTCACTTACCCTATATCTTAGGGGTGGCCAAACTTTCTTACTGTAAGAACCTCATACGATAAACTGCAGAGGTTTGAGAGCTATGGACAAATCTTACAGACACGTTTTAATAACAATTGCTCTGTAATCCTTAATTCTTTTTTAATCCCTCATTTAAATTGAATTTAAATTCTTAAATATATTTACTCACCATGAACATTAAACACGTTTAATCCAGTGGATTCTCAGTTAAACTTAGTAAATAACTGTAAGCTTGAAAACTTTATTACCTTTTATATTAACTGTGATGCGAAAAGAAGCTCAGTCACGATATTTCCACGAGCCGCCCATTTGATGTCAAAGTGTCGCATGTGGCTCTAGAGGCGCATTTTGGCCACCCCTGCTATATGTCCTTACAGATATTCGGAAAACTCCATTACTAAGATGCTAAATAACCAATCCTAACCAACACATAACACATCCTAACACGAGAAGCTAGCCAAGTAAAAGCAAAAAATCTTAATTAATGATCTAATAATTTTCTGACATTATGTTACAAAAGCCTTTCATAAAGCTTAAGACTGAAGTCAAGTAATACTCAGTCAATATTCTTTTCAGGTTTCATTTAACTTTGACAATGGCCCATACCAAAGCTTCTTACTTTACTTTTTGAGAATCGAAAGCCTTTTTGTGCTGATCAATTTAATAACTTTGATGTAGCACAAATTTTCAGCTTAAAAAAAAGGCAGAAACTCAAACTATGATTCCTAAGTCTTTAGTATTTTAAGAGTGAAACAGAAGTTTGAAATCAAAGTTATGTAGAGTTAAATAATTTCGATCATCTTTTTAATGGTTGATAAAATGTAAGAAAGAAAATACGTTTACTAATATATCAAGTCCATAGTTTATTCGGAAATTGATAATATAAGCTTAGTATTTATCATTTCTGAACCCTATTTAGGAAATTTCAAAAATTCATTAACATAGTCTTAGTCTACGAGTTTTCCACATAATCATCGTAGCATTCAACTCATTTTTTGCCAATAAATGTTGACTACTGAGTAAATAGTTTTTTATGACTTTTACTTCGTGCCTTGCTTCAAGCATACTTTCATCTATAAGTTTTTGTTGAGAGATGAAAGTTGGATCATTAATTAAATTATTATCGATTGAAACAATTAATACTATGTCTCTTTTGCTTTTTGCTCGAATAAAGTTCCGTTAATTCGTATATTATGACTAGACTCTTTCGCCGAAGACAGAATTAAACAATGAGCAATTTCTATACAACTTCTTCCCAGCCTCTCATGCGCTTATTTTATTTTTAATTTTTCTGGATAACTTCACCATCATTCTACCGCCCCTTTGTTTTCTGATCTTCACATTTTTCGAGTAAATGCCGAAATTTGGCACAATTTATCAGTGTGACAAATTTCGGCATATCTGAATTATCTAGAAGTTGATAGACATCTCTGAAACCAAAAGAGACATTATGCCTTATTTATAGATTGCTATATTAATAACTCTAATTAGCGACTTGTTTCTTCTGTACAAACAGACTGACGAAAAAACGGAAGGATCTTAATTTTCATCTAATCAGGGTGGGTAAAATTTCGTTGATTTCGCTTGAATATGGTCGAGTGGATATCCATAGAACAATCGCCTTAAAACGATATTTGTTATGTGAGTTGTGATTGGCAGAGGTTTTCCATTTTAAAAGTTTGTCCGATGCAAGAAATCATTGCTCACAGCAGAACAGTAATTTATTTATAGAAAAGAGAGATGTTGAATCAATGATCTTATTAATGCCAATTAACTTCCGAAAAATTGTACTGTGGTCTTTCAAGAAAATTAATAAATTAGTAAATGGAATTATGAGTTTATCACTACAGCAAATCTGATTTTATTTACTTTTTAAATTCTGTATTAAAAGTATTCTGTATTAAAAATTCTGTATTATAAGTTCACTGCAATCGCAAAAATGTAAAAACCGTTAATGATAATGAATTAGTCATTAATAATACAATGTATTTGTTTAATATATAAGGAACTGTGCTGCTTTAGAACTCAATTTCATTATAATCTATACTATTATTTTAAAGCAGAAGATTTTGTGTGTTTGAACGCGCTAATCTCAGGAACTAACAGTCCGATTTGAAAAATTCTTTTTGCGTTAGAGAGCCTGCTTATTGAGAAAGGTTATAGGCTATGTAACATCACGCTACGATCAATAGGAGCGGAGCAGTAAACATAAACATCAACAGATCTGGCAATCTGAGATTCAAAAAAGAGGTCCAACACACTATTAATAGGGGGAAAGGGAAGGAAGCACGAGTCAAAAAAGAATATAAAATAAGTTACAATTATAATTATCGGTATGTATAATAACAAGGACATGGTATGATATAATGAAATTAATACAATAAAATAGTCATTATAAATACAGATAATAAATTTAATTAAGTAATTAAAATATTTAAATAAAGGTTTAAATTCAACGCCGTACAGCTCAGTCATGTGGTTGGCCACTTAAGCAACAGTTCTGCTTCAACGAAGTAATTTTTGTGGATGTGTTTGGTTAATTTCATTGAATAATTCTATGCGTTTCCTATATAATAGGTACTAGCCGTAATAGGTAAGCGTACGTTTGACCTAATATATATAAATTTTAGTTTTTAGTTATGTTTAATAAAATCAATTTGTAGGTAGTTTTTTTTAATAGGTTACAACGATCGTGAATAGGTAACAATATATTGTAGACAAGGAGAAAAAACAAAAAATATCGTCTACAATGAAGTATTGTAAATTTTCTTTAAATAATTTAAAATATATCGTATTCGTAAAAAACCTCATTATCTATTTTATTATTTCTTAGTATAAGCCGTCAAACTGAAGACACTTTCTGTCAAGTCGATTTATTTTTTAGTGATTGGTCCTTTTATGTTTTCACATAATTTCCAGATGGTATTTATAGCTAATGCGATGCACTCAGTTATTTACTCATAATGTGTACGAAATAGATAATTAATTTAACGCGGGTGAAACCGCAGGGCACCGCTAGTTTCATTATATTCCTGTTGGTAAGATAGATCTGCTTAGTTTACCTATCTAAACCCCATTCCCTCCAGAATAATGCAGGCTATATTGTAAAATGGAGGTCTTAAATCACAAGCCATACATACATTTTTTGAATAAGAAATCACCAAATACACCAAAAATTGACAAGGGAATCGCACAAGATTCCGAAAGCTCTCCTTTTGGTTTCAATTTTTATGTAATTAATGTATGTAATGTATTTTTAAATTTTTATAAAAAAAAGTCACAGTAAATAAGAATGTTTCTTTTACCATTCCACTTATCTATCTGGAAGCATCTACAGATCTTTTCCAATTCCCTCTATTTTCTGTTCGTTTCTTTGAAATGATCCCGTCTGCGGGGTTTGACTTACGCCTGGCGCTGCAAAGCCTTCGTCGCTCTTAGGCTACTTCATTAAAATTCCACATTGATTAAGATATAATAATACAAAACAGTTTTATTATTGTTTTCAAAAAGGAGCCAAAATAATCTTGATAGACAACATTCTTAAAAAAATAGTGGAAACATTCTGAAATGATGGATAAATAAAAAAAAATGGGAGGCGGGGGTTCAAAAAAATTTGAATTCATAAATACTGGTTCAAAATATTGTTAATTTTATTTTACTACATTTATTTATTTTTTTAAGGATAAAACATGAAATTCGGAATAAAAGATGAAGATTGTTAAGTGACAGAAATAATTCAACATGAGTAAATAATGTAAGCGAAAATTCTACTGCAAAATTTTGTTGTCTCTGATTTCTGCAATTAAACATTTAAGTCGAATGGATCTTTTCTCACTTGTTCCTTCGTGTATTGTTCTCAAGAGATGGTTAGAGAAGAAATGTTTGTAGAAGTCGCTCTCCCTCCAATGTCATCCGTTTTCCGCTCAAGATTCTATTTCAGGTCACTTTCCGGTCGATAGATGTATTAGCAGTCAGATAAGAAAACAATATTAATGTTTGACGTCTGTATGACATAATGTTATTTCTAAAGAATTCTATTGGATTTTATATAATTACTCTAACTGGTTAAGAGTTTTTATTTTTTTTTGTTTTTCGAAAGTAAATAAATTAACAACACAAGAAAATAAACAAATAAATAACCCATAACACAGTAATTTTTTGAAATTCTTCTTAAATCTAATCCAAATGGGTAACTTATTTTCTTCATATCGAGGGCTCTATGACATAAAGGCCTAAGTGACA
>JAFIDM010009631.1:145547573-145557714 GCA_023159025.1 Thereuonema tuberculata | reverse complement strand
ATTTTATTAAATGTAGCCTTTTATTGAATTATTTTCCAGTCTTTATCACCAACCTCAACTTGCAATAACCATATCTTGAACAATAAAAATGACTTTCTCCGAGACTTTGAACGCCCCTCCAGGCCAGCAACAACGACAGTGGACTTTGCCGAAATTTATATATCACTTGATTCTTGCCGATTCCTATATAAAGACTGTGTTTTGTTTTATTTTATCTTGTAATTCCTTCTGAAGATGTCAACCAAAGTCGCTGATGAAATCGATAAAGTGAGCTTTTGTATTTTGTAATTTGTATTTTAATTTAGTGCGTTTGGCTTAAATTGTATCATGTTAAAATAATTTGCGCACGTTAATTTATTTTATTAAACAAAATTTAGTTTCAGAAACTAAATACATGGTCCTTGATATCATGCAGGATATCCATGACGACATTAATTTCACCTTGGAGCACGAGTTTAATTACAGTATTGCCTTTCTGGATGTTCTTGCTACCCGAAATAGTAATGTCTTTCATACATCTGTATTTCGAAAATCTACAAACAGTAGTATTACGTTATTTTTTTTCCTCTGTTCCCACTTCTTCAAAATCAATATCATTAACATGGCGGTTTCACGCTCCTTTAGGTTATCGAATTCTTTATCTGTTTTTGATACTGAAATTGCACTTGTAAGATCGATTCTGCTGTCTAATGATTATCCTCCAATTTTTGTTGACACCCACATCGCCAAAGTTTGTTGTTTTCTTTTTTTGGTTTTAGTTTTTTTCCTGTAGTTTAGTAGCGTTATCAAGATCGCTACCATACTTCACCTTGTGTTCCAGTGTCTGATGGCTATTCACTTCCGATGTCATCCTTCCAACTTAAAAGTGCAGTCCTGCATTTCGAAACCGGATATCTTCCTGTATGCAGACGACCAGATATGGCTCTCCTTTCACCGGACGGATAAGCCACCAGAGGTCTCTCTCTCAACCATGTGACCTCCCTGCCGAAGCAGATGTCCTTATAAACCCTTTAGTTTTAAATTGTATTGTCATTCGCCAAAGTCCATGTAGGACGAAACCAGTTGTGCTCCATTGTATATTTTTAATGTGTTAAAACTTTTAAAACTAGTTATGTGTTGGCCGTCAATTTATATTCATTTAGTTACAGATTTTTTCAGATAAATTATGTTTACTTGTCACCTCTATTTCTATCTGTTCATCTCTTCATTTCTGTGAATTGTATCGATTGAAAATAGTGAGACGCTTAAATGAACATTTCGATTTTAACAATAAAGCAATCTTAGGAAAATAATTTTAAGTCAATTATACTACATATAATTTGTAAAGATATGGCTTCAGCTACTTAAGTTGCCATTTGTCTTTGTCTGAAGTCATACAAATGGAATTTTCGCCACCAACTTGAAGAATGGCGACCATTTAATAAATTAAGAAGATTATTTTTCTAGAATCCATAAAGCTTTTCTTTAGAACTGTCCGGAGAAATTGTGTTTAATAAATGTAAATGATAGCACAAATTTTCTATAGTAGAATTATTATTACTTTTTATTATTCTTAATCTATAAAAGCAAACATTCATTGTTTAAAATATTATAAAATACAGTTTTAGCTAACAATAATAATAATAATAATAATAATTTTATTTCTTGTCTGTGAATATCCTGACTGTTTTCATCATGGTTCATCGGCTTCTATAATTTGTTACTAAGACGAAACAAGGTAGGGATAGCGATTAGTAAACCAATCACAATGCTTCTTCTGATAAGAAAATATCATTGACATTGCTTTAATTTCCTTATATTATTAATGTGATTGTTGCGCATACAAAAGACGCTATTGTTGCGATTGTTGTGATTGTTGTGCTTAATGATAATTTAATGAGATTTTAATGATATTTTAATGATACTTGTCCACAGGACAGACAAAACGGAAATATTAGTCTGCTTATCTTTTCAGAAGACTAAAAGTTAATAAAAAAATTAAAATAAGTATTTTTTATCTTAAATTAACGTGGATTTACATTAATTCTATTGGGAAATTAAAAGAACAAGATTATTTACAAAAACATATTTTAACGTTGCATTGCTATAAAACTTCTTTTGATACAAGATATCAAGAATTTGCTTAATCTATTCCCATTACTGCTCTTTTTTGAATTAATCACGCAATTATTTTTAATTTAATCACTTTTCCTGTCATTATAATCAAAAATTCCAATCTCAAATCCTTTTGGATTTTT
Organism: Thereuonema tuberculata; assembly: GCA_023159025.1. Lineage (NCBI taxonomy): Eukaryota > Metazoa > Arthropoda > Chilopoda > Scutigeromorpha > Scutigeridae > Thereuonema > Thereuonema tuberculata. Next base: position 145,555,477 of record JAFIDM010009631.1, on the reverse strand, counting down.
TTCCCTTCTTCTGTTAGCTAATACTTACTTTATTTCCAGATATTTGCATATCTAAGTTTAACATAGTTATTAACTAATATGATAATTAAAATAACATGGAAAGGGAATATATCGCTAATTACTTCCGCGAATGATCTAAATGAATCGGATTACGTTGTATTAGCGTTGGCTGGAGATTTCTGTAGTCAATATTCCAATACTTCGATTTTCTACTAGAGATGCTTTGGCTATTAAATACCTTAGACGTATTAATCGTAATTAATGATAATGATCCTGACAGAAATGCAGCGCAGAATTAATTAAACAGAACAATACTGAAGATACACGAAAGTAGGCATTTACGTGGTTAATACTAGATCAGTTAGTATGTGGTAGAAAGTTGACAGCAGCTGGCTTTTTGCAGAAACGAGAAGGTCATACAATATACAATATATGAATCGTTTTATTTAGGGTTGGATTTTCCTGTAAACAAATTGCTTTTCTGAAAATCTCTCGGGAAAAGTTTTCAGTCTTATTCAATACTCAAACTTTCGAACAAAGAATTAAGATAAGCATTTTGTACAATAAATGATGGACTATAATATCTTTAGATTGAAGGAAATTAATGAGTGACCCTGATACAATCATTGTATACAAGAAATACCTTCACCCTTTTGTTGGTTTAAAAAGCTCATCATTGTGGTATTTTGCCATAACAAACTGCTCATTGCAAATTCTCTTCATAAACACACAGTAAAAAAATCCTGAGTTGGAACAATGTTAGGATCAAGAAATAAACCCTCTTATTTAAAAGATCCGTGAAAATACAGCTTGGGGTGCAATGAATAATTTTCATGAAAGAATAAATGATTTTCATTTGAATTATTGTTTTCAATTACAATCTTTCAGTACTTTTGCGATAAATATTGCTAACTTAAATTAAATCAATTTTTCAAGATAATTTTCCCAAATTTTTTTTCCAACATTCGAAAAATCACTCATGTTTATGAAAAATGCTACATCACGAAGGAAACATGCAAATGAAGTGAAACTTACAGGAAATATAAAGCAGAGTGTGATATGCAAATGATTACAATTTGGGAATGTTTGCGCATGCCTACACTCAGCAGCGCTCTCGGAACTGTCGTGAAAGAGTGTATAAGTAGAGAACTGATGTGGATCCAGACAAGTAGTTTTTCATCGTCAGTGAGCTGTACATGTGACTACCGGAGTTAGTATGCCTCGTCGAAGTCAAAGGGCGCCTTATAAGCAAGCTACGGAGTTTGAACGGGGTCGAATGATCGGCTTTCGTGAAGGAGGATTTTCATACCGCGAAATTGCTGCTCTTACAATGCCATGACAGCGATGAGAGTGTGGAAGCAGTTGACAGACGAGAACAGGACGAGTCGAAAATATGAAAGTGGACCACAAAACGTGACGACACCAAGGGATGATAGACACCTCATCCGCATGGCAGTGACGGACCGTTCAGCTGCTTCACAACTGCAACAGGTCTGACATTGTCGGTTCGCCGGCGTCTGCTGCGCAGGGGACTGCGTGCATGCATTCCTTTGCAGAGGATTCCCCTGTGCCTGAACCATCGACGCCTCAGGCTCACACCCACTAGCGTGCAGATTGGCACCATGTCGAGTTTTCGGACGAGTCCCGCTTCAATTTGGATTATGAAGATGGCCGCATAAGCATTAGGCGACATCAAGGTGAGCGCCATCTTCTAGACTGCATTGCCCAGCGTTAAAATGGCAATGATGATTTGGGGAGCAATTGGTATCATAAGCGATTTCGGCTGCTACGAATTGTGAGCACTCTTTACGGCAATCGCTGCATCAGGGAAGTCGTGGAGGCTGAAGTCGTATCCTTCCTTATTCCTATTCTTATCCATATTCCAACAAGACAACGCCCGACCACATGTTACCAGACATGTCCAAGCTGTATTCGAAGCAAGGCAGATATCCCTTCTTCCCTGGCCAGCATGTTCGCCCAACCTATTGAACAAGTCCTATTGAACAACTAGCCCGTCATTATCATCCAGCAGCCAATACCGATGAAGTGTGGACTCGGATAGAAACAGCCTGGCAGGCGATACCCCAGGAACACATTCAAGGCCTGTTTGATTCGATGCCACGGCGTATAGCGGCTCTTATTGCAGCTCGTGGAGGCTTTACACCATACTGATGTTTTGCAAGTACTGTTGTTGCATTGCTCTGAAACCTTAATCGTTTGTTTGTATCACTATCAGTAATATGTGTAATAAATTTCCTTTCATTCTGATGGTTCCCTCATGGTGCTGCAAGTTTTACAAACAAATAACGAAATATTAATGTACATCAAACTTTGCTCATTTGCGCTAATTGAACTCAAAAGTTCATAATGAACTTTTTTTTTTAATTGAAATTAAATAAATAAAACATTAAATAAGAAGTAAACTAATAGACTTTGTTAAGCGCATATCCTAATTTTTGAGAATTTTAGTTAAGCCAAGAAAAAATTGCAACTAAGGATTTATGAAAATCGAAAGCATTTTATGAAGGAAACAAAGAATATTTTCTGAATCAGAGTATTAATTCTCTTAAGCGAGATTAACATTTCTTCAAGTACTTCTTCGAAGTTCCTTTCTGAAGGATGGATTACTTTTGTCTTGTAATGTTCGAGAATCTACTAAAAATACTATATTTACATCTTTTATTGCAGATATATTGTTAAATCCACCCTCGAAATATAAGAGATTTCTAACTTTTCAAAAGTAATCTTCATTTTTAATTAAAAAAAAAAATACTCTATTTTGAATAAGAAAACAGCTTTTAAAATAGTACGACGAAAAACAACAAATATATCTCCGTCGTTTCAAGCTAATTTTAGATTCGTTCACCTCAATTAAAGAAATTGTCTAATTCGCTTTTTCCCCCCGGAACAACAGCACCACAACGGAATTATATTTGCCTTTGATAAAATCGATTTATCACCTGGGGGTGGGGGAGTAGAAGGGAAACTTTATCAAATTTAATCTTCCAAATCTTAAATAACCTGATTAAAATCGTATTAACTCAACTGAATATTATGAATATTTATGAAATTGCTATTTACATATTTAGCATTCCTATTAGTTTTCTAATACAATAGAAAACAACTGATTAATTTTAAATAAATAAAATATTATATATTAAGCAAGTTTTTTTTTTTTTTTGTTTTACCTTAAATTTCATGTTTGTTTTAGCTTTGTATTAGCTCTATTTGAATCCTAAAAAAAATAAACTTATTTCGGTTTATTTTTAAGTAATTTTAAATTCACATTTCATGATTCGCATTGCAAATTTTATTGGTTTAATTTTTAATCTACTTTGATATTACATTTTTTTTAATTAACCTTTTATTTTATTTAAAAACATTGAACCTTCCTTAATTTAAAATCTATCCGTACCTTTGCAACGCTTATAATCCAACACATAATATACAGGGTGTTCATTTTATCTGAAGACATTGAAATATTCCGAAAACTACAATCGGATCAAAAAACTTTATAATTAAAATTTGTTCGTGTCGCAGGGGGACATCCAATGATACCAAACTCCACCCCCCACCCCCTATGAAGTGAGGGGTTGGGAAGAAAAACGTAATAGGAACCCCCATTTTTTATTGCAAATTCGGATTCTCCAGAAAATTTCACATTGATTTGATGTACTGTATGTCGGGGTTGCTCGCAAATGGCGCTGTAATCGACAAAAATCGAAATGGGTAAAACATCGTTGAAAATTGGGGATATCTCAAGAAATAAAAAATCTTATGAAATCAGAGAAATACGAGGTGCATTCAAGTTATAACACCTCCGAATTTTTTTCTCAGCACTAGAAACAGATAGAAACATGCGGTTTGTTTTAAAATAAGCGGGCACTCTTTGTCATTGCGAGACAGAAATGGCAGCTTTGTACGGCACACAGAACCTTAGCGGCAGCGTCGAGAGTGAGCGACAGTTTGTGATACTAAGAATGGCGACGTTTTCATTACAAGATCAGCGTGTTATATCATTCGTTTTCTCCATTTGTGTGGTGTGACACCGATTGAAATTTATCGCCAGATGAGTGAGACATGTGGTGAAAGTGTCATGGCTGTGTCTAATGTACGTGCGTGGGTGCGACAGTTCAAAGAAGGCAGAACATCGTGTGACGAGAAAAACCATGACAAACACACAAATGGAGAAAACGAATGATAACACGCTGATCTTGTAATGAAAACGTCGCCATTCTTAGTATCACAAACTGTCGCTCACTCTCGACGCTGCCATTAAGATTCTGTGTGCCGTACAAAGCTGCCATTTCTGTCACGCAATGACAAAGATTGCCCGCTTATTTTAAAACAAACCGCATGTTTCTATCTGTTTCCAGTACTGAGAAAAAAATTCGGAGGTGTTATAACTTGAATGCACCTCGTAAAAATGTAGACGTATGTGATATTTATCAAAATGCTATCCAATGACACGTGAATTAACCCCCCACCCCCACGCTGCGAGAGTGGGAGAGGCAATTATTTCATAACTTGTAATGGGAAATCCCATTCTCAACGTTGTATTCCTCCGACAAAACGAAAAGGGGACTGCTCTATCATAAAAGGCAGTGCAGTGCGATCAGAGCTCACTTATCTTTCAGAATTAGAAATGAAAGCATCTCTAAAACTTTCATTGTACGTGAGTAGGTTTTATTGCCTGCACATCTACCCTTCATTTCTACAGTAGAACAGAATTGCAAGTGGACAATGAATCGTGCAACCGTAGAAGAAAAAATTGAAATGATTCTGATTTATGGTGAATGTAGGAGAAATGTTGACGATGCTGTTGCCTTGTATGCTGAGCAGTTTCGAGATAATGTTCTTTTTTTAAAAAATTGTGAATGCCTTTATCGCTGATGGCAGCGTACAAACCAAGAAAAGGAAACGAAGAAAGACTGTTACAGGAGAAGCTAATCAAATAGCTGTACTAGCAGCTGTTCACCAAAACCCACAGATAAGTATTCGGCAATTACAACGTAATTCCGGAATGTCCCTAGGTAGTTGTAGTATTGTCAAGATATTGCATCGTTATAGATATCATCCATATCACATTTCACTGCATCAAGAACTTCATGGCGAAGACTTTCACAATCGAGTAGTATTTTGTGAATGGGCTCTTCAACAACTGCAAAGTACTCCCAATTTCTTTGCTAATGTACTATTTTCAGATGAGGCTACATTCACAAACCATGGTAGCATTAATCGGCATAATATGCATTACTGGAATGTAGAAAATCCCCACTGGTTACGACAAGTTGAACATCAACGTCCTTGGTCAGTTAACGTTTGGTGTGGAATCATAGGGAACAAACTCATTGATCCTTATTTTATTGAAGGTACTTTGAATGGAATCAGATATCGAAATTTTTTGGAACAGGAACCACCAATACTACTTGAGGATGTTGCCTTGGACGTTCGACAAAGTATGTGGTATCAGCATGACGGCTGCCCAGCGCATCACTCACGTCATGCACGGGAAGTATTAGACCGTGATTACAATGGTCGGTGGATTGGCAGAGGTGCCCCTATTAATTGGCCAGCTAGATCGTCTGATTTGACATCACCGGATTTCTTTCTGTGGGGTTATCTAAAAGATAAGGTTTTTCAACAAGTGCCAACAGACCGTGAAAACATGGTAGAACGCATAAGAAACGCCTGTACTGAAATTCCCGCAGATATGCTTCTGTCCTGTGTACAGTCATTTGAAGACAGAAGGTCGTATTTTTGAACACTTACTATAATTGGACAAAACACTCCGATATGTGAGACAAGAAAAAGAAGAGACACAACGGAATACATTACAAGTTAAGAAATAATTGCCTCTCCCACTCTCGCAGCGTGCGGGTGGGGGGTTAATTCACGTGTCATTGGATAGCATTTTGATAAATATCACATACGTCTACATTTTTATTTCTCTGATTTCATATGATTTTTTATTTCTTGAGACATCCCCAATTTTCAATGATGTTTTACCCATTTTGATTTTTGTAGATTACAGCGCCATCTGCGAGCAACCCCGACGTACAGTACATCTAATCAATGTGAAATTTTCTGGAGAATCCGAATTTGCAATAAAAAATGGGGGTTCCTATTACGTTTTTCTTCCCAACCCCTCACTTCATATGGGGTGGGGGTGGAGTTTGGTATCATTGGATGTCCCCCTGCGACACGAACAAATTTTAATTATAACGTTTTTTGATCCGATTTGTAGTTTTCGGAATATTTCAATGTCTTCAGATAAAATGAACACCCTGTATATTACTAAAATCGTTTATTTCTCTGTCTGTCTGTCTGTCCGGCGCAATTTCCTGAGCGAATGGAAAATAGAAATAATTTTTATAATGAAACGTCCGCGTCAGGAATCGAACCTACAACCTTCTGATCTGAAGTCAGATGTCTTATCCATTAGGCTAAGCTGACTACCACTCACTTTATATTGTTTTTTGACTTATGTGTCCTTCACTTTCCCAATCAATAATGAATGAATGCAACCTTTTTTTTTTTTTTAATTTCAAGATTTTTTATTTATTTCCGATCCGTCTGTTTATTTTTAATTCGAAAATGACAATTAGAACTATAACTGCCGAAATGTTGGAATATTTTAAATATAATATTCTTACTTAATCAAATTTTATGTGATATTGAAAAGCAAGCACGTCTACACGGGAGATGTTTCAATAAAAAAAAGAGTCAAGTAAGAAAGAAGCACTATTTCTGTTAGATAGAATACTGAAAAATCACTATTTGTAACTCAAAAACCATCACTGTTTGTAACTCAAACCACTGAAAGGTATCAATTGTAATTTAAAAAAAAAGAGTTTCCAGAAAGACAGATGCATTATTTCTATTAGATAGAATACTGAAAAATCACTATTTGTAACTCAAAAACCATCACTGTTTGTAACTCAAAAACCACTGAAAAGTATCAATTGTAATTAAAAAAGAGTTTCTAGAAAGAAAGAAGCACTATTTCTAATAAGTAGAATACTGAAAAATCACTATTTGTAACTCATAAAACATCACTATTTCTAACTCAAAAACCACTGAAAAGTATCAATAGAAATAAAAAAAGTGAGTCAAGAAAGAAAGATGCACTATTTATATTAGGCAGAATACTGAAAAGTCACTATTTGTAACTCTAAAACCATCACTATTTGTAACTCAAAAACCACTGAAAAGTATCAATGGGAAAAAAAAAAAGATAGTCAAGAAAGAAAGATGCACCATTTCTGTTAGGTAGAATACTGAAGAATCACTAATTGTTACTCAAAAACCATCACTATTTCTAACTCAAAAACCACTGTAAAGTATCAATTGAAATAAAAAAAGAGATTCAAGAAAGAAAGAAGCACTATTTCTATTAGGTAGAATACTGAAAAATCACTATTTGTAACTTAAAAACCAATACTATTTGTAACTCAAAAACCACTGAAAAGTATATCTATATTACTAAAATCTTTTATTTCTCTGTCTGTTTGGTGCAATTATTGTAATTTGTGAAAATAGAAATAATTTCTACGGTTCGCTACGGGAATCGAACATGCATCCTTCTGCTCCGAATTTAGACGTCTTAGCCATTAGACCACGAGGACTACATTCTAATCTCTATAAAAAATAAAAATATATCAAAGGTATATGGTTCACATGCTGGTTCTAAAAGCAGTCGTGGATTCAGAGAATATAGACATCAAAAATTAAATTAAAAAAAAAAACTTTTAAAAAATTTTAGTTCTAGTTTACTTGATATAATTTGTGTGTGTGTGTTTTTTTTAATAAATAAAAAGTTGTTTTCCGTTACATAAGCGAGGCTTCCGGAGCGAAGCGACGGGTAGCCGACTAGTTCTTATAAAGTTTACACTGAATGTCTT
>JAFIDM010009631.1:145510147-145542573 GCA_023159025.1 Thereuonema tuberculata | reverse complement strand
AAATACATACCTGAAATTATGCCGTGTATTTTTGAAACACCCTGTATATTAAAGTGGCCACTCGGTGTATATACAGAACTTAGACGAAATTATAATAATGGATGTCTATTAACTTTATTACATAAGCGACTAATAGTTACAGGCTAAGAACCAAACCCGACATCCAGTGCGATCAAAGTTCTCAAAACTTATTATTCCACAGTATTCATAGAAGGTTTAAACTTTCAACGTAAATGAGTAAATAACTTAACTTTTTAGACTTCTTACCATGCGGATATTCGAAAATACGTACACCAATTATATACAACTCTCCTTAAGAATATTCGGAGATTTAAAAAAAAAATGATTAAAATCAGAACAAATACAGTCATACCCTTCGGAGTTAGTCACCTTAAGTTCAAGACTGATGCTGTAACTCGAAAATGTGTAGAAGTTAATGTTTGTTTGTTTGTTTGTTTGTTTATTTTTTTCATTTATCGACGCATGTGCTACACTACCATCATAACTGATGAAACAAAGCATTTGTAATAAAATAACTTAAAGATTGAACCGTTTTCAATTTGTAAACAAACTGGCGGCAGCGACACCAATATTTGGAAATCGATCGAGTGGTAGCAGTAAAGAAAGCGCCACAACTTCGGGAAATGAACATAACAATTAAAAATGTCCGTAAGTCCAAAGCGCTGTCAGTCGAAGAGCCGAAACCCAAATACGATTGCAATTCGAAACAAATTAGAAACATTGTCTGTGAATGCTCTTATGGCCATTTAGACTATTGTAAAATAACTGTTTCATTATGTTTTATTTTTGGTAAAGAAACGGTATCTGCAAATAGGGCTGCCGTTGACCTAAGGCGCCTTTTTAGAAAAAGCTTTTTCTTACCTTTTCTTCCCCTTAATAACTTCATTTGCTAATTTTTTTATTGAGAAACAGGATAGTGGGATAGGACTAGACGGGAAGTTCGGAATAAGATAATGAACTCGTATGGACAGCGTTAACTAAGGTAAGGGGTGGTAATAAGGCCCACCTTCAAAAAATGTGATCCGTATTCTTTAGCTAATATCGGTAGGGGACCTTCAAATAAAAAATACCCTTTGCTATATACTCTATGCAATTAACCCAATCAAATAACTTTAATGTTATTGATACAAAGAGAAATTACACAAAGTTTGTAAGTGGACCTTAATTTCTGCACCAGCGCGAATTTTTCTGCAGCGTATAATAAGGCCCGTAGTAAAATTATACCTAAAACCCATCTCAATAGAAAATAATTAGGTCATATGAAGGAAATCACTTTTACCTCGTACAGCATAGTCTGAAAAAATATTATATTGAGTAAGAAAAAAAAAAGCTTATAAGAAAAGTTAAAATAAAAAAATTTCAAAATTTGTTTTCGAAAATTGAACTTAAAAAAATTATCTGCAACCTATATTAAGAAAGTAAGAAAAACAGAAGCTTTTCTTCAACAATTTAAGATGACAGTTTTTTAATTTGTATCGTTATGCAAAATTTAGATTTTTTATTTCTGTACGGGTCTTGTTTCCTGCAACGACCGCGTGATTATTTGAGGTTATTCCACATTCTGTTTCCCATCAAAACTGATTCAGTAACATCAAAGTATTATTGAATTGGTACATTATATATATATATATATATATATATATATATATACTAGCTGTACCCGGCATGCGTTGCAATGCCACTCAAAGAAAGAAAGGGCTCGTGAGAAGGGGCCCTAAATATAAGGTCCCGCTGTCGATCGGGGGTGGGACACTTAGGTCCTTGTGTCTCCATCCCCCCACCCAAGTGTGGTGGCCCTGCCCCCATAGGAGAGCGAATTTTTCCTTATTTGCAATTGACTTGGGGGCCCGAGAAGGGGCCCTAAATATAAGGTCCCAGTTTCGGTCGGGGTGGGACACTTCAGCCTTTGTGTTGGCTTCTCCCACCCAAGTGTGGTGGCCCTGCCCCCCATAGGAGAGCGAATTTTTCCTTATTTGCAATTGATTTGGGGCCCAAGAAGGGGCCCCAAATATAAGGTCCCGGTGTCGGTCGGGGTGGGACACTTCAGCCTTTGTGTTGGCTTCCTCCCACCCAAGTGTGGTGGCCCTGCCCCCATAGGAGAGCGAATTTTTCACTTTTCACAATATTTGTGTAGTTCTTATTTTCACCACCAGGTGGATATTGGGTTTTTCAGGGCTTTTACCCCTTTTCAACCCCTTTGGGGGGGGGGGGTCCGGGTTCTAAGGTAGCCTATCTTTTCCGCAGTGTCCTAAAGAGTAATTCTGCAAATTTTGGTCCAGATAGGCCAAAGGGCCTAGGAGTGTATAAAGGACAAAGAAACAAAGAAAGAAAGAAAGAAAGAAAGAAAGATACATTCATTTTTATATATAGAGAGATATATATATCTATATATATATTTCAAAACGCCCTAACTTTAAAACTACCGGTCAGGTTGACTTGATATTTTACCAGAACAATCGTGAGATAATGGAATTTTGTTTGGCGAAGGAAAAAAATAGTTCCAAAATGTACCGATAGGTGGCGCTGTTAGGGCTCACATTGCTTTTGTGGAGGTAAGCAAATTACTGTCTTAGTAATTAATGTCTTAGTAAAGACGGCTTAGCCAATTACTAACACGTCTTGTTAGTAATTTGCATACCTCCACAACCGCAATGTGAATCCTGACAGCGCCATCTATCGGCACATTTTGGAACTATTTTTTTCCTTCGCCAAACAAAATTCCATTATCTCATAATTGTTCTGGTAAAATATCAAGTCAATCTGACCTGTAGTTTTAAAGTTAGGGCGTTTTGAAATCGCAACTTTAATTATAAGTACCCTGTATATATGCTGTAAATATTATTGGGTGTTGTTTCTTCATGAATAGTAAAACAACAAGCCGGAATTCCAAAGAAAAATAAGAAAATTAGAACAGCACTTTCCTACGCATTTCTTTCGCTCAAGCTGCTACTAACACAATGATGTTCAGCGTTTTCTGTCTATATCGCCACATGACAGACCAGGACTGCTACTAGATGGGGAGAATCACTACCAAAAAAATTGACAGCAAATACAAAAATAAGCGTTTGGACCTTATTACCGCCTCCTACCTTATTAAGCATCTCGGTTTTAATTTGCTCAACCTTTGAAACTGATATTCACAAGACATGATTAGCCAAAAGAATGTATAAAAATGTTATGATGTTAATGTTTACATCTGGACGATTTCTAACAATAAATGATTTCTCGTCTATTTATTGTCTCCATATTTTCAAACAAATATAATGTTAAATGCATCATAAAATTCTTAACGTGAATCTTTTACTTCTTATTTATCTTTTCTTATTTTTTCTTTTTTTTTTTTTTCAAGTAGTGATGGATAACTTTTCTATCCTCTCGAGTCCAGACACATCCAAACTGGATTTACTGTGATCTTGAAGTCTCATATAAATAAACGATCAATAAAAGTTAGGGCAACCTGTGATATATAAACATATTTAATGTGGCTTTGCGCATATTCTCGATATTCTATCGAGTATTCTACAGTCTTACTTATTGCACAATCATATTATATCCAAGTTAGTGGTTTTGTTGTTTTAGCCCTTTTCGAGATTCTGACTAGCGGCGAAATTTTACCATCAGCGGCTACTGACGGGTCGCCAACTCCAAAGAATTCAATCAAGGGAGTGGGCGGTTCCACTCTTCAAAAAAGGGGAATGGGATAAAATCCTGCGGTCCTTCGCTCATAGAAGGTATTGCATTATATAATTCAAAATAAAGTTTTGTTTTACTTATTTTTTTTTCTTTCTTTATTAATGAATGCTTATTTATTACTATAACAAAAAGAAATATTAAAATAATATTTACCATTTCAAGATAGAAGACTTACAATGATAAGATCATTAAAAAAAATGAGTTGAAGAAAAATTGTTAATCTGTATTACTAAAATCTATTATTTCTCTGTCTGTCCGGCGCAATTTCCTGAGCGAATGGAAAATAAAATAATTTTTACAATGAAACGTCCGCGACAGGAATCGAACCTACAACCTTCTGATCCGAAGCCACACGTCTTATCCATTAGGCCAAAGTTACTACTACTCACTTCCTATGGTTTTTTGACTTGTGTGTCCATCCCCTTTCCCCAATCAATAATAAATGAATTCAACCTTTTTTTTTTCATTTATCATGATGTATTCAAACTTTTTTTTTTGAATCTCAAGATTTTTTATTTATTTCCGATCCGTCTGTTTATTTTTAATTCGAAAATGAAACTATAATTGCAGAAATGTTGGAATATTTTAAATATAATATTCTTATTCAACCAAATTCTATGTGATATTGAAAAACAAGCACGTGTACACGGGAGATGTTTGAATTAAAAAAATAGTCAAGAAAGAAAGAAGCACTATTTCTATTAGATAGAATACTGAAAAATCACTATTTGTAACTCAAAAACCACTGAAAGGTATCAATTGTAATTAAAAAAAGAGTTTCAAGAAAGTCAAAAGTACTATTTCTATTAGATAGAATGCTGAAAAATCACTATTTGTAATTTCAAAAACTACTGAAAGGAATCAATTGTACACTCACTTCCAAAAGTTAAGCACGGAGAGGGAAAATGCTAATTTCCGTAAGAGATCTGAAATAAAGAAGCTGAAATTTGCTGCAAAGGTAGAAGGAAGTTTGCAAATTATATAGGTAACAGCCAATCACGGTTTCGCGTCGAGAAATATGCAAAACAGGCAATCATATAAGAAACCAGCATTGTGAAGGGTTACAGGAGTTTCATGTAAGTGCTGATGAAAGGTGTTTAGAACATTCGTAAGATTTGTTTTCAAGCTAAAATTATTTCTATGGCTTCCAGAAGACAAATGGAAGATTCTGAGCGCTAGCGGGCTGTCGAACGCATTGAAGCAGGACCAGTCTACAACAGATGTTGCTCGTTTCTTCGGCATTCATCATTCCGTCATTTCACGATTATGGAAACAATTCCAAACCAGCCAAACAGTTGTCCGAAGTCCTGTATCCGGTCGTCCAAGGGTTACGACCCCCACGGAAGATCGATATATTGCTGTTGTAGCCAAGCGGAATCAAAGATCGACCTCCACACGTGTGACATCTATGGTTGTAGCGGCCATTGGTAAGACGATATCCGCCACTACTGTTCGTCGAAGTCTGTTCGTCGTCTATGAATGGTCTACACGCCCGGGTACCACGAGTTTGTGTTCCTTTATCCGTTCAATCCAGAGAGGCACGATTACAGTGGCGCCGCCAGCATGTGAATTGGACTGTCTGATTGGGGTAACATTATGTTCACAGATGGGTCCAGATTTGCCCTACAACCCGATGATAAGCGTGCAAGAGTCTGGAGGAAACAAGGCACATGCAATCGGCCCCAGAAAATTTCACGCATTCCGCGGTGGAAGGGTCATGGTCTGGGCAGGGATTTCATTGGGATATCGCACCGACCTGCACATCTACAGGCGAGGTTCTGTGACGGCTGTACGGTATCCAGATGAAGTCCTAGACCCCATTGTGAAGCTGTACGCTGCAGCAGTTGGTCCTTCTTTTGTTTTAATGGACGATAATGAGCTTACCCATAGAGCTGTCATCGTTGATGACTTTCTGGAGAGTGAGGGGATTGCGCGTATGGAGTGGCCGGCTTACTCGCCGAACCTTAATCCAATTGAAAATCTTTGGGATGCCCTCGGCCGTGCTATATGTCGACGTTTCCTACCTCCAGCCACTTTTAGAGCTTTAGAAACTGCCCTACAGGAGGAATGGCGATTACTGGACTCTGCGGTGGTTGATCACCCTGTAACAAGCATAATCACACGCTGTAAACTTTGTATGCAGGTGAGGGGTGATCACATACCCTATTAATGTCGGTTTTTATTGTTTGTTTAGAATTTAAACATCATTTTGTTAATGACGCAAATATGACGTCATCTTATAATTTACGAAAATTCAATATTTTGCTTATCTCTGTATGTAATTCTTTCTTTTGTTTCATGAATAAACATAGAGCTACTAACTTGCAGCATTTCATGCCATCAAAGCAGTACTTGTTCATTTTTTCGCATTTTACCGCTCCGTGCTTAACTTTTGGAAGTGAGTATAATTAAAAAAGAGATTCAAGAAAGAAAGAAGCACTATTTCTATTAGATAGAATACTGAAAAATAACTATTTTAACTCAAAAACCATCACTATTTCTAACTCAAAAACCACTGAAAAGTATCAATAGAAATAAAAAAAAGAGAGTCAAGAAAGAAAGATGCACTATTTCTATTAGGTAAAATACTGAAAAATCACTATTTGTTTCTCAAAAACCATCACTATTTATAACTCAAAAACCACTGAAAAGTATATCTATATTACTAAAATCTTTTATTTCTCTGTCTGGTGCAATTGTTGTAATTTGTGAAAATAGAAATAATTTCTACAAGTTCGCTACGGGAATCGAACATACAACCTTCTGCTTCGAAGTTAGACGTCTTAGCCATTAGACCACGAGGACTACAATTCTAATCCCTACAAAAATAAAAATATATATTAAACATATGATTCACACGCTGGTTCTAAAAGCAGTCGGGGATTGAAAGAATATAGACATCAAAACTTAAATTAAAAAAAAAAAATAAATAAATTTTAGTTTTAGTTTACTTGATGTAATTTGTGTTTATGGTTTTTTTTTAATAAATAAAAAGTTGTTTTCCGTTACATATGCGAGGCTTCCGGAGCAAAGTGACGGGTAGCCGACTTGTTGATAAAAAAAAAAGAAATTCCAGAAATGAGGAAATAAGCAGCCTCTTGGAAGTTATTGAGAAGAAGTATTACAGAGAAACGAATGCATTTCTAGTTTTATTTATTTATTTATTTAGTTAGTTAGTTAGTTAACTTTTTGTAGATATCGCATTAAAAGAATTAGTGTTTTTTGGTGATTTTTGGAATGTAGCTCCTTATTAATTGGTTAAGTATGTACTGAAAACAATGTGAAACTTTATAATATGAATCTAAAGCTTCTACTAATGTTTGGTCGTAGATTCACGGAAAACGGAGGTTGGATTTTTGCCCTTAGCAATCAGAACTTCTACTAATGTTAGAATAATTAATTTCTGGTTTATATTGATTGCGGACGAACAGATGTTATGAAGTTATTTGATGAAGATCAGTAACGTATAGAGACCAATCTCGATGTCTCCAATTTCAGTCTATTGTATACTATCTTTTACTCTTTTTAATTTCATGATTTCGAATGTCTCTATTTTGCTAAAACAGTAATATTTTTGCATTTGAATTCCAGCATTAAAATTAGTTTGTTTCTATAAACAAATTGAGTATTTTTTATCATTTTTCCAAGGGAAAGGTTTTTTGATTGTTTACAAGGTGATTCAAATTAAAATATACCTAAGCACAGCACTTTGGAGAGAGAACCAGAGGGCGAAACAACGTCAGACTTGGACTGTATACATTCCAGATCATTGGGAAAAGATTTCTTGCAATAAAAAAAATTACTTCAAAAAATGACCGACAGGAGGAAATACGGCGCTGCCTGAAGTTACTAATTACAGTAATATGAACTGGAAGGGGTATGTGAACGAGAAAGGAACTATAAACAACGGCATACCAAGTTTTATAGAGTGACTTTTTATTCTTTAGTTCGTAGGCCTACATACTTTTTTTTTAAAGTGGTTAATAGCACCGAGAGCTGACTGAGACTGCAGGGAGCTGTCAAGGATAGTTAAGAGTTCAATGTTCAATCTGTTGGCCGTTCTGCAGGACCAAAAGCTGATACCGAATGTCACCATGTTCGACAGCAGAATGCATTTGAGATAGAGATGTAGATATGTTGCGCGTGTGCAGTACGTTTCTGTCCTTCAAATCTGCAGGTGAAGAACGTTGCCCCGGTAAATCAAGAAGGTAGCCCCAAAATCAAAATTCACAAGGGATAAGGGATTGTACGTGTTGACCATCTTGTTGGGACTGCGCGACTGCTGATTCTATCCTCTGTGAAATGTTGTTGTAGCAACTGATACATATGATGTCTTATTTGGGAGGTGCTCCATCTTGCATAAATATCGTCGTGTTGAGATATCCTCTTTGCTGGATATGCCTGATGATGAAACTGTGCAACATGTCTCGATAACGAGTTGCGATTATGGTAGAGGTCACAGATCCGATTGGATGGATTTCTGAGAAGAAAAACGACCTGATCAGAAATGTGCCGTAATCCATATCATTACTGTTACCTTCGGTGAATGTAAGGGAATCTGTTGAATTGAGAGGATTATCTGTAGCCCAGATGCGGAAGTTCTGCCTGTTCATTATTCCACAAGCATGAAAATAAGCTTCATCACTTCGTAGGATAGTTCATGACAAATCCTCATCCACCTGCATGCGTGTCAGGAATGTCGCCATCGCCAGGTTGCAACTCTTGGAGGTGGCTGAGCTTATAGGGATAGTTATGCAATGCTTTGCGCAAACATCTCCCTACTGTTGTGTACGATAGGCCTACACAAACGATAGGCCTACATCTAACTGTCTTATTATGGCAAGATCACTACACGTACCGGTACCATTCTTATGTGATTGCTCTACGACTGCCGTTGCAACGTCTTCGGCCACTTGAGATATCCTAGGTTTACGTCCTCTTCCTGTTCGAACTGTGGTCTCCTCAAATCGATGAACCACGCGCCGCAATGCACATGGTGTCAGTGGACCTTCCCGCAATGATTTGCGGCGTCTGTACTCACGAATCTCTGCAGCAGAGTTTTCACTATTTTGATAGAATATATTTAAAAGTAAAGTGCGTTTGGGTAACATCAGAACCATCGCACTCGTCGAATAATGTCTACGACTAACCTCACACTTCATTTAATACCTGATTCGATACATTACGACGTAAGCCACTTTCAACAACTCGTACCGCTTGCAGCGCCAGATTTCCCACTGTCGGTCATTTTTTTAACTAATTTTTATTGTTACAGAAATCTTTTTTCTACGATCTGGATTGTATACAGTCCAAGTCTGACGTTGTTTCGCCCACTGGTACTCTCTCCAGAGTGCACTGCAAAGGAATACTTTAATTTGAATCACCTTATGTATACGCTCAAAATACAGGGTATATCAGTTGGACCAGGTCAATTTTGCATACTTAGCAACAATCAAATGACCAGGTCAATTTTACTTCGGTATTTTGTTTTTGCTTCGGTCAATTTTGTTTCTCTTCGGTAGTAATTGTGGCGTGTCGCAACATGTTTTGTTGCAACAGAACCAATGAATTCAAATTTCTTCTTCATTGCAGTCATTGTTTCACGTTTCGGAGAAAATCGTATTCCTCATCATATAAACGTCTTGTTCAGAGATGCTGTCCTTTAACTCATAAATAAACTTAATGACAAACACACGTTGCTTTAACATCAACCGGAACGCACCACTGCCTGCCGTTGTGAATTGTCGCACGGTCACTAATGTGTTTTTAATGTTACGAGTGCTCGAACTGACGTCAGGTGCGTGCTCACTGTTTTGCACAGGTGAAGCATTCCGGTGCCCATCTTTATTAGAATACTGTTATTCTTGTGAAAATGTATAATCTGCTCTCGAAAATGGCTCCCAGAAAGAAGTTACCAGGTTGACCGGATCCAACTGATACACCTTATACATCTAATTTGATTGTATCTTTTGGAATAATATTAATTTCAACTAAAACAAATCTCTTGTGATTAAGATAAGAGAATGGCTGATAACAAAGAATCTTCCGTGATTGTTTGTCAGTACATTTCAGTACGTTATTTATCGTTTGGGGGGAAAAAAACCCAAAAACAATTGTCTTTTCCTGAACGATAACTTATCGTTTCAACTATGCTTCAGAACATACTTTGTATTTACTTTATCTGATTTGTATCTTGCTGATTATGTAGGATTTGTAATTTGCATACACATCATTCTTTTCTTTAATTCACATAGTAAAATATTTACCTATAAAACTATCATTCGTGTTTTTAAAATCAATGAATTCTGTCATTTCAAATTGTTTTTTATATACAGTATATGTTCCTTTGAAGAATAAGATATGGCAAATTACTCATTATTTTCTACAAATTTAATCTTGTCAATACCAAAAAAAATCTCAAAACTGATGTAATATTAGTGACCATAATGAATGTGAAGATGAAATCGTCGGATTGCACCATAGAAACGTGATGTAAAATACATAAATGGCTTCATATATCACATAAATTACATAAAACAAATAATCTATGCATCCTGTGAAAAATTATAAAGAACTTCTCAATAACCTGTAAACTCTTAATTTAACAGCAGAGGTTTTTAATTGTCAGTTATTTTGCTTAACTATTTCGATATTATTGCTATAATCAGTTAGAAATGTCTGTTCTATTATTAATATCTAAATCGAAAAACAAAATCAGAAACCTCAACCATCAATTTAAATTCTAATTATACTGATCCGATTTTAAATTTTAATGGCAATATCTTTGAGAATACTAGTAATACATTTGGGACGCTCTATAACAACAGGCGAAACTCAGAAACCTATTTAATGTAGTGAGTTATCAGTGCTAGTTGGAGTTAACTAAAATTGATTTCAACTATATTGAACTACTGATGGAGTCAACATGCTATGATGGGAAGATAAATATTATATGAGATTGAGTGATATTTTGCAAACAGAATTAATTTTTGTACAGTGATCTTATACGTAAAAAAAAACAAAAAAAAAAAACAAACAAACAAAGAAAAAGAAGAACCAAAATAAAATTAAGGAAATTTTATTTACGAAATGTAGTTAAATTTATTGAGCTGAGAACTGCTTGGGTTTTTTTTTATTTATTTACTTATTTGTTTATTTATTTTTGAAAATCTATTTTAGGATAATTGCAGCTTTTCCTCAGAATTATTACTATTATTTTTTTCTTTTCTTTTGTTTGATTTTTTTTATGGGTTGTATTTTTTACTTAATTTCTTACAAAATTTTAATTAATTTACCTCAGATATGATTTTATTATGTTTCTAATCCATATTCTTTTTTATTGTCATTTTTAAAACACTTACTGTCCATTGCCTTTAAATGAAAGATCAACATAGATTGTATGTAGGTCTTTAAAAAGTAAGAAACAAAAAGACAACGATCACTAAAAGGGTCAATTAAATTTCTTCTTATGGAAACGAAGCGTCATTGGCACACTCTTAATCTCGGTCGTGCAGAGCTCATTAGATCTTCATGCGGTGCTTAATTATTCTGTCGACCAAAGCAATGCTAATGCCCCTTCACACAGCAATTGCACTACAATGAATCGATCGCAAGAAATCAATATCGTTGTGCATCTACTGCGCATGACGATGACAAATAGCAAATATTTACGGTTTTTCTCAATAGATGTCGCCATAGGTAAACTAGAAAATGCACTCCTCCTAAGTAAATAACAGGGAAAAGTTTCAATTATTACGACAATAATGATTATTTTCATTTACTATGAATTAGAAATCATGAATTATTTTAGTTAATATGACCTATAACAATAAAATCTGAATAAATCAAAAAAAAAGAAGAAGACTGAGACGAAAAAGAGCAAGAAAATACATAAGCAAAAACAATTTCGTATTCTTCCGATTTCGAAATCTTGAACTAAAAAGCCCAATTTTAAATTGCAATATCTGTAATTAAATTGTGTAAACTAAAAATTTGATTTTTTTTTTTTTAATTAAGATTCCTGGATTGTCGTTAGGTGGAAATAATGAGATAGAAGTGACTCTTCTCCTTTAATCATTATTGCTATAATAATCAATTTCGTATATCATTATTCATTATTTATGGAATCTAATAAAAAGAAAGCGATGTTTATATCTGGGGGCACGGCAGTGCCCCCGCCAAGACGAGCCGAAGGCAGGAAGGGCACTACGTACCTTTACTGGAAGTGTTTCGTCGTATTTTCGAACCCTCATAGCTTCGGCCTGGATAATACTAGAGAGCTCAAATTTTCAGGATATGATGCAGTTACCAGACTAATGAAATACACTAAGTTTCATTTATCTAGCTTTTATACTTTGGATTTTATTAATACCTAAAATACGTCGATTTCGTCAATGACTCACTCACTCATGATCATCAAAACCTCTAGGGTACTTCCTGAAGTCCTAGAAAGCTGAAATTTGGTATGCAGGTTAGGATTAGCACACAAACAACAAAAAAATTAAGAAATCCGTAACTTTCACCTTCCAACCCCTCAAAAGGGGTGGGTCTGGTTATGTATTATCGAACCCTCATAGCTTCGGCCTGGATTGTCTTGTTAGTCTCGAGATTTTAAAAAGGACTGGAAATCTTTCGGTTGTTTTAAAGCTGAAACAATCTTGGTTCAATTACAAAAATTAACAAAGGAATAAAAGAAAATGAATTCAGAATTACTTTATGGGAAGTCGATTTCAGTTCTTTCAGGATCTTGTTATTATTCTAAAAAAATATCTATTATAAAATATATATTTAAGTTGGTTTATATATTTATTAGAGACAGAAGAAATATAAGGAAATAGCCTCCGAGTATTATATTTCCCGAATACAAAATTAAAATATTTGTTTTTGCTAAAAATTAAATAAATCCTATTAAATAAGACCTACTTCTGTTATCTAGATCAAATTACTTTAATAATATCAAATTATGCTCCAAATTAGAGTGGATTAATAAACGCATTGTTAATTTATTAAGAAATAAATCAATAGAAATTTATTGCTTGGCTTCTCCTTCCGTACGGGAATTGTATTTGACAATTTTTCCACAGAGGTCCTCATGTTCATGTTCATTTTAATTGCATTATTTTTTTCTATATTTGCATGAAGGAGTTTATATATACTGTATTACGTTAATTTACAAGGATGTAAGTGCAAATTAATATATAAACTTTAAAAAAAAAAAAAAAACAATTGTGATAACTCTAGATTATATTACTATATTACTATTAGCAAATTAATTCTATCCATTTACTTTAGTAAATAATTTCGTAAAGTTAAGAACTGCCCTCTCATCGATATTCGGTTTTAATAAATAACACAAATACTCTCTCAAAGAGAAATAGCTGTTTTTAATGTGTTTCTTTTATCATTCGAATGGTTACCTATTGATAAAACCTACAAATAAAGAATATGTCAATTTTCGTTATTCTGTTTATTTTATTCTTTACTAATGAATTTGTGAAGATTTGAATTACTTGCATTTACTGTGTTGTGTGTCGAGAATTAAATCTCAGATTTCCTTGAATATAAGAGGTGAAATGAGGGAACAGAGATGTTAAGAGATTACAAAGGAGAGGATGTTTAGGAAAAAGGAGGAGGAGAATAAGAACGTGACGTCGTTGCTTGTAGTGCCATCTAATATCAGCTTTTTCAATTACCTAAGCCTTTTACCTCAATCCTAAAGATGTATGTCAAGGTTCAAGAAGATGCATTTCTCCTGTTCAAAAGTTATTAGGTGAACATATACAAACTTAATTTTACTACTAAACTTTCGTCATGGCTACGATTGAGAATAAAATAATGAAAAATCGACAGATGGAATAATTCACTGCAAAAACTTATATCCATATCAGTAACTCTTAAATATCTAATTTATTAAAATAAAAATTAATTATTTTACACAGTAATATAATTACAAAATGTTAGCCTATTTGTGAAATAGGCTTCGCTTCTAAATGAACGTCATTTATTTCTTATTACTTATCCTATTTAATCGAATACTGAAATAAGATAAGAATTTATTAAGAAATTTTTTAAAATTTCTTTTCAATGCCTATGGTCGAGTTGATTTTTTTGATTTAACGTTTTCGTTCACATGTTGAATATAATAACATTCCTCTATTTGCATTTTTAGCGGCCCCAAGGTTACAGCTTGCCTGTAAAACCTCATGGGGACCGCTCTTGCTTTTGTCCTGTCTGTATGTCACAGTCTGTAGCGGCCAAATGGTTAGAGATATTAGAATGAAACCTTCACCATTGTGTCCAGCATCAAAAAGTAGGTGGCCACGTACAGAAAAATCAGATCTCTAGGACCATTCCCTGACCCCTCCCCCCCCAAGGCGTTTTTAAAAGAAAGACAACGCCTTGGAGGGGTCAGGGAGTGGTCGAAGATGTCTAATTTTTTACACGTGGTCACCTACTTTTTGATACTGAACACAATGGTGAAGGTTTCATTCGAATATCTCTAATTGTTTGACCGCTACAGAGTGTGACATCCAGCATAAAAGCGGCCCTGTAAAACATAAGGGGACGGAAACCTTCACCATTGTGTTCAGCATCAAAAAGTAAGTGACCACGTCCAAAAAAATCAGGCCTCTAGGACCACTCCCTGACCGGATAGGGGACCGTTCTTGCTTTTAGGCTTGGTGGATGTCACACTCGGCCAAACGGTTAGCGATATTAGAATGAAACCTTCACCATTGTGTTCAGCATCAAAAAGTAGGTGACCACATAAAAAAAAATCAGACCTGTAGGACCACTCCCTGACCCCCCCCCCCCCCCCAAGGAGTGGGTTGCTAATAATAGATTGCTAATAACCAAGAAACTAATAATAATGTCCTTATTATTATCAATGTAATTGTTGCGTATGCGACAGACGCAATTGTTGCGATTGGTGTGATCGCTTCCATAAAATGTTGTTTATAAAATTGTGTATATATGAGGCCGCTTTGCTTTTGACACTGTCTAAAAGCATTAATTACTTGCAATATAAAAGCAATATAAATGTTTATATCAAATGTTTTTCAAAAAAAATCTTTTTTACAGAATTTCTTTTTTTTATGCAATAAGAATTATAAAGCCTTTACGACTTCAAATATTGCTAAAGATATTAAATAATAATCATTGTATTTACTGATTGTCTGTAATATATTACTAGATAATATTAGTTACTTTATTAGTTTATTACATAATTACTTAAATTCAAAACTGATAATACTTATTATCAATAATTATTACCTTCAAACTTCAATTACTTTTACGTAATTATTTAAATAGTGCATATTTTAATTTGTTTAACTACGTTTATTTTAACTTTATTTTTATTTAGTAATTTACTTACATCTAAAAAATATTACCCGGCGTTGACCGGGCGATAAGTTATCAGAAAAGTGTCTCATAGGTTTCAAATATGATTCTTGATTCCCAACATTGTTACAGAAGTGCTACACTCAGTGCTATACAGATAAATTTACATTGTAAGGGGAGGTGGGGGTAAACCTGCCTTTCTCTATAAACAAAGATAAATCAGATCTCAAACAACGATCGAGCTCAGATTTGCGTTGTTATCAAGTTGCTGAGCAGACTATAAAGTATTTTAGTAGTAGCTTTTCTAGTGTTGTAATGCAGAATAGACATTGTAAAAATATATATAAGTATTAGATTATGGAAAATTACGTAAGTTTCTTCAGTTAATTAAAACATCTACACTAATATATGTAATTATAAAATTAAAAATAATGGAAATATACAATTCAATTTGTAAACATACAATTTCCAGAACCTATAGAAGATTAATTTATAGTAAGTATCATATTACGAATAATTAAGGAAGAAGGAAGGATAAAATAAAGAATGACATTTAAGTTCGTCTCTGTTAGGAAATACGAATGGAATAAAACAGGAAAATTCAATAGCTGGTCACAGCGGATTTTGATGGAACGAAAATCGATTGAAAGTTTACCGGAAAAAAGAGAAAAAAGGTGAAAGAAAAAAAAAAGAAAGATGATCGATGAATTGAGGAGGTAAAAGAAATTGAACAACTGTCACTTCAAAGAGAAATCGTACATAGTTAATGTGATCAATTTCATGAAAGATCAATTTGTACTTATTACATTTTCCTTACAAAAAAACTTAACGATGGTATTCATTTACAAAATAGAAAGCTTGCTGAAAATTTTAAAAGACGCAATTTTAGCTGCAGAGAATACAATTACACAGTGATTCTTTACAATGATTTGTGATGGAAACCCAAGCACATGCTTAAATAGATTCTGAATTTTTCATTTTTTTTTTTCATTTTGAGAAGTGGTCAGTTTTCTTTTTTGTGATATTTCTAACTTTTTATTCAATTTGTTTTTAAATAATTTATTTTATTAGATTGTGGAGGAGAGGATTTAACCAAAACACCTTCCGTCCCTGAATCAATGCACAGTAATTAAGAAATTAGTATTTGAAATTAATAACATAACAAAACAACAGATTTAATAAGATAAATGTTATTATGTAATGCGAATAAGTAAAAAATGATGTTTGCTATGGGTTTTTTTACATGTTTGTTATTCATTAGTTTGCTATGCATTCTTATGCATTAGTTTGAAGGTTCATCGTTTATCTATAACTCCCCCTTTCCGGCAAAGGACCTGAATTTTTTTTTTTTTTTTTTTTTTTTTTTTTTTTTACGACTACCATTATAATCTCTCGCTTTCCAAAATCCTAGTTACACCTACATGTTAAAGACAAAACTATAGTTATTAAAATACTATAAAAAATAACATATAAAAACTCATAATTAAAAACAAACGAATACTGATTAAATGATTAAGATTGGTAAGTGGCGAAAAGAATGTTAATGAGCAAATTTGCTCAAAAGAATTCACCAAATCTTTGTGGTTGCATTGGGTGTTTCGTGAATGAAGCTCCAGGTATAGCGATCCCCTGCTTTCAGTTGTCATTCTCATCTCAATAATATTTCCATTTTAATTTACATACATAAATTTAAAAAATATCCAAATGAATTGTTGTCACTCCTGGACTAGCTATTGCTTCTTTCACTCAACTATAGACCACTCATAAAGCTTCCGCTATTCCAGAACCCTGAACTATTGCTAAGCCATTACAGTACATTCAGGAGTAAATTGATATGAAGGCCTAGCTTCAAATTTAAAGCGAAATAGAGGCTTTACAATGCCTTCTAAGCGGGCTTTTTTTTTCTGCTGGAACCCATCGGAACAGCGTTCTGGTACCTTTTTTGGACAGTAAAATAACACGATACTTTTTCTCAAAACAGTTAATTTTGTCACAAAAGACTTTTTGGTGTTTTGCGTTTTTATTTTCGCCTGAATGAATTTCCCGGTAGCGATTCTAGCGCACGAAGAGGTAGTTTTAAAGACTAAGGTTTACACTCATTATTTGTCCACCGATGTTCATCGCGTTTTCATAAGTAAACATGCTTAAATGAGACGTCAGATTACTTAAGATACATTTCCGCATGATCAAACATGGAAATTGGCAGCATGGCGGTGCAAATGACTGCGATCCACCGTTAGTCATAATAATAGTCTGGTGCTGCCAAGATGTGCGACTATATTGGATCCAAAGAAATGACCAACTGATGCAAAAACAATATTTTATTGTGGTGAAGAAGAAATATTTAATGTTTGCCGTAGATTTCAACTTGATTGAAAGAGAAATGGTTCGAGCCTTTAGAGTATATCTGAAGTCACCAGGAGATATTCCTGAAAAACTGAAGTTAAAAATTATTCTCAGCCGTCAAGTGAATGTGAACGAGGTTTTTCTCAGATGACTTTCCCTAACACCAGGGAGGGCAGATATATTAATTGATCTGCTTTTCATCAGGATTGTAGGACTGATATCTTTTGACCCTTCTAAAGTCATGGTTGTCACGGCATTCAACTATAGACACCCAAAGGAAAACTCGTAATAGAGAAAAGGAAACTGGAGATATGTCAATAGTTTAGAAGATTTTATAAAAAGGTTCGTTTACAAAAGTGTTTTAGCATTTCTAACAGCAATTGTTTCTATAATCTAATAGCTTTGTGTTCTCTAAAAAGCGACTTTGAGTCTCATGCTTCTACGAAAAATGACCAGAGTTTCTGTATCTTTTTTTTTCTAGAAAAAAAGCCCTATTTCTAACAATATAGTGAGAAAATGACTCAAAATCTATTTTGAAAGTCAAAAAGTATATTTTCAGTAACTTTAAATGCTGCTACTATATGAATGTCTTTGATATTAATAACAAGTTTTTTTCATTTAAATGCTGTTTATTCTCCTACTAAGCTTCTCCATGAACCATAATTCTTCTCCATTACTTTTTGTTAATCAAATTGTAATAAAAAAATGTAACTACATTGAATATCATTTCACTTTCGAAGCATTTATGATTCTTAAACATTTATTTATCTTTTATATCATTAATAAAATACAATACACAAATAAAATACAAACACAATAAAATACAATAAACAATATTAATGTCAATATCGTCTTTTCAAAGGGTCAAACCTATTGCCTCTACAACGTAGGCTTGAGTGTTCAGAGGTGATTAGTCCAATAAATGTGAAATAGCTGGGACATAATATCTGCAGTTTTCAATTTATTTGATAAATATTCGGGCGTTTTATTTAATTATGCGTCGATTTAATTAGTTTGGGGCCTTAATATAAAATAAAAATAAAAATATCAAAATATTCCTTCAAGAATATTTTTATTTTAAATTTCCACTGTTAGCTTAATTTACGAATTGAGAATAGATAAGTTACTGAGATCATCATGTCCGTACATATGTAAATGTTTCACTTCCTTAGCAAACTTTTGAAACAGTGAACGATCTTCTTGAAACTAGATAAGAAATTATCTCTGCTTTAAATTTGAAAAAAATTATTTCTGACAGAATTAATAGGATAACGAGATAATTCTATTGTTGTTTAGTTTCCAAATCAAATTGTAGATAAATACTTGAAATTGTTTAAAATATTGCGTTTGCTATACTATGAATACTGGCACAAGAAATTGGTTAACTTACTTTTCTAGTGATTTTTGTTTCTCCTTTAATTCCTTGGAGATTCCACTGTTTCTTCTAAGAATAGTAGATTTTTGTTGCAATTCTGATGTTTGATAAAGAATTTCAAAGACGGACTTTCAAATAATGGAAAAGCTTAGGAGAATAAACAGAATTTATGAAAAGGCTTTGTAACACCTTTTAATTAAAAATGTTGTTAAATATTTTGCAAAAGCAAATAAGCAAAAAGAAGTCCTAAATTATGCTTAATTTTTGTTCTGAAAAGACCTATCAAATATTAGGAATATTTGCTCCAACGTACTTTTCCGTTTTCCAGACAATTTAATATTTTATTATAATATCGTAAATACAAATCCCATATCTCGATTTTATTCTCTTGTTGTTATTAGAACATTTAGTTGTTCCTGCCCCGATTTCTATGATAGCGATAAATTAACCAATATTTTCACTTTAGATTCGTTTAGGATCTCTCTTATTAATTCGTTTAATATCATTTTTAAAAACAAAAATTATGGTTAACAGTCTAAGGGTTAGCATTGGAAGAAATAAACATTTGAACAGAACTTTCACAGTCAATTTTAAATCGAAAAAATTTATATCCTGTCCATCCGTCTGTCTTAGATCAAGTTAATTGAAACGCTGAATATCCTAAGAAACTTTATGATGATAGATATAAATTACTAAAATAAAAGATCACCACTCATTTTGATACACATCAGACATACTGGTGAGGGCCAACCAAGCCAAAAACCACCAAAATATGTTTCCCTTAAAATGCAATAAGCATCTTACCTTAAAATCTACTTATCTTACGGTTATCTTTTATTCACAATATATTAGGCTCTTTACAGTACTATTACTGCAATAAATGAATATAACCTATCTAGAAAAGTTGGGAAGTTTAGAATATTCTCTTTTGAACAACTAAGTATCTTACCATGAAGTATTCGTAAGTTGGCACATCAACTATGTCTTCTCTTCTTCGGAATTTCAGCTCTTTCTGTTTATTGTATCTTATTCATTTGAAACAGAATTCATTACAGAGTTCATAACGAGAAATAAATTTAAAGATTCAGAGAGGCCTATAAATTTACAAAAAAAATATAGTAATCTTTATAATAGAACAAGATTTTTTTTTTAATTTTACATAAAATTATTAGATCAACTATCTGGATTCTTTTATTGAATTGATGCCTTATAAAATTAAATCCTAATGAACAAGAAAATGAGGCTAATTTCCACAAAACGAATGTTGTTAAAACTCGATGTTATTCTGTAAATAACAAAAGTAAATTACGACTTTTTAGATCAATAGCAAAAAGCTTTGAGCATTCTTATTTAGCTATTATTTATTTGTTATTTAATCCACAGGAATGTTTATCGTTATACTGTCTTCATTCAATAGAATTTAAAGAGGTAAATGGTAATAACTTCCCGTATACTTCTTTTGTTGGTCGTAAATATCGTTCAGAATGTTTTCAATTTATTGAAGCTAGAAATTCTTTCTTCCAACTGTCCTAACAACTGCGGTTTTGAAAATGACTTCCTTTTCCTTAATAATTTCAAGCAAAAGAACCATCTCTCATTTTAGCAGCTGCAATTACAGTCCAGTGACTCAGCTTTTTACCCAGACGTTTCAAAATACATAATTCAATTCTATAGGCAAAAAACCCTTTCAAAAAGTCCATAACTGACTACATTCATAAAGAAGATGTAAAAGCAAATTGTTAATATATAAAAATACTTTTCTATCATAATTTCTTTTTCTATTCTTACGACACTTCAACATTTCGCTCATGAAAATGTTTATTGACAAATGGCTGTTCTCAGTTTGTAGTTTACAGCAGGTCCCTCTATTGATTTTTAAAAACGTTTATAATTACGAATTTCGGGAAATTTGAGCTCTTGGTTTGATTTCTTGGTCAGGATACATCCTTTAAGATCACTTTTTACGTGACACTTTAGAAAGAAAAATTTCCTTTCAAAATTCTATTTGTTAAATTAAGTAAAGATTTTTATTTGATTCTATGAAAATAGAATTTTCTGTTCTT
This sequence comes from Thereuonema tuberculata, assembly GCA_023159025.1. Classification (NCBI taxonomy): domain Eukaryota; kingdom Metazoa; phylum Arthropoda; class Chilopoda; order Scutigeromorpha; family Scutigeridae; genus Thereuonema; species Thereuonema tuberculata. Next base: position 145,521,735 of record JAFIDM010009631.1, on the reverse strand, counting down.
CATAATCACAAATTATATATAGAGTAATAAAAATAATCATTTTAATCCTCTAGGTAATTGATTTCTTTCTAAGAACAATTACATCATTTAAATCATTGGCAATTTGATAAGGTTATGTTAAAGGTAACGAAATCTCTACTTTTGCCATTACGATCGTGATTTCTTTTTTCACCAAAAGATGGAGGCACCATAGACGACAGTTAAGAAAATTTTTCTCCCCAAGTGTCCCGAATATTTAACTATGTAAGTTTTCATACATTATATCAATGATACTAATGACACCAATCTATTATTATCAAACGATAGGGGGGAAGAGGAAATGAAATCTGTCATTTGCCATTGATAATTGAATGAGTGAGTTTGAAAAGGTACATATTCCAAAAATATGACAAACTAAACTTAGATAGTCATTTTCTTCTTTGCACGTATATATACCCATTAAACAGAAAAAGGAACATATTTCTCAATTTTAAGTCTGCTAACCAGAGCCATGTAAAAGCGATTGAGTTGAAGAAGGGACATATTCCAGGAATATGTTCTTTTTTCAACTCAAAGCCGCGCTAGTACCAGGTTTTTTTCTCATTTTTTAAAACACTTGTGAATTGAAAAAGGAACATATTCCTCAACATATTTACAGTGGAACCGCGCCATTCGTCCGCATCTCTATTCGTACAACTCGTTATTCGTACAACTTTTTCAAGTAAAATTGAACTCGCCATTCGTACGCTTGCTCGCGATTCGGACAGCGTGACCTCGGTACTGGCCGCGCCACGCGGTCGCTTCAGTTCAGTATCGTGCTAGCTTCCATATGCTAAGCATCATCCACGCAAGCTTCGAGAAACTTTGTGATATTTTATTGTTATTTTTTGTTATTTTTATTAAAAATAGTGCAGCCATGGATCTAAAAAAGATTACTGATTCAACTAAGCCTAAAAGGAAAGCAGTGAGAACGACAATTGAATTGAAAAAAAGAAATCGTTGCGAAGTTTGAAAGTGGAACTCGTGTCTCTGACCTGGCAACTCAGTATGGCATGGCGAAATCAACCATATCGTCTATACTGAAAAAGAAAGACATAATAAGAGAGGCCTATATATTTATTGTTTTCATAGTTTTTATGTATTTTAGGCTTAACATATTATTACAAAGGTTTATATAAGCAATCATCTGTGGGTCTGGAACGGATTAATCTAATTTACATTATATCTTATGTGAAAAAATGATTCGCCATTCGTACAAATCGCCATTCGAACTGCCTTTTGGAACGGATTGTGTACGAATAGCGAGGTTCCACTGTACATAGTTTTATGCTATAAAAAGTTATATGTATATATATTTACAAAGCACAATGAGTTCGCTTCAGTTAAAGGTATAAATCGATAATAGAAATTTTTTTTGTAGAAAAATTAGTTTTCTTAAAAAAACAGTTTTTTTTAGTTTTCCAAAAGTTTACATTTTTGGAATATGTACCTTTTTCAACTCACACATTCAATTACACTGCATTTATCAATTGTTATTTCGTATTTGAGATAACATTCTAGTATAATTTTTCATTTTTGGATCTTTATATATAGTTGATACAGATTAGATGAGCAATTGATACAAAAGCTTCAAAATTCCAGACAACTTTTTCTTAGCCTACTTTCTTAGGAATGTGAGGCTCAGCCTGAGTGTATCTAAAAACTTGAATCGCAGGGTGGATCTTCTTTCAACTTAGCATGCTTATGTAAGGACAGAAGAGTACTTAACTTATATTTCATTTTTTTTCAGTATGGGTCCTTGTTATAAATCTGCTTCTGAACATGATTCTTTTTTCTTAACTTGAATTTAAGTTCATGAATATTTACATTTAAGATCGCTTAAAATTTCAAAATTCTTCTACTTTTGTTTTGTTTTTGATTGCTCTCTACTAAGTTAACTGCAAGTAAGTTAAGATTTTTCTAAAAAGAAAGGTAAATTCTTCTCTTGGAAAACACTTATTCTCATTACCTCATCTATCCTTTTTATTTTGCAAACTAACTATGCATATGTCTAATATTTAGGTATAGGTCTTAAAAAAAGCTTTCTAAAGTTTTTTACATTGGTTTTTTGACTGACATGACATTGTTAAGGTTTGCTGTGATTTCATCACCTCTTTGTTCTGCTTCTGATCAAGTTTCTCTTTTACCAACAAATTGCTTTCAATCAAATTATACCCAAAAGAAAAAATTTTCACTTATTTATGATATTTTTTTACAAGGAATTCCTTTTCCATTTACAATCTCGGTATCATTCAATTTCAACTAAATATCAATATAAATGGATAAGTTTGGATTTTCGAATTAATCTCACCTAGTATTTGTATTGAGGTTATTGAGAAGGTTACAGCATTCGCCTACATTTTCTGATTTCCCGCCATTATTCAAGTGATTTTAGATGACCTACAAGATATTTTCAAGATGTTCAATATCAAAATGGCCATTAATAAATTACTGGAGTTTCGTCTAATTCGTAAAGTATTTGAACAATTCGTAATGAAAAATTAAATAATAAAAAAAACTTAATGAAATCTGACTAATATTATTAAACATCATCCACCAGAAAATAAATGTCATAAACTACATTTATTAACTAATATTTTTTTTTTTAGAACAAACAGAAACTCTTCATATTTCGATTGAATTTGTCAGTGAAAATTCTCATCCTGCTCAAATACTAGCTACTGTATATATAATGTATATATATTCGAATATTAGTTCCTTTGCGCATTAGCTGACCTTCCTCCTTCCAGACCCGAACATTGTAAGACCAGCAGTTATTATAAAACAGTGAAACAAATAAAAAAAAAGTAAATATGCATAAATATATTTAAAAGTATATTTTATTAAATCGTCTAAATGATCCATCAACTCTTCGAGTCGGAAATTTCTAGGCGAACAAGCCTAGTAAATACGGGATTTTCTACAAATTGATGTGTATATGTATAAAAATAATTAGAGAAACAAATTCAATTTGAGTCTTTCTAAAATTTCCATGCATTTGGCATTATATGCTACCGCTCCGTATTAATACAAAGCATCATCTTTAATATAACTTATCTAAATAAAATTCAAATTCAAATTGATGTACCACATTCAAAACATTATTCTTTTTTCCTTATACTTTGAAAATTCGATTTTTTTCTTTTCCCTTCAAGAGATGACAAAAGGAGCATTTCCTGCCATCTGTTGGCAAAAGTTTCAAACTGTGTGAAAGAATTTTCTTTCTTTTAAATCACTTAGTTTGAAAGTGTTTCTAGTTTGGCGTTAGTGAGTTGGTTGTGTTAGTTTTTTTCCAAAATTTAGAATTACCATTTTTTTAAAATTCAATTATTTAATGTAGTGCACTTGAAGATATTTTTAGGACATTTTTAAATTAATAGCAATTAAAGATTAGTGCTACTTATAAAACAAGTACAGTATAATGTTTCTTCACTGTTAAGTAATTTCCCATTGTTATTAAGTCAAAGATGAATGTCTATAGCCATCACTTCACGATGATTTAAATTTAAAAAAAAAAGAAAGGTCGATTAGTTTTACAAATAAAATTCATAGCATTTGAATTGTTCAGGAAAAAGAAATATAAAAGACTTAATACAGAACAATAAAACAAAAAATAAGGTAACAAGCACCTTTACGTTAACTCTTCGTAAATAGAAGTACGATAAAAGAATATTTATGTCATAATTTTTTTTCTTTTAGTCTTTTTTTTTAGTCACGACAATGGCTTAGTTTTTTAAATCGAGATAGATAATACTTTGCAGTTAAGGTTGAGAAAAGTATATATATATATATTGTGTATTTTCGCAATAAATGTTTTGTTCTGGCTTTAGCGAGATGTTTATATGGGAACCTATTGGCTTGGCTGATACGCCAGAATATGGGTTCGTATGCTGAAGTTGTTCTATTTGCCTGTCCTTCCTGTATAGCCTATGCCTCCTTCTTGCCTTTCTCCTTGTGAGTGAATTGGGGGGGGGGGGGGGGCTGTAAAAATTATCATAAAAATCACATAGCTATGATACTAAGGAGATATGCACACTGCCCTTCCAAGAAGAAGAAATAAATGCACTTGATCGATTTCAAATGTATTTTATTTTGTGTTGTTCATCGTCCACTGCAAACGGTTTGACAACCATACTCTTGTAAGGCTACATACACATACCTAATCTACATACAAATCGTACCTCTCGTACTATAAATATAAAGATGGCAAGTTCTCCGCCGATCCAATATACAGAAATCAGATAGTCAATTATTTTATTCGTTTTAAATTCTAATGTAGTTCCTTTTTGCAGTTAAATAAGTAGAGGAAGGTGACCATATTTCGGATACCATTTTGTTTTTAATCTAAAGAATTTAAAATATTGAAGTTTTGGTTAAGAATTTTACTTTGTTTTCTTCTATAAATAACATAATTTTAGATCCCGAACTGGTAAATATCCATTACAAAAAATAGATAGTGTAATTATTTTTTTTGCAAAACATTGCTGTTTTTGTTGTGAAGCAAATGGGGTCTTAATTTCGGATATTGGAGACCCAGTGACCAAAAATGCTTTACCCTTTTTACCTCCTTTTTGGTTTTTCGCTGCATTCTCACAATCAACATTTTTACGATTCTTGAGGGCCGGCAAAGGACTTATATCAGTGGGTTTTACAAATTTAGACACAGATGTGTTTGCATCCGGAGATGCGGTAGACTGTTTCTATAGGTTTTACTGGGTTGGATGAATATTGTGAGCTAGAGATAACATTTTCGGATACAAGAGGTTCTATGCTGCTGTCTACCGTTATTTCTTCTACACGAACTTAAGCCTTTGGGGGTGCTTTCTACAGTAAACGGATAACCGAAATTAGGCACCATTGACTATCCAAAATTAGGACGTTATGACAAATATTTTTGAATCAACATTTGAAACTAACCTTAAAATCATACACAACGATGTGACTTGCCACTTAAACTACATTTTATGAACTTCATTATACACTTTAAAACAAATTATTAGAACTTACCACTTGCGCTCCAGCTGTATTCGAAGTTGACATCTTTAATAATTCACTTTTTGTAATATTTTTAAATTATTTATTGTTGCGTACATGCAGATCGAAGGCTCACGACGACAAGACAGATTACATATGGCGGCCAGAGCTTCCGCTCATGGTAGACACCAATGCAATCTGCTGACCGGTATGCGATTTATCTCGCTATCCGAAATTAAGGCACCATCCGAAATATGGTCACTTTCCTCTATCTATGTAAGTTCTGGTGTAAATATATTTTTTCCCAAAGTGATTCCTAATGTACTTAACTAGTAGGAGTTTTTTTTTTTTTTTTTTAAGTTAAAAGATCATCTTCTATGACTGTAAAAGAAATAGTTAAATTTAGGTAACAAATTGTTAGTTCTGTTAACGGAAAACGTCGTATAGCATGGGTACAACTCCCGGGTTCGTCTGAAGAAACAAATTCATCTTCACAATAATAATTTTCGCAAACAACGTGCTGTTAACTGATTTCTGAAACTCGCTAGCAGCGTGAGAAAACAGATAAGGAAAATTAGCTGTTTTGCAAAGCTGTCTTTTTTTCAATCTTTAAGGTATTATGTAACTGTCACTTTGTCTAGATTTTCTTGTGAATTTAAGTAATCATGTTGATAACCTAATTCTTTTAAATAAAGCAAAACTATTTCGTTCCTAATTTTCACATGAAATACCGTAATTCACATGACTAATAATCATCATTCTTTTCAAAAAAAGGAAATTAAGAAAAATCTTAAAAATGTAAAACTGGAAATAAAAATTGAAATATTCAAGGCTACACTGAAAGCAGGGAACAAGAAGAACCTATTACAATATGACTGAAATATCTAAGAATTTGCAGGAGTAAATGCAATATTGGTCAAGAAAATTAAATTAAAAGATTGATCAGAAATGATCTTCTCTGTTTGTTTATTTTCGGAGTTTTAATAAGATTCTAAATTTTCATTTTCCTACTCTGTTTTCACTTCTCTGGTTATTTTTTTTTCAACTTCCCTGTCTATTACAATGGAAGCATTTGTAACAAATAACAAGATGGAATTGAAGTGCAAACTTTTGAATACTGCATAGTATGATTTAAATAATTCTAATCTAAAGGCAGTGATATTAAATTTTAGCATTTCAAAGTAATTTGTGCTTATTTATCGTGACTGCTACTGTTCGGAGACTCGTGTAATGATAGTTTTCTATGGTCCAATTTCTATGAAAATCAAAAGGGAGATTACATTTAGTAGCATTTATCTACTATTGAAATTGCAGTTTCTACGTTAATAATTTCTGTGCTACTAAGATTATTGGTTCTGGCAGTTTTCTTATCTTTAATTTATAATCTATTGCTGGATATAGGCGAAAATCAATAAAGATTTCTTTAAAAGAACCAACACTTATCTCTAACATTTCAGCTTGTTAGGATATATAGTGAGTTATTGAAGCATATAAACGTACATGCGTGTTTTGACATAAAATTTCATTCTAAATGGTTTTTATTCTAATCTTTTTTTCTCTTCGTTGCATTTTAAGGGACTTTACGAACGTTAAATCAAATCTATAATATCTTTGATAGTTAAAACTTGAGGGAATTTTGAAATAAAGTAATTGTTTACTAAATACTAATATACTAAGATCATAATACTATATAATACTAAGATCAGAAAAAGATGAAATTTAAATGTAAAGTCTAAACTTCAACTTTAGACTTTTGCTTCATCTTTCTGTAACGAGAAATGTTCACTATTTAATACCTAAAAAAAAACTAAGCAATTTAAGTTTATTTTCTCATTATTAGCATTTATTGTTAATTAGTCGATAGTAACTAGTTACATGAATGTGTTACTATAACTATACTTTCAGTCTGATTCTCTTGATTTCATTAAAATACCAGGTTTCCAAGAAATAATGTAGGTGTTTGAAGCGCCATAATTTGATAAATATTAGGCGCATCGATCTTAAACTTTGGATTGTAGACTTAGGGATCATGGGGAGTTTAATCATGAGAAAAAAGTTTTTAGTTCACAAAGTCACCACCAGGGGCATGTGGCGCTGCTGTCGCCTTTACAGTATCTTCTGGTTTTCGTTGCTCGTTCGAATTCGGAATTGTGGAACAGAACGGTTGGTCACAGAGATGTTCAACATGTCCTCCATCCTCAGAAACCATTTGCATACGATAACATGTGCTTTATAACATGTCGGAGCAATTCATCATGAAGACGCCCACATTCAATTCTTATCGCGTTTTTTCAAGTTCTGTAGCATGTGCACCCTACCTCGGTAGACCCTATCCTTGATAACACAAAACCAAAAGTCACAAGGATTGATGTCAGGATCGTGCGGGTCTTGCATAAGGATAATGCTTGCTTATTACACTATCATTAGGGATGCACTCTGCAATCGCATTCCTAGCAACACGTGATGTGTGCGGTGTAGCTCCATCTTGCATGACAACTACTTTTTAAGGGCACCATGCTGCTGCAGGAATGGAAACACTTAGTTTCGCAAAAAGATGCGTAGTGAACCCCTGTAACGGTGCAGGTGAACTATATATTGTAAATTTGTTATCGATAGTGGTCCTCCACCCCTTCTGATGCCTCTAATAAGCCTTTATTCACATAATGCCCTAGTGGCATTCGAATGCAACTGATAATAAAGCTTCACGAGTAAAGCGGGGTCAATAAGTGTTAACGCCATTCTTGTGTTCTTGTTGAAGATAGTGAATGAGTCATCGTATGCTAGCCTTTTCAAGAAGAGCTCCATTTGCAAAACCGACAGCAGCGCCATATGCCCCCTAGGGGTGACTATGTGAACTAGGAACTATTTTCTCAAGATTGCACTCCCCATGACCCATAGGCCTACAATCCAAAGTTTGAGATCGATGCGCCTAATATTTATCAACTAATATTTATCAAATACCTCACGTTATTTCTTGGACACCTGGTAGTTATGAAAGGCATATCGTCACAGATTCTTGAAAATGTTCTTCCTTCTCATTTAATTACTGCAAATAAAGGTAAAATGATTACTTAATGTCGCGGTCTGATGGTTACTTGTACTTTTGACGTCATTAGGGAAAGGTCGTGTGGTCAGTGGGGAAAGTTTGGGTTTCTTGGTGGCTGTGTGGATTGTAGTTGTAATGGTGTTGAGGGTAGGGGTTCATATCGGTTGATTGGTGGGAGTTTAAAGTATCATTGATATCTGGAACTCCTTCGTGGAAAATCTTATTGACTTACTTGAGCAAAAAAAAAAAAAAAAAAAAATCAATCAAGTAAAGAAAAAAAAAAGAAACAGCCAATCTCAACTACAAATATTCAGGTGTAATTAATTGTATTAATTGTCGGCAAAAAAAAAATAATTCCAATAAGTGGAAGCTGAATAATGGAGAAATCTTGAAATCTCATATCTTCACATCCAGTAAAGACTGGACATAATGTTCAGAATGTTTATATATAATTATTTCGCTAATGAGCGTGATAGTATCTTGATCAGAAATAAGACGAAGAAGGGCCATAAAAGATTATTTTTCTCTTTTTCATATATTTTTCGCACCTTATACGTCTCTATAACAAGTTTGAACACTAATCTGATATCTTCTTCACGAAATGTACTTGAATGTTTTATGCTGTTACTATCTGCTGAATTACATTCATTTTTTGAGGAAAAGAGACTCCGCTTCAGAAGACGATGGATTTAAGATGGTTCCGAATCATAAAGAGAGTATTGTGCGAGTGACTGGCTTTTAGTTATGGTTAAATTAGATTCAGATAATGAGAATAATTTAACGTCATTCTCTTCCTACGCAGTCTCCACTTTTCCACGGTTCGTTTACGGATCCTGTAACATATTACTTTATTCCTGTAACTCCTATCTACTTTTGGAAATATCCTAAAAAAGATTCCAATATAATATTAATTAACGATGAATTTCGATTCTTTATTTGCTAGGTAATGAGACAAAAATCTAAACAGAAATTCGTATATTTCTCGAAGTATCTTTACTTTTTTTTTATGGTAAGCATTTCTAAATTTGCAGAAGTTTACTGCTATTTGTAATGCCGCAAACAAATAGAACTGTAATCCGTGGATTTTTTAGCATTCTGAATGTTTGTTTGCATTTCTATCAATCGACCAGCGCCAATCTATTTCTCTATCTCGAAGAAACAGGAAAATTTAAAACACTTAAAGTTAGTAGCGGAAGGATATGTGACTCGTCTGCAGAAAGAAAGATTGAAAGTTACAAACAATTTCCAGGGAAAAGTGAAGTTTGGAAATACTTAATTTTTTTTAAAGAATAGTACAAATTCCACTGTTGCTATACAGCAGCATTTCAGAGTAATTATTTAAATGTGGATGATTTATTTCGGAAAAGGATACAAATCTAAAAAATGACATGATGACCAAGCAGCATCAAAAATGACTGCTAAAAGCTGACAAAACAGTTTTAATATTTCACGGCGAAAATTCTCTCCGATTTCCAGCCCTTAAATTTATATTTACACAGTTGTAAATTTATATCTGCATTGTTCTTCTAAATCCAAGTCATACAAAATATTATCTGTGAGAAAGTTGTTCTATATGAATTTCATTAACCTGTTAGAAGCTTAGTTGCTAATCATTTTTAAAATATCAATAGCATTTAATTTACTAAGTTTCTGAGGAAAAAAAAAACTAAACTGGAGTATTTTCAACTTCGTCGTTTGTATGATCTGATAACATCAACTTAAAATTACATACAGCTCAATATATGTAGACCAGCTAATTTATTTACAAAATAAAATATAAATAATACAATAAGATGGAAAGACAGGCAAATATCCTTCAAACTTATAAGCTAGACATTAATTTAAAATGGATTATGAATAACTTCATTTTGTTGCAGTATCTGATTTATTTACTTAGTCTCCTGATAACCGTGAATTTAAATTATGTTAGGTCATGTTTTTTTATCTTTTGATAAAGTGTTTTTTCCCTTATTTCCCTGCAGTTTTAAAAGGGTTGGGTCAGGGTCATTTGATCAGATCTTAAGCTAAAAATTATCGATCGAAAACAGTTGTACTTGACCTGAATAGTAAGAAACGAGGAAATTACATTTTAATTGGCTTCAGTTTTAAGCAGTTTAATCGATTTCTCCTTTCAATTGATGAAAAATTAACAAAACACCAGAATAATATCGTAATTTGGTAAATTACAAAAAAATATTCTTAATCTGGACTTCCAAAATATTTAAGAAAGTTAAATTAAAATAATTTTTATATTTTCTTTTAATTTTTTTAAATGCTACTATTTAAGTAAAACTTTATTTTAAAGATTTTAATATAAATAAAAGATTACAATTTTAATATTTTTAAAACAAAGTAAGAAAACATACTGCTTATGTTAAGAATATTATAATTTTTTTGTTTTGTTTTGGAAGAACAGGAAATTGGGTTAAATATAGTGACAAATTTAAGATTTACTTTTTATGTATTTATTTATTTATTTATTTATTTATTTTTGCAAGTTGAAAATTATTTACATTCACTGCATGTAAGAGTATCTAATAAATCATAGCTGAGATGGGGTGGTCTTATTCTTCCTTAATACTGAACTAAGGAAACAATTAAACAAGATTTCTTCAATGGAAAGTGCACAAATATACAGAAAACCAGGCCTGCGAAATTTTCTTAATAACAGAAACAATTATTGCAGTCCTGCATGGACGAGCAGTCTAGACGGCGGTCTGCCGTGTGGCCGTTGTGTCGGAACCTGGGTTCGAATCCCGGTGTTGGCATGGCTGTTTCTTTCTTTTTCTGTGTTTCGTCCGTTTCTCCCTGGGACTTACTATCTGAGGGTATGTGAATCTCGTCCCCCCCCCCCCCTTCTTGACCTTCACTAGCTTCTCCCTGACATTGTCAGGTTGAACTAGTTCCGTGGTCCCTAGTTGGCCAAATTCGATAAAGGAAGGACGAAATAATTATTATTTTCACTGCTACTTACACTATTTCAAGTTTTAAAACTATACATTTAATTAGTAGTTTTCTTTATGAACTTATTTCAAACATGAAGAGATCACAATCATATTATACTATTAATTTTGTAATCATTAAAAAATATTTCTAGTTAAAAAAAAAAAAATTCAAATCCTCAAGGAAAAGAAAAATACGAAAATTTTGGAAATTATTTTAAGTTTGATTGTATAACAGTGGTAGTGGAAAGCATAAAGAAAGATAAGTAAGTTCAAAATTTTAATTTCAAAGTGTAGTCTCATGTGTTCATTAAAATTCTAACAAGTAATGCATCAAAGCTAAGCTAGAAATCTTTTAAAGTTTTTTATTAGTATTCTGTCCTTTTGCACGTTGAAAAAAGTTAATCCTAAATATACTTTCTCACCTTGAAAATTAAGTGAAGTCAACATTAGGTTTAATTAAAACCCGTCTCATTATTATCCTTTCATTGTTGACGAATCGATATGATAAATACAAAATTACTATGCAAGTCAAAACAATTAAAAAAAAGATACTCAACATATTATTATTATTATTATTATTATTATTATTATTATTATTATTATTA
>JAFIDM010009631.1:145485207-145510137 GCA_023159025.1 Thereuonema tuberculata | reverse complement strand
TTATTATTATTATTATTATTATTATTATTATTATTATTATTATTATTTGTTCAGCTAAAGTTATCTAGTGATTAACTGTGATTAGTTAACTTTCCTATTTTAACTCTGTAGTAAACAATCTAACTAATCAGACTGAAGGGCCCATCATGGCTTACAATTCACCATAAATCTTCGAGAATGTTCCTCCTCGCTCTGTAAAGCAATGACCAATGAAAAAGCTGCCTTTCTCATTATTGAAGACCCATTATTTATTTGAAATCTAATATATAACTGATATTGTACTTATAATTCTTATGGCTTACAACAATAGATAAAAATCAGAAAAATCCTGAACCTATGGTATTGCTTATACTGTATACTTTAAAATTAACATTATTTTATATAATAATTTTCTTAAAATTTTATATAATAAAAAAATAATGTATGCGCCTCCATTTATTTCATTTTGATGATCCATCTTGAAAGACTGTCCATCTTGATTTTTCATTAAATGCCAAATGGCAGGGCTCTTGTATTTCTAGTGTGGAGAAGTGGATCTGGGAATTTATGTCAAGATCGATTTCTTTTTTGCCAGCCAGTCCTCATTTGAAAGAATAAGAAACTTTAATTACTTAAAACAATAGCTTTTGTTAAAAAGAAAGAAAGAAAGAAAAGGGCAAAAAAAAAAAATAACTAACGAAAAAAAGTAAAAAAAGACAGAAAGAAAGTAAAATAAGAGATTATCACTTTCGAGGGTTTTTCACATAGATAGGGAGAACATCAGAAAAGGGAGGTAAGAGAATAGCAGACAAAAAGACTGAAGACAACTGAGCTCCAAGTGATATAAATCACTTTCTACATATTTTTAGTATAAGATATTTTATGTTTTTTTTTTTTTTTGGTAATCCAAATTATACAAAATAAGTTACCGTATTTACTCGCATAATTTCCCCTTTTTTTTCATCAATATTTTGAGAAAAAAAAGGGTGGGTGGGGAAATTACGCGATGTTTTTCAATTTGAGGAAAAAAATATGGTGAAAGTGTAAGGAAAACCATGTTAAATATTGATTTTTAAAGCAAGAAATGTAATTAACAACAATTTTATTAACACGCAACATTTAAAATATAAGAAATCACATCTCAACATTTGTTTTTTCTTCAAAGTACAGTTATTGTTGTACTGATTCAGAAGGAGTCTGCTCTTGTACTGACCGGGGTGGGGGTGGAATCTTCCCCTAAAGTAGCGTGGGATAGAGAAATGCGGAAGTAACGGTACATTGTCGCGTCGTCGTGAGTTCACCGCCAGTCAAGATCATGTTGGAAACGCGTTGAAGTAGAGGTGGGAAAATTATGCGATAAAAATAAAAATTGAATTTTGTAATCCACAAAAACAGGAATGGGGAAAATACGCGATGGGGGAAATTATGCGAGTAAATACGGTATTAGTCGTTTCATGTTAGCCATTGCAGGAAAGAGTATTCATTGGATCTTTATTCATACACTTTACCTTGTAGTAGACGATATTGTTATGCCGGGAAAACTTGAAAAATTTAATGATTAATAATTCGATAGTAATTTTCACAGAAATATAAATAATAAATTGAGTGCAATTGTGACTTACAGTAATTATCAAAAACAAATTCAAGCCGGGTTTTTTTTTTAGGAAATAAAAGGAATAATTCAAAGTTTGCAATCTTTTAATTTTTTTTTAATTGAAGAATGCAATATGGGATGAAATTCTATTTATTCCCTAAAGGCTGTTTTACATACGTATTAATTTCCTGCCATTTAAGCAGCAGTCACCGGATAGATTGTCAATGAATAGAATGTCTTAAAACTCATGATTTACATGTTTCCTTAGGAGTTTCAACTGTCGATGGGAAATACTGAAGAATCGACGAACGTTTTTACTTAATCAAAACAGGAAATGTGGATTGCTTCTTTTGTTTATTCACGAGAGTTCTTGAAAAAAAAATCACCTTTGATGAGAATAAAGTCAAGATACTGCTTCGCATTTTTAAGTTGAAAATTTTTTAAGTTTTTTGCTATTAATGTATATTTTCCTGTAAGCATCCACGAAACTATTCTGAAAAGACTAGCTACATTTGTAAATTGAAACAGCTTAACATTTAAAAAAATGTCTTCACACATTTAAAAAAAATCTTACTAATTACAACATTAGACTTCAGAATTTATTTTAAGTCATTAAAATTAACTAAAAAAAAAAGAAACAAAAAAAATTGATAAAATTATTTCAAAATTATAGGTATTTATTTACAAAAGCTTCTTAATACCGTTTTTTTTTATTATTATAATTATTTTATTATTTCCTCTTTTAACGTTGTAAATAGTAAAAAAAAATTAAATGTTAAACTGTTTATAGCTTTACTTATTTTCGTATTAACAGTAATATGAATCATTTTGAAGTATTTATTGCTCGCATTTACTGAAACAACGACAGTAATTTTACAGATTAAGTAAAAGAATTCTAACAGCAGAAACAACGATCATGTTCCGTTTTGTTCTACCAAGATTCAAAGATAGAATAATTCCGAACGATTTTCAAAAGATAAACTCCTCGTAATCGAACTGAATCTTTATGACGTGAATGAACTCTTTATTGAAACCAAAGTCAATAGAAAGTAAACATTAAAAGAAGTTAAAGAGAGGAAAGACAAAACAACTACCAATTACGTTTGTGGCTTGAATCGAAGCAATTCTAGATACTTTAAATATAGATGCAGTTTTCAGCGAAGAAAATCAAGCACAAAAAAAAATAAGAATGAAAAGCAGCTTATTAATAAATAAGTCTATAACATTTTATTTCATTAATTTTCAACTGTAACTTCATAAATTAGATGAAAAATTAGAATTTGAATCAATATTAAGTATTGTACTGTTGTTACTATTGAAATTGTATTTTTGGTTAATACAATCCAATATTTAAGTCTTAATATAATTTAAACTATTGTAATTATTATTATTATTATTATTATTATTATTATTATTATTATTATTATTATTATTATGAAAAAGTTTCAAACCTTGGGTTTCCCCAGCAAAGACAACATGGCGGCTCAACGACTAAAACACAAATTGCCAACTGTAAAGAAGTGTGCAAGGAAGGTCCATAAGTTTCCTAACTATGCGTGTTGTGTTGAGTATCACAGCTTTCTGGAGTTGTGCATAAGTGTTTTTGTAAAGTCCTAGTGTGCTGAGACTGTGGTGAAATGTATGAGGCACCAGACCAGTGGCGGACAGGACGATGGGTACAATACGTACTTGGTCCTGCCTCCATTGCTTCTGGAGCTCGTGTGCTTGGTCGGTGTATTTACTGATTTTGTCTCCGTGAGTTTTATTATTATTATTATTATTATTATTATTATTATTATTATTATTATTATTATAAAAGATTCAAACCATGGGTTTCCCCAGCAAAGACAATATGGGGGGTCAAGGACCAAAGCACATATTGCCAAGTGTAAGAAAAAAAGTTGTGGAAGAATGGTTACGGATGTATGGTAGTGTCGATAAATTTCCTAACTATGGGTGTTGTGTTGAGTATCACAGCTTTCTGGAGTTGTGCATAAGTGTTTTTGTGAAGTCCTAGTGTGCTGACGCTGTGGTGCAATGTGTGAGGCACCAGACCAGTGGCGGACAGAACGATCGGTACAACACGTACTGGGACCTGCCACCACTGCTTCTGGAGCTCGTGTGCTAGATCGGTGTATTTACTGATCTTGTCTGCGTGAGTTTTCTGCATGTTCTTGCTGATAGGCACTGGAATGTAATGAAATAGGTCTGTTTGTTGACCTTATCAACAAGTGTGATGTCAGGTCTGTTGTGATGTATGGTTTTGTCTGTGTGAATGGGACGATCCCAGTACAGCTTATGTGAGGATGACTATAATACACTTTGTGGTATGTACTTGTAGTATGCGACCGTTTTCTTAATAAGTGAGTGTTTGTTATTATTAGAAGTAGTAGTATTATTACTATTATTATTAAAATGAATTTCTGTTGTTCAGTTGTTTTCATTGTTATTGTAAATCCTGTATGTAATATCTCATTTAATTATTTTGTTCAATTTACTTGCAATGTCCATAATATTTATTGTTACTAGTTCTTACTGTACTCGACAAAAATAAGCTAAACATAGTCAACTTTAATATACATACGTACGAATATATATATATAGAATTAAATCAGAAAATTACTTTAACTTTTAAATTATGTTACTGCGTAATATAAAATTTTAGAAAATTATCACTTAGCGGTCTACTTGACAAAAAATCACTTGAAAAAACTATATATTGATGTAAGTCTTTTAATGTTTTTTAACACTGTATTCAAAATTAAACAATTGTAGTATACCTATATTCAGAACAGTTGATAGGAATTTGTCATTCCTAACGGGACTTAACGTTTGTATTTAGAAATCATAACTAAAAACAATATATATTATTATTATTATTATTATTATTTTCGTTGTAGGGTTCTTTTATATTTTTCTCGATCTATTTAATAGATATAATACAGAATTATAATAATCAAATACAGACAAATGCAAAAATCTTTTTATCACTTTAATTTCTTCCAACTGTTATTTAATATTGTAAAATAGCCTTATAACAATGAAACGTAAGGATATTTGCACCTTTAAAATAGATGTAAGTCATAAAATAAAAAGGATAAAAAAAGAGATTAAAAACCGATGTTTTGGGCATCACTTGATCCCCTTTATGAAATTAAACGGAGAGAGATGGAGGGAAGGTTACTTAGATACTGAATAATAGACCTCCGGTCGCAGTGCTTGGCTTCTCTGCCACCCACATTCATTACATAACATAACATAACATAACATAACATAGATACTGAATAATCCTTTTTATTCATGCCTTATACCTCTTTATACTTATAGTTCATTTATGTAGATGTAAAGATTTCATTAGATTTTAATGTTTCTAAAATCCATCTTTTATTTTTGAGAATGTTCTCTTTCGTAGTTCAATCAATAACACATTGTAAAGAAGGTTAGGATAAGCAATGTTACGTTACCAAACTCTTTAACTATTCTGTTAAATTCTATTCAATTATTCTATTATTTTTCAATTATTCAATTATTTTTCACATTAAAAGTAATGTGAATTATATTTTTAATGAACTATACTGATAATAATTACAATTTGTGTTTTTATTTACTTTGTGATTATTATTTAAAATGATATTGATAATGATATTTAAAATGATAATGACTAAAAAGATACTGCTGCCTTAAATCCTATGTTTTTTCAGAATGATTAGCAAGCACAGGATATGGTTCATTCGTTTGTAAATGAAACATCTTTTGTATTAACAATACGTTTCTATAAATCATCCATCATTATGTTGAAATTCAAATACTCATTGGACAATGTTATCCAATGTTATACGATGCCAACTATTCTTCTTACAACGCCTTGAATAACCTAGTCCTAAGAAATGAAAGGGTGGAATGAAATTTAGATTTCTCGAGCTTTATTTATTTATTTATTTATTTATTTTAGTCTTTTAAATGCAAAGCTAATGCGCCTTAACTTCTATGGGAAAAAAAAAGAAACCTAGTCCCAAACAACCCTTAGATCTTTTTTGAAGGAGTCCCAAACAATCAGAAATCCATGATCGGTGCCTGTAATCATGCCTGAGTTCGTAAACAAATGCCCAAAGTTTGAATTATCATCCAATAAAATGGTATTTAATTAAGAATAATTTTTACTAATAAGCTTATTGTTAAAACTAATTAATAATACTAATTAGCTACATTATTGAATTAATAGGCCGCATTGGTTTAATGGAACTGAAATAGTCTTTTTTTTTTTACATTCAAGTAATGAGTTTAGGTTTTATCAGATTTGACTGATAATAATTTTTTTTATTATTTCGAGCCTTGATAGAATTTGGATTTTCAGAGATTTTGAAGTTCGAATCCATATTTCCTGAATTACAGGATGCCATAATTTAAGCTACTTGATATAATTTAAGCTATCATTCCTTAAAAAAATTCCTTTAAAGAGAGATTTAATCAATAAATCCATATTTAGAGAAGGTTTTAAACAACATTTTCTTTTTGGTTGATGATTTGCTTTTGAACTAGTGCAGTGATGGAAACATTTGTAAATGAGGCCTCATACTAAAATATAAATTTATATAAATAGGGTCTTGAGTATATACAAAATAGAAATTTATTTAAAAGAGGTCTTGCAAATTCACGCTTGCCTAGGGTCTCATCATTCACTCCAACAAGAGCATTAACACTTTTTTCTTTTGAATTTCAATATCTTATGGCTTTGGGAGTCACTGTTAAGTCAGGCTTTTCTTTTCATAGAGAATACAAAGTTTCATATTCACCAATTAAAATACAGTTTGTGTTTTATCCAAAGATGAAATAATCTTCAAGGGAATTTCAAGAGAATGTCCCTGAAATAATCTTCTTCTATTGATTTTGAATTAGATTCGAGTATTTCTCTTTTTTCCTATTAAAGGTTTTCTAATACTAAAGAGAGAGAAAAATGTACCTTACTATTTCTAAGCATAAGCATCATAATAATTAATAAAATTAATACAATAATTTATTAATTAATAAAAAATTAAATTAATAAAAAAAGCCACTTTGATATATTAGAAAGTGGCATATGGTGGTGAAAAGTACTCGATAATTGTATCGATAAAGTTTTTTTTTTTTTTTTTTTTTAGGGTAAATTTGCATTCTATAACAGAAAAAACTTGTTCACAAATCAGATGGATATTGATTTAAGAAAAAGACTTATAAAATGTCACATTTGGAGTATATCCTTGTATGGTTCAGAAACTTGGACTCTGAGAAAGAGAGATGCTGGGATGCTAGAAGCATTTGAAATGTGGCTATGGAGGAGGATGGAGAAAATTAAATGGACAGACAAGGTGACTAATGACGAAGTTCTCGAAAAAATTGGGGAAGAGAGAAGTTTATTAAAGAACATTAGAAGAAGAAAAAAGAACTGGATTGGTCATGTGCTGAGAGGTGAAAATCTCATGAAGGAAGTATTGGAGGGGAAGATTGCGGGAAAGAGACCAAGAGGAAGAAAGAGAAAAATGATCCTGGATGACCTATTGGTTACAAGTGGATATCAAGGCCTGAAAGAGGAGGCAAGAAATAGAACAACTTGGAGGAAGAGACATTGCTGACCTTATTTGCTGCTTGCCATTGGACCTGTCTACGACAGAACACTGATGATGATGAAAGTTTAGTTCTTGAACATAGTAAAGGATTAAACATCTTATCTGATATTCTTTAAAAGATAATAAAAACAGTACCTGGAATACCGAGCTTTGCTCAATAAAATAAAACGAAAATAAAGTAAGAACACGGTAGACAATCACCTGGTACCCAGGTCCCAGGTCAATCAATTATACCCTAAATGAGTTTTCCTGAAGTCGAGACCTAGCTAAATCGCTTTGTCACAGCTGAAAACAGTAAATTCACCCCATTTCATCAAAATCCGTATCAAGATAAAATTTACAAGAATTGCTCGTTTTATAGTACGTATTTGATTGAATTGATTGTCTCCCATGCTTACAATGAATTTACTGATTTACTAAAAAAAATAATTAACAATCTACAATTAAAAGAGAAAAGACGGAGTGACTGGATCTCATTTTTCTGAGTATTAAATTGCAATGAAGCCGTGTTTATTCTATAAGCACACACTGCGTGGCAGTGATGTACTGAAGTGGGAAGGGTGAGGATTGGTAAGAGTTGTAATGTTCGCCATTGCTCTGCAAAAAGAGCATTTTGGATCCTGCCCCATTTTTTTTTGATTTTTGGTCACTTACATTCTGTGGCGTTTACATACAGGGTGATTCAAAATTCCCTGTACAAACTTTAAAGGTAGGTCAGGAATACAAACCGTATTCATAGTGGAAAGTATGTCCGGAAACGCCACCCGAAACGCTAGAAGGTACACTAAGGTTCAGAAATAAAGACAACAAGTTTATTAGCCCTATGTTTACAATATGACAGTAAGATGTAAACAATTATACTTTATCTCAGCACTGCAAAAAAAAAAAAAAACAAAGATTTATAAAAAAATTCTTGCACAAAATTTAGTAATTTATTTATTTCTTAATGTCATCAAGTAGTTATGTGTGGATTTACTTTCTTTTGAAAAATGTAATTTTAAATTATGCTGAAAATTTATTAAACCTATTTTTTGAAGATTTTATTTAAAAAAAAATAAAATACATATATCGATATTAAACTATAAATATATCATACTAGGATTGTTTTATTAATCTTGAAACTTTTAGTAATTTTAAGTTCATCTTGAATCATTTTTTACATTACATTAGTTTTAATTTCGAAATGGATATGAGTAAGGACGTAAAAACAAATTTCTTAATTTTCTAAAAATCTGAACAAATTCTTTGAAACTTGTGCCACATATCGAGATCCTCTATCGTGAGTCATCGATTCAGGTTTAATGAGACCACGTTAGATAATAGGTCTCTTTTGTAATTGCATCGAGCAAGTTCTATAATACTGGACAATGAATTCAAATTTTCAGCACTGGTTTAGTTATCTTTGGCTGAAATAGTAAGAAAAATTGTAATACGTAACGAATAATTTAGAGCGATTTATAAAATTTCCTATTTCTCTTTTCTAAACTAGAGTAATGTTGGGTTTTGTTTCATAACCGTAATAAAACCAATAGTCCTAACTATTACGGTAACGTATTTTAGATAAAGACATAATTGTCTCTTTCTTTTCATTTGAAAGTGCAGTTGACTCCGTTCAGTCATATCTTATTAATTTGACCTAATTTCTGCAGAAAACCTTTTGTTGTTGCCATTGAGAAATTTCATTTGCTTTGCTGCTTTTCTTATCGTGTCGGAGTTGAAACGCTATTTGATGGGAGGCTATTCGTAAATTTATCACAGAAATTAAGTTCACAATTGCAAGAGTAAGCTTCAATAAATAATGTAAGTAACAGTTATATTAAGAAAGTGAGGCAGTTCCTTAAGTATATTTTAAAACTGAAATTCCATCAAACTTATCCAAAAGCTAATGCTATAGAAAATTAATCTCATAACTTAAAACCTTTTGTCAATCTTTTTAAAGTAAGTTCAATGAATTCAATTTTGAAAATACGTATGTTTCGGATTCTGTGTAAAATTTGCCTCTTTAAAATTCGCTTCTTTCTATTATTCTATTATGAAAAATTACAAGTGTTTTTGGAAAAACAAAGACTAAAATGAAAAAAAAAAGTTTTTACAATTTCATTCTTTCTTATTTTCTTTAAAAGCAAATTAATGAACATTGAATTAACATATTTGTCTGAATTCAAATTTTCTTTATCAAAGAATTAAATGTAATAAATTCGATTAAGTCAGTTGATTTTTAGCTAATTTTATAATAATGATAAAATTTTAACGTGTGTGAAAAAAAGAGTTATTGAATCAAAAACAACACACAAATTAATTTTAAAAACTATAAAAACATTTAATAAAATATTAGCATGTGTAGCTTTTAGGATTTCAAAAACACGAAGTAGACCTAAAATTGGCATTAATAAGTTTTTAATTTTCCAACTTTTTGGTACTATTGGGCAGGTTCAACATCACAAAGGAATGTTTATGGAACTTCCGTCGTCTGCTATTATAGCGGAGGTGGCTATGCAGTTTCTAGAAAATTCTTTTTTTGAACTATTTCATAATTCAGTGTTTTTCTTCAAAAGATATGTTGATGATATTTTAATATTAGCTGATAACACTTCTGATAAGACTATTTTAGAACAGTTCAATTCGTTAGACGAAAATGTAAAATTTACATTAGAATCGCTTAATAATATGACACTTCCATTTCTTGATGTTTTGGTTTCTATTAAAGAAAATATTACATCCTTAGATCCCTATACAAAACCAAACGCAAATAGTCAAAAATGCCATTCACATCAGCTGCTCCGATTCATGTAACGAAAAATTATTTATAACCCTATCCAAAAAAAGAAAGAAGAAAATAAAGTATGGGCAACCTACCCGTCCTACATTGTTTAATCGGCTACATAAAATTTTAAAACCGGATATCAGGGTGGGTTATGTTTTAAACAATAAGTTTATCCATAGTTGCAAAAATGTTGAAATAGAGGCATATAAAAGAGGATGCATTTATTTAATTCCTTGTTTACAACATAATTGCTTTTACATATGCAACAGTGGCCAGAGTATAAAAAAGCGTATAGGAGCACATAAAAGTTATATTAAAACAGGAAACATAGACGGCTCAGGCATTGCTCATCATGTCTATAAAATGGGCCACATAAGTGACTTCGATAATTTTTTAATTTTGGGTTGTAAAAACAAAAAAGATGAAAGGGAAACCATTGAATCCTATTTCATAAATTTATTAGGTTCCTTTAATACGGTAGTTTCTACAATAATATTGACACTTACATTAACAATCGTAAATTTCAGGAACAAATGACAGCAAAGAGAAAAATGATTGCAGAACGAATTAAAAAACGAAAAATGAAACAAGACGGTTGACATCCTAAGGACGAGTGACATTCAGAATTACAGTAGATAGCATGATTACAACAAGGATTTGTCGTCATCCTTGACGTGAATAACCTGGCTTCTTGGCGAAGATAGATGATCAATCAGAAGCTGAATAACTAATTGAATCATATTATTGGCTGTATAATGGTCTTCAAAAATGTTTACATGTTAGAACCTTTGTAGGAATATTGTGTTGACGTGTGGCGTCCGTAAGGCTTGACATGCTAAGTATTTATTAGATGTTTTTATAATGTTTTTAAAATCAATTTGCGTGTTGTTTTTAATTCAATAATTTTACAATAGTTGAATGGAATAATAGTTGAATAGTAAACTGCATTCTGTTGTTTCTTTCTTAAATGAAGATTCATCCTTCAAAACTATTGTCTTTAAATAGTTCATATTATTTTTAAAAAAAGGTAAATAAACATTTATTTACAATTCTTTATTATATTTTCAGATAAATAGCTTAAAACTAAATTGAATTATTTTAACTTTTTTTTGACCTGTCAATCAAATTCTAGATCTATGTCGTCATTTGAGAACGGCCCTTTCAAACCTTCGTCGAGACTTATAATCGCCGGCAAACGAGGCCGCCTTCTCTTGAACGCTGCAATTGAACTTTGGCTTGAGTTTTCTTTAGTCACTGGCCTTGTCAATCGTCGCAAGTGCTAAAAATGCAAAGTTTCCCCGTTTCCATTTCCAATTATCCTTCCCAAATAGCGACTTTACTTTGAGACTTCAGGAGACGCTGCAGTTGTAGGTAGCCAACAAGAAAAGATAGAAAATCTCATTGGAAAACAGCTGGTGAAGCATGAGTTCCCATTCACCTCACCATGTGGCATTGCTAGACACAAAACAAATGAACATCACTCTACCTATGAGCCAACAGACAGGTAAGAAACAATATCATCATCTTGATTCAACAGGAACGGTTCTTCAAAATCACTGAAATGTAATGAGTAGCAATTTTTAATAGCAATTATTAATAAACGCAAATTCTAAAAGCGTTTATTTGGAGAACTTATTTCATTATTTTTATTTTCCAAATACAATTATACTTTAGATTATTAATGTCAAAAAGTTTCACATTTTGAAAACAAGCAATCATAAATATGTTATAGAAAAATGATTGTAGTTATATAGGTTTAAAGAAATGAGAAATAAAAAGAATAATTCAAGGAATTTGAATGGTGAGAGAAATTTTGTTCTGAATATTATAAGTGAGTTTTCTTGATATAAGAATTCAGTATGAAAAAAGAAAAGAAAGCGGAGAAAATTAAGATTAATTTTAAGTAATCATGTTATATGTAATAAGTTCTCTTTTCATTATAATGAACCTTAAGTTGTTTTTTTTGTTTTGTTAATAAAATTAACAATTTTAATGGACATTATTTTTAGAAAAGAAATTAAATCCCAAGAGATACTTAAGTAAAAGTTAAAAAAATCTTACTGAAATAAAATATTTCATTTATTTAATAATCAAATGGAAACTGTAACCTTGATATCTCTGCATGAGAAACTGACCGTAATTAGATTTACAGCGATTTAACATAATTTTCTAAGTTTTGTCTTCTATTGTTGGTTATTTCTATTATTTCTATTTAATATAAATCCAAATAGGAGCTGAAAACGCTTATAATTTCAGCTACTTATGTATTCATAAATTAATATCTATATACAGTCCTAAAATGGAAAGGTTAAAAGTTTACAGGGTTGTAATAAAGTATTGTATTAATAAAAAAAAGGACATTTTTATTTCATTTTTTTTTTTCTGTATTACGGAAATGCTTTCCAAAGTGAAAGATAAGATTTCAAGATAAGCACATATTCTTGCTACCTAATATTTAGAAGAGGACAATTTGTGAAACATCCAGCAATGCTTGTTGTTTATGTATGTATGTTTTAATCTGTCCTGCTATGTCTGGCTTAACGGAGTATCAACCTTAGGTACGAAAGCATAAGGCAGGGTATGATGTGGATGATTTCGGGCCTTGCCTATTTACATTAATAGTGGAAGGACCGTCACTTGATTTCCCGTTACTTCTCACCCATAACAAATGTTCTGCCTAAAGTAAAGGAAAAAGTGAAAGAGAAGACGTTTACTTAATTGTAAAACTTATTAATGCTCGTTTTTATCATTTCAGTAGTTATATGATATTTTTTCATCGATAATTAATCTTTATTTAGCAAACATTTATAAATAACAAAAAAGGAAATTCATATATGATATTAATTTTAGAAATAAAAATTGTAATATGAAAATAATCCTTATAAATAATAAATATCTGATAACTGATTTGTCGATTTAAAATGCTCAGAATGTCTCAAAAAAGAAAAGGAATATCAGTTCTAAATCTAAATCTGAAGCAGATCAACGATATTACAAGAACTGAATTCAATTAAAAGAAAGACTAAACGAGAACTTGTGCTCCTTTTAAACAAATGATTTAAGAGCTCTTTTGAATTATATTTTTTTTTAATTCGTATAGAAAACTTATTTTCTCACCATTTGATATCTGGCAAATTTTATTAATATTCTATATAAGCAATTTCTTACTTTTTTAATCTGATTTTGTTTCTAAATTACATTCCCCTTTTTTCCTGAATAATTAACATTCGTTGTTTCTATCAATTGTTATTTCTTTTTTCTTTTTTTTTTTTTTTTTGAACTAGCAGATACACGAAATTGAGGTATTTTAATTTTTGTACCAAAATGCTTATTTAACTTAAAACAATTGTAAGATGGTAACTTTTTGATATTTTTCATTTTGAACATTTGGCCTGCAACAGAAATTAGTCAAATTATGACCCAATTTGACAGAAAAATTTCTTAGTTCCAGGCATATGCCTTAGTTTTGAATTTTATTCCGATCTAATAAATAAAGGGGCTTGGAGTGGATATGAAACATTAATAAAAAGAAAAATGCATATTTTCTTAGGCCACCTTGAGTTGTTAAAACAAGATTCTAGGGACAGCTGTTCCATAGTTATTAGACTCAGTATCCATTGTTGTACCTTCAGAAGATGTGTAGATATTGATTTCACAATACCTCAGGAAAAAAACCAACAACAACAACAATAAGAAATCTTACCAGTATAGTTTCTGCTTTTGTGTTTAAGATACTATAATAAAACTGACAACGGACAGGATATTTTTGTCAATAGTGATTAAGGAAAGCCTAAACTATTTATTTCCATGGAGATATCGATTTCAAAATTGTCAGAACTATTTTCTGTTACTATTTAATCTAATTCTGCATGTATTGTCGTCAATGTATTGCCAGTTTAAATCAAGATTTCATTACTCTTTTAAAGAAAAAAAAAAAAGTAGCATTATTTAAGCATTAATCTGTAGTAAAAATTTATAAATAAATAAAAATGCATCATTTTAATATGTAGCTTCAGTTATTTATTAAATCTTAGAAAACTTTTCTGATATTTATTTTGGAGAAATCAAAGACAAAAAGAAACTTATGATACCTAAATATGTTTTTCTTTAAAATTGTTGCATCATTATTGGGTCATTGTTTTCTAATATCAAATGGGTTTTAATATCTGTGCGGTTTTGATTAGCCGTCAAAATATTAGGAACTCGAAGTTTATATACTTATATTTAAATTTAGCGATTTTATATTTAAAAGTCAATGTTTAAAAAGAAACTGTCAATCATTTATCAATTCAGAAATATTTTTATTAGTGAAAGACTTAAAAAAAAAAAAAACCTAAATAAAAATAAAGATATCTTCAAAAATGGAATGTTTACGAGTTTGAGGATGTTTGGTTTAATAATGAATATAAATGTAAAAGGCGTAAAAAACATATTTATAGTAAATATTCACAATAAACAATATTCTCTTATTCTTTATTTTTTTATGAATTTTCTGTTATTTGTTTCCATGTTAATGTGAAAACCTTTTGACCTCGAAATCTCTTCTTTTGAAATACTTATAAAAGGCAATTCCTGTTTCAGCATGGCTACCGAAATGTAAGGATAGAAAGTTTGAGGATGTCATGATTTTCAGAGTGTGCAAAATATTTCTGAAGCCAGATCATTTCCTTTAAACTTTGGAATTTTAATGACTCTTCACATAGAAATTTTAGGTATTTTAGTGAGTCTTGACATGTAATGTGTAAGAACTTTTCTGTGTTGTTTAATTATACGAACTTCCGTTTAAATGCTAAATTTTGGTTTACTAAAAGCATAGCCTATTGTTTTTATACTTGAGAAAATATAGAGTTTTAGGTCTTTTTACTCTCATTTAAATTCAATCTTTATGGGAAAAGTTAAATTTGGAATTCTAGGTCATACAATGTTAGGCTAGTCCTTTCTTTTTACGATATAATCACAGTTATTGGATACAGGAAAAGTAAGTTGGCAATTGTACGATGCTGTACAACAACTTACTAAGTTTAGATTGTGTCGAAGACATTATTATTTTGGCAGTAAATTTATTTCTTAAATAACAAGTGCTTTTATTACCAGTTACTTATTAAATAAATCAATGTTCAAAGTAGAATTAAGTAAAATAAACTTACGAAATGTATTTTTAAAAATATAATACTGTAAATATAAATAAAATATTAATATTAGTTAGTTAGTTGCTTAATTAGTTATTTATTTATTTTCACTGGATGGAGTTTGAGGAAAAATTATAAAATTGGGCATCACATGAATCGGCTTCTATATTTTTCTTTGCCTCTATAATTTTGTTCCTGAAAAGCAAAAATTGTACAACATGTCTGTTAATTCTATATTAAAGACACTGCAGGGAGGCTTCGTCAAAGAAATGCTCTCCCTTCAATGTCTGTTCCATTTCATTTCCTGTTCTTCAAGTGGTGCAACTTTCCATCATAAAAGTAAAAATAAAAATCTTTCCCGGTCAAATTTTCTTGTAAGATATTTCTTTATAAAACGTTTGAATAAAGTATTACAATAGGGTGACTGTAGTTTAAGTCATTAATTCTGCCAAAGTTTATATAGAATTTAATTGTAGTTATTTGTAATAAAAACTACTTAGCAATAAGCTTTTCCTCCAATGGTAGTCATAACAAATGAAAAAAACCAAGTAGGGCGAATTGGTTGCCACTCCTTTAGTGTTCGCACAATTTTCTCATTTTTAGACGCTTTATTTTTTCATTTACAATAAAACACAGCCAAACATTCTGCTGTTAAAGAGTCACATAACACAAATAATTACAAAGAAAAGAGAGAGAGAGACTGATAGTAAGACTAATAGTAAGTTCGATTTCAAAAACATATCTTAAATTTCAATAAACAATTTCCAATCTTCCCTTCCCATATTTCGACCAAACAAAAAGTCAAAAACTCAGATGAATTAGATTTTTCCATATGAATATAACTTAGAGAATTAAATTATTACAAATTTTTGTATTTGTAAACGTAACTTCCGACTTTTAATTATTCTTATTTTACTTTTAAATCTTTTTTTAAATAACAATATTATATTATAATATTTATATAAATAATGTATGCTTCACAGAAATCTCTTACCTTGAATTAGTAAGATTAAATGAAATTATGCTTCTTGGAAATTGAAGAATTGAAGATTATATCATAAACAGGTCCATTTTAGAGTTTGGGAAAAGATGGCAGTTCTCAGAAAATTGTCCTACTGACTTTGCTTATTTATGAAATCATGACTTTCTCAACTGTAGTGGATAAATTAAAATTGCGTTAAGGTAATTGGGAAGCTAGGATTTATATTTACGTGTAATTTAAAATAAAAATTGTGACTTTCAGCATAAACTATCTTGTTTGGATAAAATAAAAATTACAAGTGCTTTCATCAAAGACACCCACTCTAAGGGGCTGTAATTTTTATTGTAGAATCTGCTCCTCCAATATAAAGATTTATACGAAAGATCTTTTTTGGGAGAATTATTTGCACAAATTTCCTGACATTTTCTAAGCTTACTCTTCATAATAGGGGAATGCAAAAAGAAGAAACAAAATTAAGTCAATGAATTGGGTTAGGCCTTCCCAATAATTACAAAAGCTGGCATCTATGCCGCTCATTGCTTTTTCATAATTCCTAATTCCTAATTTCTCATAATAATGAGTGCTCTACTTTATCCACTACATACACTTTCATTCACCGTTACTAGAGCATCAGAGGAAGATTGATTTTTTTCACGTTCCTTTCTTTGATAAAACTGAATTTTTTTAACATTAAAATAAAAGTAATTTTAAGTATAGATTACGTAATCAAACCAATATCTAGTATTTGAACAGCAAGTAAAGTAAGGTACTTAAATGATAATAATAATAATAATAATAATAATAATAATGTCTGCCACTGGTCTGGTGCCTCACACATTGCACCACAGTCTCAGCACACTAGGACTTCACAAAAACACTTATGCACAACTGCAGAAGGCTGTGGTACTCAACACTACACGCATAGTTAGGAAATTTATGGACACAAGCACACATCCCTAATCATTCTTGCACACATCTTTACACTTGGCAGTATGTGCTTTGGTCCTTGACCCACCATATTGTTTTTGCTGGGGAAACCCAAGGTTTGAAACATACAAACATAATAATAATAATAAAGTCGATTAAAAAAATGACATAACGTTCCTCAAACTGAAATAATGCCTTCCATTGTCATTAGCATTCCACATTTTCCTATGAAATTAAAGAAAAATAATTAGATTATTTTAGTATACACCATTCTTGCTCGGTCCATTACGAAATTTGACTAAGGAAGTTTGAATAAGGAAATGAAAATACTTTATGTAATCGCTATTAGATAATCGATCGATTCAGCAATTGAAAATTCATAATCATTAATCAGATTCCTTAATCGGTAATCGATAAAAAACGATGCTGCTGACTATCCAACTTAATGACATCAAACTGATATTAATTGGAAATGGAAATAATACTAAAAAGGCACCTAATGAGAATAAGTTGTATTTACAAAAATATTCAAATGAAAATAAGTGATATTTTTTTCATTAATGTAAAATCACAACAATGGAGCAAATTACAGCGATTCAACTTTAAATCGAATCAATGTAAAGCCTTTTCTAGTTTCTTTGTCTGTGTATTAAATATCTTGGAATCTGAGTCATCTGAAAATTGATTGATTGTGAATAAACGAAAAACATGAAAATTTCAATTACGATTGGCAGTGACCGTCTATATTCTACTCTAATCGAAGCAGACCATCCGTCAGCTGATTTTGATCAGCTTCCTTAAAGTATTTCGACTATTCTTTAACCAGACTTATTTTGATTAGATTGTGGTCAAACGATAAAGTAGGGGTGATTTCACCTTTGCTTCTTCAAAATCACTTCGAAACAAAAGGAATTTTTCAAATTATTTTGCTTCCAAATTTCCTATATACGGACTCCTATTAATCTTATTCAATTAGAACGGATGAAGACTGAGGAATCCATTCTTTTTTAATTAATTCTAGTTTTCGTTAAGGAGTTCGCACTTCAATATGGAGTTATTAATAATTAATGTACTCCTAACTAATGTAATTATGTTACTAATAAACCTGTATTAATAATTACTGTATTAGTAGTAACATATGTACAATATTACTATCATTACATAAGTATTACACTGATATATACTTAATATTTATAGGTTAGATAGGGTTGGGGATCCATCATTCACTATAATTAATTATTTTAAAAAAGTTGACAAAATGTTTAAAAAGTAATCAAGAGATAATGCCAAGTCGTTTTATGCACATTATTATATAAATGATGGACTAATGATTATAATGATGAATTGGATACCTGATCTATCTAATTGCCTAGACTAGGCACCAGAATACTGTTGGGTATTTGGTCTTGTGATCTCGCTGATGTTTGTTTGGTCACAAAATGAGAACCCTGTTTGTTTGTTTTTTTAGTTGTCTTTTTTGTTTTTTCTTGGTTAAAAAATAACACACTATTGTTTGTTTGTTTGTTTGTTTTTGGAGGAGAAAATGATTGCATTTTTAATTTGGTTGGATGATGAGGCCCATCATACTCATCAATAATTTTATTGATTAGAAGAGGAAAATAACTTCGTTTGTTTTTCATTGGTTGGATGGTAGTTCACAGTGCACCAAAATTGGTAAACGGAATTAAAAAAAAAAAAATGAAAATTTTCTGTGATCGGTTAATTGGGGATTTTCCTTGATATATATTAGTTAATAACTCGCCTTTTTTTTACAACTGGTGTCTTCTATACTAAGAATAAATAAATAAACAGGGTGATTCAGGAGGAGTTACCGCCACTTACTGCTCTCATTTATGACGACATTTTGAGCAAAAAATGTTGTTTAAACCTTTCTCAATATTTACAGAGTTACAATATTGTGATGGTTGTTTGTAAAAGACCACTTTCGTTAGTTGGAGGAGTAAAAACAAATGAGAAATAAAGAATGAACTTTTCAGAAATAATGTTTTCTTTTATTGAAAACGCATTACTACGAATAACAAGACTCAAGTCGATAGAATTGGTGGGATTTGTAACAATTGTTCTGATAAGTGCGCCAGAATAATCTAATCTTGTAGTTAACACTTATGCAACTTTCTGTACGATGCAATTAAGCAATTCACAATGCATTATCAGCTTCAACATAGCTTATAATGTTAGCCAATAAAAGATAACATTATTTCTGAAACGTTCATTCTTAATGTCTCATTTGTTTTTACTCTTCCAACTAACTAAAGAGTTCTTTGACAAACAACCTTCCCATTATTGTAACTCTGGAAATATTGAAATACGACCAGGGTTTATACGACATTTTTTGACATAAAATCATTTGACATTACATGACATAAATGAGCCCCGAAGTGGCGGTAACTCCTCCTAAATCACCGTGTATGTGTACACATTGCAGAGTAACTCCCTTCTCTTGATCGGATTATTTTGCTTTATGTTGTGCAACTCTTCAAAACAAAAATCAATTTTAAATTTTCAGCCTTGACTTTTGATCTTTTGAAGACAACTACTTCGAATCGAGTTCATCTACTTTTTAATCATATTCTCATTTATTTTGTACAATTATCATTGAATAATTACTTAAAATACTTCATAAGATTGTCCGATAATGGGCTGCAAATGGTTTCTTATCTTTAATCTGATTGTCATGTTGATGTAACGAATCCAAATCCACTTTCCGCTTTCTCACGATCTCGTGTAGCTGGACAATGAAAATGCCTTCAGATCCACGCATCCGTGAATAATTTTCTAATTAGATAACTGACTCGGAGTGCAATTCACTGGGACCAGATGAAAGTTGGTTATTTAATATGTGATGGTAAAAGGGACGCATGCATTCTCTCCCTCTTATTTATTTTTTTATCTTCCCAAATCCACACAAGCATGAAAAGAACGCTTCCGTCACACCAAATCCCCAATGCAGTGGAACGGATTAGCGAGGCCCTCACATCGGATTCCTTAATTATTTAATTAATAAGCCGGTCAGGTGAATAATTTGCAACATAAATCCTGGAAACACCAACTGAAACCCAAGTAGAAAATTCATTATAGTCGTCAAACCGCTTCTACTCATTCCTAAAAGAGGGGAAACTAGATTTGAAATTCGGATAAAAGATCAGTTCCTTTGCATTAAGAAATTGAGCTAATAAAATATCAGCTGATAAAAATTCAGACAGGAAATGTTATAATTATCAACATTCTTCTTTAAGAATTAACTACAAATGACTCAGCTTAATCAATGAAAAGAACTTGCTGTGTTCACATTAGTTTGCAAAAATCCTTAAAGCGCTTAGCCTGTTTAGACAAAAAGTTATTCAAAATATCTAAAAGAACTGAAATATTTAGTTTTAATAGAAAATCATTTGCGAATTTTAAGTTTATGATGAAAAAATTTGTAAACTCAAATTATTATAATTATAATTATTTTTTATATTTATTGGGTAGTAACTATGATAATTTTTTAGGCTTGTTATAAAATATAAACTTCCAATATTAATTATCTTCTTAAGAATACGATTTAAACCTTCAAGATTTATTTTCACTGTGGCGCCAAAAAATTAAAACAAAAGTAAAATCTGCAACTTCAAGTTACTCTTGCTTTCAAATCAAACATAATTGAAGTTTACAGATATATTTCAATGAGATTCTGAATTTATAGTAAAATCGACAAGAAAAGAAAAAAATATTGGCAATTTGCAATACAAAAGAAGTTAATACTAACATAATAATTCAAAAGATTCACAATTAGTTTGTTTTGACATTTAATCATCATCTCTAAAATCCTACATTACAAAATCCTAACAATAATAGAAGAAATGGAATGAAATAAGTTGGAGAATCGAAGAGCAGAGATGTCGCGATACCTGGTGCGATGCGTGCACCGCACACGGGCGCCGACTTTCTAGTGGCGCCTGCAGTGGCCCATAAGCTTTTTTTTTTCCGATTAATAAAAGTGGGAAAGTTTTTAACAATGTATTCTAGAAAAACTAATCTTCTTCTTAAATGTATTTAACACAAAAACTCACAATAACTCCTTCTTCATTCTAAACTTCATTCTAAACGCTAAGGAGGTTCAAATATCGAGTAAAGAAGTTTAGAATGAAGAAGGAGTTATTGTGAGTTTTGTGTTAAATGTATTCTAGAGATTATTAAACCTTAATTAAGATTATTAATTAAATAGATATATGTATATTGTCTACGTAAAAGGTTTTGTTTGTTTTCTTTTCTAAATTCCTTGGGGCGCCTTAAAAGGTTCGCACACATACGAAAAATACGTGCGCAGATGCACCACGCGACGGCTCTGTCGGAGAGTTATTTTGCGCAAACCATCTAAATTAGTTTAACAATTAATTACTTTTAGTTTAATTAATGAGATTCTTACAGAGTGAGCTACTTTGAATAACGTTGGTTATAAGAAACAAGATTTACTTTAAGTCATATCCATTTGAAGATTTGTTTACAGCTATCACACATCAATGTGAATAACGTTCCAAGGAAGATTGCAGGTGTTTTCCAATCGTCTTTCAATAGACTGTAGATAGTCGGAGTAAATTTCAAAGTCAGACTGAAGAAGACCTCTCCAGGTGTTTCTTCAGTCCTCGTACTGAGAGAAAGAAATATCCCCAGATTCTAACTGCGAAATGGTTATAAAATCTGTAAAGCCTCGTCAATTTACCAGATTGATTGACTACACCATTTAGCCATCACTGCATGGTGCTTGCTTTTTTTTTTTCATATTGTGAACTTTTATCTTCTTTTGGCATTTCCACTTTATGTAATATCTAATAGTGGTAGCTGATAAATTTTACCATTGAAATAAAACAACTGGTTCAGTAGCTTATCAAAATAAATAGATAATGTGAAGATGCAGATTTAATATACATAATAAGATATAAGATAATATATAAGAGCACAGTTGAATTCCAGGTTAAGTAGTATCAAAATGCTTTAAAAATGGTTTTGAGAGCACACGTGTATCCACGACCTTCCGTGACATTCAAACTAAAGTGACAATCTCTTGACTACTGTAAGTAAAACAGGGATAGCTATCAGCCGAAATATTCCGTCATCTAAAAAATATCAAAGGTTTTCCATTCGTGGAGCCAGTGATGATTACAACTTTACCTTAGTGTACAATACATTTATAATGATAAATGGTTATAAAACAGATGCTGTAGATGACTGTTGTAACGTATAATCATTATAATATAAAAAAAAATAACAGGAATTGCTCTTCTTTTTTTTTTTATACTTTCCTCCGGATTTCCTTTACGTTCAATTATCGTGGACTTTCTGTACTTCGTCACTGGTTACAAAAAAAAGCACTGAAAGTCTTAATGATACAACATGCAAGGTTCCTCATATAGTAAACTAATAATTTTCATCTTAATTGCATTTAATGATGATTTTAATTACCTTTTTTTAGTAATTAATAAATGTATAGTTTTTTTAAAAGCAAGTAGTAATTCATTTAATACTGAGAGGAATATTGGTACATGAATTATTTATATTATTTTCAAAGAAAATTTGTTTTTTAAATTAGTTATATTTTGATATATTACATTATATTTCACGAATATCAAATTTTACCTCCACATTGTGCACATGTTCTATTAACTTAACAAATAATGTTAGCTAACCAGCATTTTTTCTTTTCAAAAGGATAAACAAGTGATAATATTACCAAGACCAGTTTATCGTTTCAGTGAGCTAATTCAAAATTTAAGAATATTAAACTCAATAATAATTTACTTAAAGATATTTGTGATAAATTCTACACCAAATAAAACAAAAGAAAAAAGTTTGGAGAAAAAAGAATAGCTTTCGTTTTAAACTTGATTAGACCACTTATTTTAGATTATTTACTCAAGCTATTCGTGTTCAACCCTATTGGTATCATTTGTAACAACAAGCAATTGATATTCTTCGAATCTAATTCGATTCGCCTCTTCATTACATTATCCTTGACTTGGTCAAGGAAATTACACCTAATACAACTGAATGCCAGGTAATTTACTGGATGCTGTACTAATCAATTTACACAAATTATAGTCTAATAATTGCAATAGAAAGGAAATAATTATATCTTTTGTAGAAGAAAACACTTTTTTTTTTTTTTTTTTTTAATAAAAGGATGATTCTATTCATATTACGTCTTTAAGAATTTAACTTTTCTTTGGAGCGAATATATTCAAAGATCGCAAATATTTACAATTCATGTGAAATGTATAAACGAAACATGTTAAGGTATAAAGCAGTTTGAAAAACTGCCAATTCGTATCACTAATATCTAGTAAAGATATTAATATTTATCTATAAAGTTAATATCTAATTCAAGAGTATGGACATGGAGCTCAATTAGAACGTGAATATGTGTATAATATGAAGTATTAATATAATAGCCGCGCTGGTGTGGTCGAGCGGTCTCAGGCGTCGGTCTGTCGTGAGATCAATGTGCCAGCGCCCGTTTTCAAATCCCGGTAGCGAGCATGGATGTTTCAAAAATTTCCTTTCCTGTGTTGTAGCCTCTTCTTCACTTTCTCTTCGGTCTGACGTCATTCCTTAATGGCGTCCTGGGAAAGGCCACGGGAAACCACCCCAGTATCTTTCCCTTGTAATTCTAGGGAGTCTGCTAGGGGTTCGCCGTCTTGGGAACACTAGCGCTCCCTGGAGCACGGATGCTTCGGCAACGAAGCTCGCACTTCGGTGCGAACCGACCACACACATTAATATAATAATATTTACTTTGATAATAACATAAAACTAAAAATTCTTGTACAAGTTACCCTCTGTTTAGGTATTAAATTGCAGTTCTCATTTCTACACAAATATAAAATTCTCTAAAGAAATGGAATTTAAAACTGTTTATTCTTAGGCCATTTTTTATTTCTTTTTTACATAAGTAAGCAGCTATTTTAAAATATTCATAAGGTTACTTCACGGTTTGTTTCCTGGCAGTAATTTGACCATCTTTCAAAGGTATTCTAAATCTTTTTTTCTGATTCTTGTTTGTAGAATTTAAGCTCACAAAATAGGTTACAATTGTATTTCAAACAGCAACAAATGAATTCAGTTCTTTTCTTTTATTGCTTTACAATATATTTTAGTAGGTCAGTGGGAAATTGTTAAATTTGTTCTTAAATTACGGCATCATTAGTCCAGTCTTACACAGACATACTCTAATAATATTTTTAACTTTTAAAATTTACAGCTGAAGTCACACAAAACTTTAAAAACATTAAATTTTGTATTTTCAGTAAAAGTAACACGATGTTTCGGCAATAATATTATAGGCCAATTACCATTATCAAGAGAATAGTAATACAATCATACAGAAAATATAAGGAAAACCCGACTTTCAAATTCTATGCACATTATTCAAGGGGTAAAAGGTTTTTAAATTAAAGGAAAACTACACACCTATTTTTTTAATAATAGGTTTAGTCGAATTACGTGCAGAAAGCAGTAAATCATACAGAATGCATAAGGAAACCCAACATTTAAATTAGATCTATGTACATTATTCAAGGGATAAAAGGTTTTTAACTTAAATGAGGAAAGTTACCCATCTATTTTTAATAATAGGTTTAGTCTGATTAAGCTTAGAGAACAGCATATCCATGCTGCCAAGTTAATTTTGACTTTGTTTCTATTTCAATGAGATATCCACTACTCAAATAAAAAACAAGGGATGTTAAATCTTAGACAGCTAAAAGACCTTTTTGTTTCTTGGTCATTTTCTCGGAAATAAGGACCTGCGGATCAGAAAACTGAACAGTTGATCATATGAAAAATTCCCAATTAATTCTGCGGTAATGATCTGACGATGTCTCTTTGTAAGTTAATATTTGAATAAGTGGATATCTTCATCAGTCGACGAATTTACATAAGATCAAAAGAACAGT
>JAFIDM010009631.1:145461396-145485107 GCA_023159025.1 Thereuonema tuberculata | reverse complement strand
GAATACACTGACACCATAGAAATAAAATAAAAAGTAGAAAAATAGCTAAGGGCACAGAACTTTTTTTCAATCGCTATTTCAAATTAAAAACTTTAATTAAAAAAAAATCGATGCAATCTGAAATCAAATTAGAAATGTGGATGAATTATGCAAAAATTGAAAAAAAAAAGGGACAATTTTTTTCTTTCTGGTTGCTGCGGATCTCCAATATTTTCAATCTTCGTTTTAGAATTTGCTGGCTATTTGACTGGCTTTATGAAGTTTTGTAAGACTATATGACATAAAGCTGATTATGAACAAAATTAAGGATACAAATACACTGCCTTCGTAATCCAGAACTTAATAATTTGTCATTCTTAATCTTATTATTATAATTATTTAGTTTTCGAGATCAGTCTGTGTCTAACGCACTTTGTTGTACCATTTTCGTGTTTGTTGTACCATCCTCACAAGAAGCCTACATCAACGAAATATTTGTTTTCCTCTAAATTAATTATGTGGACTAGGTGGTATTAGTGCTGAGCTGCGGACTTGAGGAGTCGGGTTCAATTCCAGGGAGATCGGGGATTTTTTGCTTCTTCTCGAGACGGGTCCTAGAGTTCCTTATTCCTGTTTAAAATGAGGACCGAATTTCTTTCCTGGGAGGGCGTCTGAATGACCATCCCAACCCAACTTCATTTCGATGGTTGTATGTCTCCAACTCCCTCGAATGGACCAAAATGGTCCATTGTTAAATGGGGCTCCTTGACTTTTAACTAAATTAATTGGTTATTATTTTTTTATAATAAATGTATTCCAAGAACTGTTATATATCTGAAAATATCTACAGTGTTTTAAATTAAAATTGTATTAGTCTTCTGGTAAGATCAACAGACTTATATTCCCGTTTTGTCTGTCACGTAGGTTAGAATCGTTAAAATCTTACTAAAATATCATTAAAATCTTATTAAATTATCATTAAGCATAACAATCCCAACAATCGCAGCAATAGCGTCTTTTGCATTCGCAACAATCACATTTATAATAATAAGGAAATTAAAGCAATATCAGTGATATTTTCTTATCAGAAGACGTTGCGAAACATTGTGACTGGTTTTCTAATCGCTTTCCCTCCCTTGTTTTAATGTTCAGTTTGAATGTGGCCATCCAGTGTATCTTACAACTATGAGTGGGTCTTTCCCCTAATTATATAGAAACGAAAATACGAAGAAGGTTTGGAAATTTTCATAAAATTTTATTTCTTAGACTTAGGATGGCAAAGGTTTCTATTTGAAGAAATACAGTAGGTTCTCATAAAGCTTTTGTCTAAGAAAAACTTAAAGTGATAACAAGTGATAATATTACATTATATACATTTATGTATTAGACGCGTGATGATGTAATAATGTAAGAGGAGTTACTATCATTTTATGTTAGAAGTTTAATGTTTAAAAGTTTGCAGATACTTTTAAAGATAAAATGGTCTAAAAACACGTTCTTGAAACTTTTCAATTATAGCCAATTTACGTAGATATTTCAAAATATTTCACATTAAAGACAGATCAATTATGTATTTCATGTTCCCTCTTTTTACGCTATTGGGTATTTTTTTAGATTGACTCCTTTTGTTCCATTTAACAAAAGAATAAAGGAAGGCAAGAATTTGTTTCAGCTGGAATGGACCGCGAAACAGAGATAAAAGTAAACGTGGGCGGACTGAAAAATCCAATTTCGCTTTAATCTAATGAGAGTATTTGAGTTCAGAAAGAGGGAGAAAAAAAAAAAAAAAACTGCCATTTTGTCCTGCTTTATAGGAAACTTAATAGAATAGGAATTAGGAAGTTCTTCAATTATTCATTCTTCTCCGGTTGTCACATCGTCGTCCAACCAGCTCTTAATGGACCATAATCATCGGTGTCTTGCAACGAAGTTACAGAATCTGTCGGCGACCGAGAGCTAAGGTGTGGTCGGTGAAGCCGATTCGCTTCGCAGGTCTTACGGCTGCCTTTTATTCGTTGGTCCGATATTGATCCGTTCTTTATTCATCAAATAACTTTGTTCGCTGACAGGTGGGAATTCCTTTCTTTTTCTTTCTTATTGATGGGTAATCCTTTGATCTGTATTACGTAAAAGTCAAGTAATTACACACGGGCTTTCTGCGGAAGTTATTAAAATACTCTGATTGGACGTTGAGAAAGGACGCTGTCTCGTTTAGAATTCTTGTACGTTAGAAAATGAAAAGATCATAAATCCATCACTAACGCCCTATTGTACAAGGTTTTCTTTAAGTGGATCAAAAGTAACCCAAAGCGAAAGTTCAGTTCTTTTATATTTTTTTTTCCAAGAAAACTTCGTAGTTTTCAAAATCAGAATTTAAATAATTCAGTAATTAAAGTTCTCAAAATGTACTCACCCCATTCAAAATTTTACTAAGCTTAGGCATTACAATTATTTTCTAAACTAAAAAAATTCCATTTTTACTTGAAAATTAGAAAAAAAATGGATTTTTTTAATGCCTACTTTTGCACTCAAATAACTTTTGATCTTTAGTAAAATACATCTTGAACTTGATATGAATATTTGGGGGGGAAGAGACTATTTGAAATTTTTTTCGTTTGTTTTTGACAAATTCAACATGAATAAAGATGGATTCAGTATGTGATCAAATCAACTGACATGAATGAAAGCAAAGTTTATATTGCTATAGATTTAATATTAGCCATTTAATTGATCATAAAAAAAACGAATAACAAATAAACAGTGTCACTCAGATTCATAACTAAGAGACTAGTTGCCTGACATCAATAAAATCTCTCAGCATTTATTTATGTAAATCTAAAAGACAATTGTATTTGTAATTGTCTTTGCTGTCAAATGTTTCTGTTAAAAAATAATAAAAGTAAATGTTAAATAAAATTGATAAATCTGAATATGGAAAATAGATTCTAAGTTCTTTTCTGAACATATTGTTTTACTATTTTTTTTTATTTATAAATCAAGAAAAATTTTATTTCACGTAAGTTACAAAGAATAAGTAAATTATTACTGAAAGGTATAATGTTAAGTCATAAAATAATTTATCACCCTTAATTAAATCATAACCTTTTAAATTTTACTCATGTTATTCGAATCACTATTAAAGCATTCAAATAAAGTCACGTTTCAGTATTTGCCCAAGTTTCGTTCGGAGATATTTTGATTACATTGCTAAAAGGTTTTCTCTAGTTCTTTAATTTCTAAATAGTTCTCCGTTTCAGTATCAGTCAGTGGTTCTTAAATCACGTACGCTTCTTTACATTGTCCGGATTAGACCTGGAAACGATTGAGATAATTACATTTTAATTGAGAGTTAATTGATGTCTCGAGTATGTTAATAGAATCTGCAAAATGTAGGCGATTTAACGATTTTGCTTGAAAACAAATTATCATTAACGGCTGCTTTAATTTTCGGACAACTTTTTAATTCAAGCCACTTAATTTTGCTTAAAATGACTGTTAGGCCCAACACAAGACTCAACAAAACAAACAAATGCCTTTTCGATTCATTTTTGTGAGGGGGACTAGAGTACAGCTGTTTCACAATTCTACTTGATCATCAGCTCTAGCCAGCCCCCTCGATAAAAATGATTGTTTGTTTTGTTGAGTCTTGTGTTGGGCCTAACAGTCATTTTAAGTTGAATTGACGGCACGTTAAACCCAATTTTTTAGCTTTATTGCGGCCTATGGTGTTTTGTTCTTTTTGTCCTTTTGTTATTTAATGTTGTTCGCCTACTAGTTGTAGGGAACATTCCCGATATTGCCTCTCGGCTTTTCGGGTTTTATTTATATTGCCTTTTGCCTTTGGCGAGGTCACAGTCTGCTTGACTGATGGCTTCACCTTAGGTTTGCCTCTCCGATTAATTTTTATCGAGGGGGCTGGCTAGAGCTGATGATCAAGTAGAATTGTGAAAGAGCTGTACTCTAGTCCCCCTCATAAGAATGAATCGAAAAGGCATTTGTTTGTTTTGTTGAGTCTTGTGTTGGGCCTAACAGTCATTTTAAGTTGAATTGACGCCACGTTAAACCCAATTTTTTACCACTTAATTTTGTTTCAGTGATAAAAGAGGTGAAGAAAAAGTCAGCAATGTTTACTTAGCAACATTTGAAATAAGTAACTAGTCGGGATTTTGCGAGTTTTGTTTTGATGTAAGTTATGATATATCAGGGAATTTGTCAATATAGCAGGGAATTTATCATAGAATGTTTCCTCTAAACTAATGAGAAAATGAAAAGTTCCGCTCCCATTATCGCAACCCGATACTGCATTTAAGTATTTTTTATGACGAAACCCAAGAGCCTGAAGCGTGGATGAATATTTAGGGAAACTTGAAACACATTGCCACCTCAGGCATTTTTTTCAAGTTTCAGTCTCCGCACCAGAAAGAAATCCCTTTCTTTCTTTCTTTTTATAAATTTTTATATCCTTTGTATTAGAACAATATCATTAAGACGAAACGGTTTAAAACGATAAATTATAAAGCTCTCACAAACAACTGGATTCAACTTTTTCTTAAAATATTCGAACAATTCTCTGTATATTCGATGAGGTCCTTATAAATTGACATTTGTAAAATGTGAATTTCTAATTTTCTCTTAATTACCATTTTATTCCATAATATAAGCACTGCAAAATTCATTTTGTATTGGAATGTACATCGTATAACTTTTAATTATAATAACTTAAAAGAAAATCATTGGCTACAGTAGATTTATCCTATTTGTATCAAAGAAAATAAGTGAATAAATAATACATTAATTTGCATTGCTATTATTAATTACAATCTTAAAAATTACATTTAAAACTACGTATTATTTACTTGTTACTTAATAAATACCATCTTAGAATGTCTACCTCTTTTACATTAACCTTATTTTTATTTCCATCAAATTCCCTTACTAAACAGTGAAAAACTGTTTCACTCAAATTGTGTGTGTGTGTGTGTGTGTGTGTGTGTATATGTATATGTTAGAACTGGTTTTGATTTTTTATTAAAAAATATAAACGAGGCATTCTCAGGCGACAGTGACATTATCAGTATCTTATATATAAACATAAATTATAGTTTAAGAAGATATCGAATGGGTTTTGTTTACTTCCGTTCATTTCACTGAGCTCATCGGATTTGGCTTCCATCTTGAAGCGTTTTTTTCAAAGAAAGTTGACAAAAGAACATTAATGTTGGATATAAGGAGAAATAAGGGCTAAAATATATCTGGTTTTATAATTCCTGGTTTGGTAAGATGACTCAAAAATGACTCATTTATAAAATATATATTCAGTGACAAAAAAAAAATTAAGAATTTAAAAAATAAGAAAAAAATCATTGTTATGAAGAAGAAACTAAGGAGGAAGAAAAAGGAAACAGTTTAAGAATCAAGAATAGAGATTTCCAGATTTAATGGTATTGGAATTGCTTGTAACATATCTGGAGGTCTTTGGGACTTATCTATCGACCTGCTACAATGCAGTAACAGCTACACAGTTTTTGAATTATCTTCATTACAGACGGACGAACATGTGTTCTTTAACTTCGAATCGTTTTGTGAAACTTTTTTTTTTCTAATCTTTCCTTTTTGATATTGCAAATAGACCAAATGTATAACAGAATGTGGTAACTAGCTACTACGCTAAAACAGTAAGTATGACAGCGTTCATTACAAAGAAATTTAATTATGTGATCGTAATTTATTGGAATATAAACGAAACAGTCAGATTCTGAAGAAAAAAGTTTTTTCCATTTTATTTATTTGAATGATAGTAATCCATTCACTGATCTAAATATTAATCTTCAAGGGGCATCATCACCTTGGCGGCATTGACCTTATTTCCCATCACTTATCAGTGAGAAAGATATTTTAAACAGAGATTAAGAAGATAAGTCTGTAATTGAACCAAACACCGTGCTTAAAATTAATACTTTAAAAAGAAAAGAAATAAAGAAATAAAAAAAAACTTTTGAGAAAAACTGAACAAACGCTTCCAATTTTTACATTTCTATTCTCTTCCTAACTAAAATGCTATAATTGTTCGCGAAAATCTAACAGTTAGGCTTTTATAAAAATATCTAATCTTTATCATAATAAAAACAGCTAATCGTAAACTGCTGTGCAAAGTAGTGTTGAGGTGGTGCTTTGTTTCCCTATAATTAACTAATGGACGCTGTGTTAATTTCTTTGTAACATCAAAGTTTGTTTTATCACTTTATTAACTGAAAGTGATACTAATATTTACTTTATTCCCATTATCTGTTCATTATTATCTTAAGTAGCAGCCTCACAACAATTACGAGAACAGTACCTTCAAATGAGAAGGAATTTGACTAGTCAAACATCCATCAC
Source organism: Thereuonema tuberculata (assembly GCA_023159025.1). Taxonomy (NCBI): domain Eukaryota; kingdom Metazoa; phylum Arthropoda; class Chilopoda; order Scutigeromorpha; family Scutigeridae; genus Thereuonema; species Thereuonema tuberculata. Next base: position 145,478,750 of record JAFIDM010009631.1, on the reverse strand, counting down.
TGATTGTATCAGCTGCATCCGTTGATTTCTATTATCAACCTCTATTAAAAATATCTTAATTTCTATTAATTACAAGTAGAGGTAAAAAAAAATTGCCTCAACTTGTAGTTAATAGAAATTGAGAGTTCTGCCTCGGACTGTTAACGTCTTCAATCATCTTCATTCTTCAAATTTAACTTTGGCCTGCATTTTATTAAGAGGAGAATTGAATTAAATTTGTTTATAAAGAGTAATATGTTAAGCTGCAAGTAATACAACGAAGTGAAAATATAAACAGTAAATTTTTTTAAAACTATTTGATTAAAGGGAAAAAAGAAAAAAAAATTGTGTTACAGAGATATCACAAGTCCTTGCCTCCAATTTTATTGTTTAGGAAATAAATTCTGTTACGATTAATTGTACGAATATGGTCTGCAGTTGGTCCGTTCAGTAAATACCATTGCTTTTTTAGATTGGTGGTACATTTTCCTGAAGCTTCTTTATTATGTTCTTTCTTAATAAAGTTTAAAAGGCTAAGAAAGATTCTGTATTTGTTTTAAAAAACTGAAGTTGAAGTTGCTTTTTGAGGTTTTACTATTGTACTGTATATTTTATGTCTTACTTAATATACTTCAACGAAACCAATTTGAATTGGCGTCATTTTTATCTGCGTTCATAACATTCTACTACAAAACCATCCAAGAGCAATTTTTAATTTTTAATATCAATGATGAAGAAATATCTTTCGAGAAAGGGTCTTTAAAACAGAGTGGCCTATATTACTACATTAATAGCAAAATTCCTTCAAACGGACCTTAGGGTTCACCCAGCCCTTTATCAAATGGGTACCGAATTTCTTACTCGGAGGTTAAACGCGGGCGAGAGTCAGGCTGACCATCCTACCCTAACTAATCGCTGGGAGCCTAAACCTCTGACGAACCCCAGTACCTGCATTGCCTGTTGCGGTACAGTTTAACTTAATAGCAAAATTAGGAATACTTTTCTTTTTTTATTTAATTTCACTTCTGTATATCATTCTAAGACCTTTTCTTAGAAGACTAGTTCCAATAATGGAAATAGGCGTAAAGAAACCACTGTTAACTCAATTTCAATTCATTTCAAACTTTTCATCTCAGTACTGCAAACTATTAAAGACTGTTAATTTCCTCAAACTAATCAAGAATTCCAATTAACAATTTTTCTAAGCTTCTGTTTTATTGCCTTTCAAACCTTCTTAAACTACGTAGGCGCAATTTACGTTTCAACTTTCTGTTACTCGACATTCATGGAGGGCAGAATACTTTTTCTTTTGGAAACATCCTAATTGGAATTCTAATTCGTAAAAACCTGTAGTATTTATCCTCCAATGTCATACAGCTGCTCTTTAATGTATTTCATTTTTATTTTCTTTAATGTATTTCCGTAATAAGTATAGAAGGAAAGTGGCTATTAAAAAAAAAAACATTAAAGGAGACAGTCTGCAAACAATATATCTTTCTACGATTCAATTCAAGACGAAAAGGGGAACCAAGATTATTTACGATAATTGTCTTCCTCTCTGTGGATCAATTTCAAGATTTTTTTTAATTTATTTAGTTTACAATAAATTAGAAATGCATGTTAATCAGCAATTTTACTCAGAATTAGTTTTAATTAGATTTTTAAGCAATTTCAAAACCTGGTTGGTGCCTGAAGGAAAATTGTTCTCTGTCATTTCAGGACACCAAATTATTAGATATTTAATGGTTGGGTCATTCATTTTATTTACTGCTCTAAGTAATTTAATCTCTAACAGCTTTAAAATAGGGGAAACGCGCTTTAAAATAGATTATGTCCTTTAAACAGAAAACTTTAAAAAAAAATAATATATTCTAAATTCAAATTCTAAAATACTTATTAGGCAGGTGTTATCGTTAACTGGAGGGAATATTGTACTGGAATTGGTGATTAATTTTTGAAGATTCTGGTTTTCTTTTCTTGAAAAGCAGTTGCTAGAAAACAAGAAAATTAATAACGAGACCTTTCATTGTTCGGCTGGAAATCCCTATTTTTCAATTTTCCGGCATTCCGGTGCAAACGTATAGATTAGATCTAAATTTCACGATGCCTGCATTCCCTAAGTAAATTTAATCGTGGTTGTTAGATCACGCACAAAAGCGTAGGAGCCCCATGAACTTCGAATTAACTACACATTCACTTTAAAACTCATCAATAGAATCGTGTTATAGCAAAACAAAAAAATGAACCCAGAGCCGGAAATCAAAACAACATGGGACTGACTTCGACCTAGAGACTACATCTGTGAAATATATATAGTCCTTTCTACTTAACAGTTATGCAGTTTAAATAGGATGCATGTTGTTATGTTTAACTCCTAAGGTTATGATCCCTCTATATAAGGTAAAATTTTCAAAGCAGTTCAGGGCTACCTGTAAATGAGCACTGTTTTTCAAAGATTTTCCTAATTTCACATTCAAAAGTCATCCTTCGAATTTTAAGTCCTTCCCACCAGATGACCTTGTGTCATTATTCTTAAAAAAAAAGAAGAAATATTCTTAAAATTCTGGTCATCCCAGTGCTCTTCTTCCTTATTTTCTTCATCTGTTCCTAAATTCTGAGCCATCTTACAAGAAACTGAAAAGTTGTTACTCTTAGTTTGTCAATTATTAATTTTCGTTACGTTTACTCAAGGCATCGTCTCATTACGATTCTGGGTAAATTACACATACAATTTCATTCATAACTCTCATTCACTTTCATTCAATGTCCCTGAACACCATTATTCTCCCACCATTTTGACCTGTTTCTCTCTGGTTCGAAATTAATACGACTCTCGTCAGAACAATAGCTTTTAATGATGTTCACACACGCGCTCTGCAGCTACTCCAGTTGGGAGAACCTTGGCTCCAATCCAGTGGATGAGAAAGATAATGAAAGATAATTTCAGTCCATTATAGTTAGTATTTCATGAAGACCTACATTTCCTGCTGACATTAATATTAAAGTCAATACATTCTCTTCGTTTTGACTGACTCTACTGCACCAGCAAAAGGGAGTAGCTTTGTTTAATTATCGCATAGGGACTTAGAGCTTATGACTACTGAATCTAAGATATCTATTGTTAATTTTCACTTTAAATAGAAATTAAATGATAAATTTCATAAAATTACAGTAAATGTTATTAGATATGTATATTCAATTGTTTTGTTCGAAAATATCTTCTTTTCTATATTACTCATTGCTTTCAAAAGATTCTATGACTTTAGTCCTATGTTTGTAACAAGACTTACTGTACATCACAGAATTATTTATTATATATAATAAATAATTCTATGATTGATGCATAGTCATATATATAATAGATGGTATAATTTTAATTCGAGCTAAGCCTTTTTCTTCCTCCTGTCATGACAGCCATTTCTCTGAGAAACTGAACTTTTAGTGATAACTCTAAGCTACCATGTATTAACTCCCTATTGATTTTGGTAAATTGAATTTAAAGGTAAGAATTGAGGGATCAAAAATCATCCAGTCCATTGCAATATTGAAAACTATCCAAGCTCAGTGTAATTTTGTTCTTTCTATTATGCTCATTCATCCGTAATTTTTATTTACTTCATTTTTTTTTATGTGATGTCTCCTATTTTCTAAATCTTCCATGAGTATTTTACGAAAGTAATTATTTCACAGAAAATGCTTTTTAACAAATTATCAATAAAACTATTTTACTATTACTGCTTAGGAATTTTACAGTCTAAGATCTGCATACATATTAAATACTTAATATTTAATACTACTGCTTTTCTTTTCAAACAGTTATTTAATTTATACACAATTAGATAAATATTTCAATTTGTATAATATTAAACAATCATTTTAATTTTATATAAAACTAAACAGTTATTTTAATTTATTTAAATAAACTTATATTGTAAATTATAATTATAAGCCTTCAAATGTACGTAAGCTGCATCGTAGTAATTGTGAAGAAAATGCTTCATTGTCAGAACATTGTATTTAAGAGCAGGTAGGTCTATTGTTGTTGACTTGAGTTTATTTTCTTGAGTCTAAGCACAACAGACATACTATGTGTTTATATATTTATATCAAAATCATTAACTGTTAATAATATTGACCTATTCAACAAATTGTCAATTACTGTTTATCTATGATTAAATGCAGGAGATTCTTTTCCAAAATATTCCGAGATCTGCAGCTGGCGTTTGTCCTTTGGAACATTATCTTTTGAAAATATGCCAGAGGAATATTTAAGATTCATTGGAATCTTTTTGGTAGGAAAGAAGTTTATAAAATCATTTTGAAATTTTTATTTGAGGAACAGATTGTCATATCTTTAGGATTCAACAATAAGATTATATTATTATTTCATCCGTCAAGATGAAGTATTCATGACTCTGTGAAAATGCAAATGAAAACAACTGTAAGAATCCTGAAAAGATTTTAGATCATCAACAATAAAAGTCAATATTTGTTGCATGGTCAGGGCGCACTCATAGGTGCCCTAATTCTGAAGTGGTTGTCCAGACTCTTAGCCTGATCTTTATTTTTCTTCCTCATAAAAATCTAGTTTGATCAAAAAAAAAAAGATCAGATTTAAATACAGTCGGACCTCTATTTAACGAACCTCTATTTTGCGAATTTCTCTATTTTGCGAATTTTTCTTTGGAACCAAGAACATTTTGCTAATTTCTTCGTAAAATATCCTCCAAATAGCGAAGTGCATTTTCTATTTCTTTTTCGTGGTATCTATTTTTTTTTCTCCGTGAAATGATTTTATTATTAATATTCCCTTAGAGGAAATGAAAGAAATGTGGATACAGCTGAGGGAAAAAGAAATTAACGATGATGTGCTGATTGATGATTATCTTTCACTTGATTTTGAAGTTGAGACCTGGGAAACACTAACTGAATCGGATATTTTGGACAGTGTGAAAAATAAAAACAATACAGCTATGAATTGCGATGAAGATGAAGATGATCAAAATGGAAAGGATCATGATGCAGAAATAATAATAATTAAAAACCTTCGTATGATGAAATGCTAAAATCATTTGAAACAATCCGACGCGGATTACAATTTAAAGAAAATACTGAAGGGGTTTTTAGTGCATTGCAAAGATGCGAGACATACTAAGAGCGAAAACACTTTTTCAAAAAAAAAAAACCTCAGACAAAATTAACAGACTTTATTAGTAAAATTTAAGTACGCATGTGGTAATATGTGGTTTATGTAATTAAAATTATAACCTTTTTAATAACATTTATTGTTCAAGTATTTAAAATATGTTTTATGTAGTTTAAAGTAATTTTAAAAGGTGAATCTCTGTTTAACGAATTTTCCATTTAACGAACTTTTTTTCGGGATTTAGCGACTTCGTTAAATAGAGGTCCGACTGTATTAGAATTTTAAATAAAACTTTGTAATTTTTAACAATTATAATGAGTACAGGAAAAGAGACTATTAATGAACGATCTTCATAATTTCAATTATATGTAGTTGATTTGTAGGTTTAAAAAAAGTAGGTTTAAAAAGTAGGAATTTTTTTAAAGTTTTAGATGATGGGAGAATTTCTATAGGAAAGCTAAAGGAATTCATAATATTTTGAAAAGCAAGTCTGACTGTTAAGCAGTTTTGTTTCGCTCTTAAATATAATGATTTTTAATTTCATTAAAGACTATATTTAACAGAAAAGACTATATTTCAGAAAAGACTATATTTAACAAGCATCTAACATTAATAAAAACTTAGTAATATATAATGTAATATTAAATAACTAATATATTTTAATTTAGTAAATATATTATAAAAATATATTTACTAAATTTTCAATTATCTTTTTTTTATGATTGTTCCAAACATATGATTTCTTTTTAAATATCTGTTTCATCCATCAAAATATCTTACGTTTGCAGACTTGGGAATCGATGAAAGTTACAATGAAAAAAAAATATGAAAGAAAAGAGTGAAAAAAGGGAAGCGAGAGACAAGAAAATGGTTGAAAAGAAAACATGAGGGCAATTTGCCAAAGGTTGCTGAAATGATTCTATTGAAATCAAGCCAACATTCGAAGAAACAACGTTCTCCTGGGAAGACATTTTATTCAGCGGAACGAACGGAATGATCCAGAAGGGTTTGGCTGCAACTCCATTAAAACGTTACCATTGAGATACGAGATACAGAGAAGGTTATGGGCCTGAATATGAAGTAACTGTTGTTCTAACAGATTATGTAGAACAGAAAATAATAGCAATTGAAAAGATGAACAAGCAGCCCTAAGAGCAGTTCGTCAGTTTTATAAAAAGATTTAAAAGTAATTGAGCCTTTCATCTTTTTTCTTTCTTTTTTTTTAAATTATCCTAAATTTGCTATTTGTTTATTTAAATTCCTTCAGTTCAGTTCCTTTCTAATGGAAGCTTTTGACTTTAAAAATATTATTTGGTATAATGAAATACACAAAATATACTGTATATTTAGGTCTTTTTCTGTTAAGGAAACTGTTCTGACTTTTAGATAAGAAACTGTTCCTACTTTTCATCTAAACAATTTGAATTTTTTATTAAGTTATTCTTTTTTTACTTAAATATGTGTCCTTTAATGTCATTATATTAATTCTAATTACACATCATTAAGTTGTTTAATAATAAAGTAATATTTTCTTTAAAACAAAAAAGAAATAAGCTGTAATTGTGTGAAGTGCAAAATACGTTCTTCAATGTTCTGAGATTCCACTGCAAAAATTAAGTTGACTTCTATATATATTACTTTAATCAGAAATTTCTTCTAAAAAAATAAATAAATAAATAAATAACCTGAATTCTTAAATGAAGATAGGATTCCTTTCATTAAATCATTAGTTGTACTTCTTTGTACTTGATTTTATGATTATTTCACATATGTTAAATAATAAATGTTATTTTCAACAATATTTGGCAATTTTTAAAGCTTTTGTTAATTATCTTTTTCCTTTTATCTGAATTTGAAAGTTATCGACAATCACCTGTAATTATGTATTTATTATCTTAATGAAGTCTACTTAGGAGCCTTATTTAGCTAATGCTATATCCTTCATGAACGATTCATCTTTCTAAAAGCTAAAGATCAGCTTGGCTGACAGCTGACATAAGGCCTTGCTTTGAAGAAGACAATTGCATACATAATTTCACAACATCGAGATTAAAGATCCAATAAATGCTTGATGAAACATTACAATAATTCATTTGGAATATTCCAAAAGAGATGTAACAATTTGGAATTCACGATGTAATTAGTAACGCTGTCACTAGTAGTTAAATATATAATAAGTCGTAAACTCTTTGTTTGTTAAGTATTAATTCCGAATTGAAAAACCTATTTTCAATCTATGGGCCATCGAAAGTTTTATTAAGTTGTTTATTGAAGCGTAAACGTCCATTTACTATCTTCAAAGTTAATTAAAAAGAAAATTAACCAATGCAATCATTCTATTTCTATTTATTCTGTTTCTCTGTGCCATTTCAGGCAGAATCTCGGTTGAGGCATCACTGGGTTTTTTTCTGTCTTCGTTGTATCTTGCCATATTCACTTTTTTATTTTCTCAAGGAAATTTCTGACGTCTATATTTGCAAGACCTCTACTGAAACTGAATTTAATACATATCATAACGACAACACCAACTCTATACGATTAATTACATAGAGAAACTATACTAAACGAGAAACTCAAGTTATTATGCAGACACTAAATAAGCATAAAATATTTTTTTTTACTTTTATCTATAGTCAACTTGCCTTCTTCAAGTAAATATCATAAAATCTAATGAATTTTTTTATGAGAAAGGATTTAGATATTTTGAGATCCTTTGACAAGCTTTCGAATATTACCTACTTGTTATTCTACAGCAATTGGAAGTATAATCTTAAAAGCATAAAAAAAATCCAAACAATTACAGTGAAACCTCGGGTTACGAACGACTCAGATCACGAACATTTCGGCTTACGAACAACAACTTCGAAATTTTTTTGTCTCTGTTAACGAACGGTGCCTCGGGTTACGAACGAAGGTGAGAGAGAGAGCAACGTTTAACGTTGGAGACAAACGATCGCGTACAGTATAAAGTTACAAGTTACGGGGCCAAAGCACACCAAAGCCGTCTCACCTAGCATCTGAAAGTATCTCCCCGCGCCCATTTATAATTCTTTTTCCGATGTAAACAAGACGTTGTAATGTATTTATTTGTATAATATACTTATTAAATGTAATTATTTTACATTTAATTTATTTGGTTGTTTTCTTTCTCTTTATTTAATACGTGAAGTACATGTATTCTTTGCGTTCTGTCAGGTAAACGACCGGATGTTAATAAAAATTCTTTCATCTTGAAACGGATCGTCTCTATTTCATTGATTTCAATGTTTCGGGTTACGAACGTTTCAGATTACGAACCGAGTTCTGGAACGAATTAAGTTCGTAACCCGAGGTACCACTGTATTTAAATTCATTTAAAAAGATTTAAGAGATTACTCTTAATGCTTAATGCCAAACCTAATTAAATTTGTTGTCAAAATTCATACAGTAAATGAGTGGAAACAAAAATATTTGGAATTTAAATAAAAAATATTTGAAGTTAAATGTGTTAAGAAATGATTAAATTCTGTTATATATAAGCTCTGTAATTTGATTTGAAGGGACGTTTGTTAAATGCACAACACTAATCAGATTTTTTATTCTTATTGGACGAAAGGCTTCGAACTCAATATTGAAGAGTTCGGTTGTTGTGTTAAACCTATTAAATCGTTAAATGACTGTAATTATGGTTGAATTAGAAATTCTAATCACATATTCGTACACTGTTCCTCAAGGAACTTCCCTGCCTTTATATCATTTATAGTAATTATTGAAACAGACAGAAATATTATCCAACCAAGAACTTTAACAATTCGATTAATGTAATTACAGGCCAGCTTCTCATTATTCTTCTAGGATCCACAGGACCAAGATTACTCATTTAGGCTGAATGCTAGTTAATCTACTCTTGGTCTATCTCTAATCAAATTTTTAGAAAACTGATACAAAAAACAACAACAACAACAGTGTTACCTTATGTACTGACAGGCATCAAGCTTCATATTTCAGGGTCGAAAAATTAGATATGACGAATTTAAATTGTTATATAAATTTAGTTTATGTTAGTTAGTTTTCAGCGCTTAATAGACTTAACTTTTGTGTTAGAATAACTCCAAGTTTATATTCGTAAATAACTGATATTTTACTTGAATGTACAGGAAGTCTTACAATAATTGTTCGGGTGTTAATTAACTTTATTCTTACTACCATTTGATAAGACAAAAAAAAAGGAAAATGACATCAATATGAAATTAAGAATTCCTGAAAGAACTTAAAGCCTACTTTCCTTAAAATGCTATTCCTTAATTTTTTATTTTTAACTTTTTCGTGATAGCGACATAACGTAACAAGCGTACGTTTGTTTTCATATTAGAGAGTTTTTGCCCAGCTCGCTATTCTATACGGTAACGCTTAAGTCACATGGCTGGTATTCTGCGCATGCGTCACTGTCCCGTAGAGGAAATACTGTTAACGTGACACGTTAACTTTCCTCAAATAGCGTATCGCTTTAGGGTAGAAACACGAGTTTCGAAAAACATGAGTTCCGACACTAGCGCTCCTGGTGACGAATTGTAGAACTTGAAGTCCAATCGATTTGTATCTATTTATTCGAAATTACCGATTACAAAAATGATTTTCACGATCGGAGGGCATCTTTTTCTTATGTTTTCGTGGATGCTTTCAGAAAACATTACATTAGTAATCAAAATCATTACTGAATTTCGGCTTGAAAATTTGAATCGACAAGCGATTGAAATCTCGAAAACATATCGTCGTTGATCGCGATTTAACGAGACTGAATTATTTATCGAACTGATTTATCGAAACTGATAACAAAGAAAGACAAAACGATGAAAAAAAAAGAATATTTCCTATTTTAATTAATTAAAAACATTCTTTCATCTATTCGATGCATTGACTAAATGATATTTATAAAAATCAATGCTATTTTTTTCGTAAATAAACCGTAGGCATGATGACAACTGAGAAGTGTAAATTTTCACGTTATGGCAAAAACTCTCTTCATGACAGAGCCCGCTATTGCGGTTACCTTATTCGTTCACGTGACATTTGCGTTTCCCGTATATAAATCACGTTATGGCAAAAACTCTCTATTGTTATATGGTGAAAATAACGTTGGACAAAGACAGGTTAACAGGTAACTACTGACTTTTTTGACTTACTAACTAACTATATTTACAAGAACAGAGGTTTTATATACAAGAGCTGTGGATTCCCAGTCAAACCAATCTCACCTCGGTCCGTCTGTGCTGAGGACCAATCAGGTGAGACCTCCATTCCAGGAACTATGATGCTAGATAATCTCTTGACTTGTGAATCACGCATCAATTTTTGTAATATCTGCTGAATAAAAATGATACAAATTTTCCATTTTCTAGAAAAAATTAATTAAATCCATATAATTTATTTAAGTTTTCGAAGGCGGATTAATTTTAATCGTATCAAACCGTGCTCTAATTAGGCCTACTCAATTAGCTAAAAGGATTAATTTTCTTTGCTTAAGACAACGAAATATTTAATAGAAATGCCACAGAAACCCATCGTTTACTTTTTGTGAGACTTTTGTCACATTCTCTTTGTACTTTCACAGCTAGGACTCATTTAGAAAAGATTTTAAATATAAATGTACCGTATTGTCCGGCGTATAAAACGACTTTTTAAGCCAGGAAAATCTTCTCAAAAGTCGAGGGTCGTCTTATACGCCGGATGCTGAAACTTCCGAGCCGGACTGGAGAATCTGCGGTCGCCGCATATGGTGGGGGGAGCTCGAAAGCGGCCGCATCCCCGCCGTATGCGGCAACTGTACGAAAGCAGCAAGGACGGCGCTGTACAAGTACGGTAGAAGAAAATCTACTCACCAGAATTCGTAGAAAGAAGTGACTTAACGCGGTCCCGATGACGAGGTGAGGGGGCGCCTCACCGGGAAGGTGTAAGTGAATAGCGGAGCAAGCTGCAGGCGTCCGGGACGCTCTGGGTATGGAAAAAAGAGATAGAGCAGGGACAGAATAAACATGGCTACATTTAAGAAATACTAGGATTTTAGTGAAATTCTAAAAAAATGTACAATAAATAATGCACCAAAATAAACAAAGCTACAGTTACTTGGAGACAGGAAGAGCTGAACAATCCAAGCAGGCGTTGTGTACAACAACCAGCCAATCGCTGGTAAGGTACATCGCTTTTAAAGGAAAAGTTTAATCCACTTGCACTGTTTTATGTTTGATGACAAACAGCGTTATGTTTATAAGTGACAGTTTTCCTGCTAAGTATCTGCATGTCAGAAGCATTTGAATTAAAATTACCATATTGAAATCAAATCTGATGTTTTTTTAATTTTTATTTGGTGTGCGTTGGAAGAGGGATAGTCTTTTACGGCGAGTATATCCCTCATATATATTGAGTATATACTCAATATTTTAATTGGAAAAATTGGGGGTAGTCTTATATGCCGGACAATACTGTAGAAATGGTCTCTAGTTCTTAGGGGCCGTCCAATAATTACGTGAGGTGTTTTTAAAAAAATGTGGACCCCCACCCCTCCCCTTTGGTGAGATGTGGTGGGAGCCCCCCCCCCTCCCTCACGTGAGATTTCAAAAAGTCAAAAAATTAAAAAAGTTCAAAAAGTCAATGTTACAAAATGTTGTAATCTATTATAATACGTATATTCTCTGAAGGAAAAAGTTGACGTGAGATTTTCGTTGACCCCCTCTCCCCCTTGGTGAGATTTGGTGAGATTTTGCCGAACCCCCCCCCCCTCCCCCTTTTGACCTCACGTCATTAATGGACGACCCCTTAGATACTCAAACCAACTTTCCAAAAGATCCATCTAGCTGTTCAAAAGTATATGGAAAAACATATACACACATACAGACTGACTGATTGGATGAGCTTCACTTTACTAAGAAAATAGGCGAAAAATGTGGTTATCTCTTTTCGATTTTAGATTCTCAGGTTTATGAGTGCAATCTTTTAATAATTGTGAGCTAAAAAAAAAAAAACAATAATAATAATTAGCTTCCAAGGTATCAATAATCAACCTCAGTTTACAGGTAGCACGTCAGGACCTTTGTTCCTGAACTGTAGAAGCCACAAAAACATCTCAGAAGAATTTAATGAGAGCAAGGACTTCTTCTCTTAACCACAGAAGACAGAACATCTGCTTTTCATAATATCTGTAGGAAATTCGATTCTAAACAAGTTGATTCTGCAGGTAGTAACAATCAAGATCTCTTGCAAAGATAATTGGTTTTTAAATAAATTAATAAAATTGACTTAATTGAATTTGTGATTTGTTACAACACAGAATCTACTCTCCCAAAATAGCAATTAGTTGGCGTATGTTTTCTAAATGCATTTAATCCATTGTGAATATAATTAATTATTTCAATAATAACTTTTCGGCAAAGCATCATTTTCTAACTAAATAAAAGTGACTTTCGATCTAACAACAAATAATTTGCAAAACTAAAAACTAGAAAAAACTTCGTTTCAATATCTTTGTTGCATATTATTAAATTCTTATTAAAGCATAAATTGATTATTAACATCACTCGATCATTACTAGAGTCTGTATTGTTGTAAATGTGCTTTTTAATTAAAGATAAAATTTTTCATTTAAATTTTCATAAAAGCATTTCTACAAATATGGTTGTTGTTTGGGCTGCATTTTTGTCCTCTTACTTCTGTTAAGATTTTCTGTTTTGGTAGTTTTGGTGGTTTTGGTAGTCTCAAATTGTATTACGATTTTTCTAATATAAAAATATGAGAATATTACAATTCAACACTTTCATTTTGATTAATTATTCAATATCTTTAGCGTTGTGAAGTAAATTATTCTTAAAGGAAGAAAAACTGTTCTTAAAGTGACAGATTTTTTTTTTAAACAGAAATTTTCAGATGAGATTTTACAAAACCCGAAGTTTTCCTGTAATTTTAACAAACTTTTATTAATAATTTAGGTTTTTATTGCCTTTCAGGCACAGCCTTGTGGCCAAGGCGATAGCCTGCCATGAGACTGATACGTCTGAACCTGGGTTCGAATCCCTATATGGGGCTGGATATTTCTTCTTTTTCAGTGTTTGTTTCTCTTCATAGGAAGCAAAGTCTGTCACGTTACAGGTGCGTCGTGGCTAGTTATCTCCATGGCTAACGATCCGAAAAATGGATCTGGGGGTTAAGTAACAGCAACAATAAGTTTTTATTAAGATTTCTTGAAATTAAAAAAAGACTTCTTGATAATTTTAAAAACAGTGTTTGTGATAAGAGAAGCCAAACCATTTTTAGTTCGATTATTTTTAGACAGAGATTAATCAGTCCTTATTTGACTTATCTCAAATAAAAGGGTATAATTAAAAAATACAATTATTAATTTAAGAATTATTAATTTAATTCTTAAATTAATTTACAGAAAAATAGAAAATATAATAAAAAACAAAAACAAGAAATATCCGAACAATCATTTCTTCTTTAACCCAGATATATTCAGGTAGTCTACTACAACATTTGCAATTTCTACTGCTGAGTAGAATATTTGTACGGTTTCATGAATCAAAATGTATTTATAGTTATGAGCCGTATTCCTGAAATTCATCGATTTATAAATAAATTCAGTATTTATATACAGATGTAATAATAACTATATTTATGTGTGTGTATGTGTGTGTGTGTTTATCAACTTGTTCTGGAATATATATATATATTAATGAAAACATACTTCTTATTCTAATATAATTTATTAATGAAATGAGTCCTTGTAAAATTGATTAAAAAAACTCCTTTCTTACATTGGTGTCAATCTTTGCCACTGAGTGTCGCCACTGCTTTGGCCAATGACCTTTATTAAAGAGAGGAAACAGTTTGAGGCTACTTTCTGTTTCCACGGCAACAACAGCGTCCTTCTTATCCAAGATACAGCAAACGAAAGACATTGAATCCGAACTTTGGTATTTATGAGCCAAAATACTCATTTAACGACTCTAAGCACTCGGAAATTTATTAGTTTGATTTAAAGCTTAAAAGTCTTTAACTGAAGTTATTTCAGTGAACTATTTACTGAACTATTAAGTCATATATAACTTTTCAGCTTAAATAACTGCTGGAATTACGACAACGGTCTTTGAAGGACCCATTAGATTTAATAAGAGATAACATTAGTAACAATAGTAATAAACTTTAGTTATTAATACAGAGATTTATAATAGAAAAGCCTTTGTCCTGGAAAGCAATCTCATAATTCTATTCTATATACGAGAAACTGAACAAACGCAAAAGAAAATATGGAAATTTTAGTTGGCGTGGCAACTTTCAAATACCTACAAATTAAATTACCTACAAGTCTTTGGTTGCCGTGAGTTAATTGTTTACTATACTTCTTCCTTAAGAGAAATTTGTCCACTCTTTTCTATCTCTTGGACTTGAATTTGTTGTTGTCAGAACTTTTTCAAACTAGTTCTAGAAATAGTCTCTCTATAACTTATCCAATATTAAGTTCCTAAGACGAGAAAGCCACAAAATCGGTGGGACAGACGTAAATATGTAGCATTTTATTATAATATATTTATTTTATTTTTAATGTAAATTTTTTTGTTTTTAGTTTAATTTTTGGAGGTACCCCATTCCTTTCGATTGTAATTCTACTCACCTGCGTATGAAGACCTTGTTGTTTTACTAGGAACTATTCTCAGCTGACGATAGCTAAAAGCATGAAATATCTTTCTTAAGATGTCACTTAACACTGGCAACTTAGTAGCAACTTAATCATTGTTGCTACTTGAACTCTTGCTATAAATAACTATCACAAACTGAATAAAATAATCACATAGATACGTTAAAAAAATCATTCATTTTATTAGAAAGTAAATCATTAAGTAGTCGAGTAAAAAATTTAAAAAATAATAATTAAATAAAATAAATAAATATGAAATGTAATAATTCAAAATAGTCAATTGTTTTTAAATAAAGTTGTTTTACTTTACTTTAATTTAATTTAAATAGAAATTTAAATTTAAGTAATAGAAGATAAAATAAAAAGTAGACAGACGAAAGTGTCATAAGTGGGTAACTTAGCAAATTCTTAAATTCTGAAATGTCTTCGTACTCCACGTCTGTAATTTTCTCCGAGTTAAAGTAACGATCACAATCCTGTAATTGAAGTTCCTCAACACACTATTTACCTCTAAGGAACAAAGCCCTATTCTATGATTCGTAATACGAATATGATTACGAATACGTAATACGAAGAAGCTCTGTCATCTGAACTCGATATATCGAACACACTGATCTATATCTTTCGTAATTCCAACAATGTTTGTAGTTTTGCCATGCATTGATTCAGTATTTACATTAACGAGAATTGGAGTCAAGCATTTTCGAAACATAATAAGCAATGAAAATTGTTTACAATATTGGTTGCGTATCTACTACTAGAGTTGTAATGGAATATTTGTGATTGGGTCAATGAAGCCATTCATTTTCATTGTAAAGAAAAATCAGTTGCAACCTTGATTTGAAAATGAATGGTTTATTGAACCAATTACGAATATAATTTGTATCAATCTAGAAGCTTAAGATGTTAGTTATTTCATATTTGCCGTAATTAAATATTATTATTTGAAATAATATTTGAAATCCTCTCTTTAACAAATGTTTGACAAATGAAGAACGAATTTTTTTTTCGTCTAAAATTTGTATTCACAAAAATCAGATATTGATCAAGTAAAAGGACTTACCAATGCGATTAAAAATCCTAAAATTATTGTGTCACAGTTGCAATGCTGAAATCAAGAGAGGGTTAGGGTTTTGAACCTAACCCTTAAGAGTTGCATATCCTATAAATGGATCTTAATTACAAAATTAAATAAATAGAATTATAGTTAATAATAAAGTAAAATATGTAGGCATTAACGGCCTGCGACCAGGCTAAGAGATGTCTGAACCTGGGTTTAAATCCCAGAGCTGGCATGAATGTTTCCTTTCTTTCCTATGTTGGTCTGCTTCTTATTCTCTTTCGCTTGTTCCGTCGAGTATATTCTGAAACTCTGGGATTTGTACAATAGATTAAGGTTGCAGTGCCAGTAGAGTGTACGCACAACCCTAGATATACATAACACAGGATGATTCAAAATTCCCTGTACAAACTTTAAAGGTAGGTCAGAAATATATAAATAAACCATATTCTTACTGGAACGTATGTCCGCAAAGGCCACCCGAATGTGGTAGAGGCTGTTTGGTATTATATTAGTTAGACAGTGTGAGCCATCGTCATTTGAGACGTTGACTTTGGACGAGTAGGATGTATCGCTTCACTAATGCTGAGAGAGTAGATAAGCACCTAGCCTATGGGGCAGCGAACGGAAACGGACGATCCACTGTACGATTGTATCGTGAACGGTTCCCCAACAGACGTCTGCCCAATCATCAAACGTTTGTACATTTTGTACCAGAGATTGTGTGAAACTAGATCATTGGACTCAAACCTCTGACGCCGACCACGTCGCTTTGAGTCGCTGTAGCAGCTGGATGCGTCCGCATTTTTGCACATGTTCGACAATCCATGCATCGGCATTGGGGGCATGTATTACTGTTGGTGGAAGGAACTTTGAGCACCTACTGTGAACCTATAAGTGTACACCTTACTGTCATATTGTAAACATAGAGCTAATAAACATGTTCTCTTCCTTACATGTTGTCTTTTATTTCTGAACCTTAGTGTACCTTCTGGCACATTAAGGTGGCGTTTGCGGATTTACGTTCCACAATGAATACGATTAGTTTTTGTATTCCTGACCTACTTTTGGAATTTTGAAACACCCTGTATATATAGTCTATATATAGGCATTAGATAGTCCGATGCAGGGCCGTCGCGTGGGCAGGGCGACCGGGGCGATCGCCCTGGGCGCCGCGGCTAGGGGGGGGCGCCGCGGCAACGGTAAAATGAGATTCAGTTTTTTTTTGGTTGTTAAATTGGAGATTGAGGGGCGCCTGATGAAATCTTGCCTAGGGCGCCGCGGCTAGGGGGGCGCCGCGGCACTGCAACAGGAGATTCCGTTTTTTTTTTTTTGGTTGTTGAATTGGAGATTGAGGGGGCGCCTGATGAAATCTTGCCTAGGGCGCCGCGGCTAGAGGGGCGCCGCGGCAACGACAACAGGAGATGGTTTTTTTGTTTTGGGTTGTTGAATCGTTTTTTGTTAGTTGTCGAACCTGGAGATTCGTTGCGTTTTTTTTTTTTTTT
>JAFIDM010009631.1:145429505-145451149 GCA_023159025.1 Thereuonema tuberculata | reverse complement strand
ATATCACAAATTCTAATTCTATTTACCGTTTTCTCGAAATGATAAGACCGAACTTGTTCTTCACATTTTCTTTTTTTTTTGTTTTTTGGAAAAAGTGTATAATTATTATAATTCAGGATCTAAATGGGATAAATCAGTTAGAAAGTAATTCAAATTTTTACAGATTTTAAATGGATCAAAACAATATTCTAAGTAATTAAATTACCAAAAAACATAAGACAGATGAGAAATGAGATGAGAAAAACCACACTACGAAATTACTATTTGAAATTTGAGCTTTTTGTACATTTTTCACCTTTAAGGAACCCGAAACTTTAATAATTCATGTTAATCGTACCTATGTTTTTTTTTTTTAAGTTGGATGCTACATTGTGTGTATTTTTATCACTTTTGTATAAAATGAAAAGTTTTAATTACTTTAAAGTGCAAAAAACAAAATTAAACTTTCAAACTATTTCATTTTTTTTTTTTTTCGTTTTAAAGAACTTTTTAAAAATATTAAATATCAATTTCTGATCATTTTTATTTCATATAAGAAAATTATTACATCTTCTAATATATAATATTTAAAAAAAACCATTGGTGTAGCTTTATTAGAATTGGATTTCAGTAAAAAAAAAAAAGGGTTGCCTATTGTCATAACATTTCCGAGGAGTCTGGAACCTCAGCTTTTTTTTTCCCCCAAACCAATATTTTTGGAAAACTTTGCAATATTTCTATGACCATACATATAATATCTAGAAAAGAAAAAGTTGAAAACAAAATCGGAGACATCTTCTTCGTAGAATTTTAACTCTACATATTTATTAATTTCGCATTATTAAAAAAACAATTCTGAATAATCAATAATTTCATAAAATGTTTATAAGCTTCAATTTATATTTGTAAGTTATTTTAACTCAACGTTTTAATAAGATAATAATTAAGTTTCTGAAATTATAAATAAAAAAACGTTTTCATTTAAACTTTGTTTCGTCTCTTTGTATTATTAACTTGTCGTATTTTGCTAATTATAAAGATTAATCGATTCTTCTAATTGCTTTTGAATAATGGATTTTTTTTATTCTAATATCTGGTGAGATGGATTGTAGAGATCCTACCTTATTTCAACTTGTGTTGATGGCAATTAATTATCAGCCAAGTTTTGTCTTTCAACAAGTGACAGTAGATTTGAACCTTGATTAGTTGTTTTTAAGCAAGTGTTGACTGTGCAGTTTTTTTAAATACTAATTTAGCAAACATCGGTTTTTTTGCCTCGTGAGCTTAAGAAAGGGAAAGTAGAAGTTCAGCATTCTCCACGGTCAAAGAAAAGATCTTAGTTTCCCAAAATAAAGCCAATATTGCCATTGAAATTGTATGAAAACATTTTACTTGAGTTCAAAATTAAGTTTAACTATAAAAAAGTCTATCGTTTCTACGATCAAATTAATGCAGTCAATATAATGTGACCTTTCGTTTACAAGTAACATCAAAGAAGAACTATTTCCCACTTATTAGCAATCATCAGCGAATATTAGTTATTTAATGAAATAATGGAGATCATTAGCATCTACTACAGAAAGACAAGTAAACAAAATTAAATAAAAGAAATCACTGCAGAAAACGGTTCATAAAATGCTAGCGTTGAGTTTATTTGAAATTAAAAACATTAAAATGTAAAGGAATTATTTCCTGGTTATAATTACCAAATTTTCATTAGATTAATTTTAATAAATTTCTTTTTTTTTCTCTCTCTCTCTATCTCTGTTCCTGACTTACTTTATTATATAAAATCTTATATTAATGAATGCTAATCAGCCTGAAATAGTTGTACTAGGATATGAAATGAAATCTTAAATCCTCATTATAATTCTGATCTTAATTTATGAATACTTGTAATATAAATAACTATTAAACTTTGTTCATTTAAGCTTTAATAACATTATTAGTTTTATTTAATTTTAGACATGTTTAGGGGAGATCCGTGTATTATGGACCATCGTGTAATACGGACCCTGATGAAATTTATGTGTTCACCACTTGTTGGCAGAACCATCTCATTGCCTTTAGTGAATATTATTGTTATCCAAAGCAGGAGGTGACTTTTACATGTGTGCCTTCATTTGGACGAGTATTAAATTGTGTTTTCCGTTTTATATGATCATGATGTAATGAATGTATTACTTTCTGCTGTTAGGTAATTTTAATATAATTTTCACGTTAATAGTAGCAAATATACTTATTTTCTTCCCAATCCAGGCATGTGTTTTATGCGCGCCATTTTGCATAGCGATATGTGATTGGAAACAATGTTGCTCCGTCCATGCGTGTAATATGAACCGTGCGCTGTTGTGTAATATGGACCACTGCTTGCTAAGCATATTACTATGAGCCTGAAGCTTGTTTTTTTAATATATTAAACGAAAAGCACAAATTAGGGCTTGCTTAATGTAATTCAAGTCGTACAATTTTTATGATTTAAATTTTTCAAAATTCGACCCATAAGGGGGGTAAAGATAGGCAAATTTTAAAATCACCATATCTCATAAACCAATCCAAATAAAATCGTGAAACTTCACATGCCTACAGTATGACTATTGTTTACTGCATTATAATGAAAGTTTGTTTGTAAAAATTATTTTACTTAATTTCTTGTTATGTTTTGTTTTTGGTTTACTCGGTCCATATTACACGAACGTATGTGCAATATGGACCACCGACACGAAAATAAAAAAATTATTTCCTGCAATTATTAATAGTTACCAGAGTACTTTACCACGTTTGAACCATGTAGCTACACAATTGTTATGAGCAGCCAACAAATTAAATCTTTTTATGTTAATAATATAATTTAAGTTTTATGAGCATTCTTGCTTAGGGGGTCCATAATACACGGATCTCCCCTATATCTCTTTCATAAATAAATCCCAAAACATAAGAAGCAACTGTTATATTTTTCGATATAACAACATAATCTGTTCCACTATAAGTCCTCCTTAGGAGAAAATGGTTTTAAGCCTTTTAGATTAAGCTCCATCTTCAATCTTTCTTTATTATTATAATTAAAATAAAATTAAAAATAAATAAAGAAATTAAGCTCGGGCTTCCGTAAACAAGTTATCTGAGCAAGAAAGAACATCTAACATTTTCAAATAAGAATTATTTAAGGAACAATAGAAATCCCCAAAAATTATTTATTTATTTATTTATTTATATACATATTAGATGTACTGATATTTAATTTCTATTTTTAAAAAACATAACAACTGCGTCATAGTTAGACACTTAGTAATGTTATATAATTTTTGTTTATCCATGAATTTTATGAGAAAATATAAGGATCATGTAAAAACTTGATCCTGGATTTTTAAACAAATTTTTAGATCTCATGAGAACCTATTGGTAATTTTTTCTTAGTCTTAACTGTAAGTTAGGTATGTGTATGTTGTGGAATCTTCAACAAATCAAAGAATAATGTATTGATTATTAAATAAGAAGAATTTAATCATAGATCTATTTGAAGAACGAAAGATCCAACTATTGCAGACACTAAAAACTCATAATTTCCCACAGGCTTGAAATTTCATATTTATTATCTAGTGACTTAATTAGATTTCGGAGTATTTCACTACCGAATTTATGAATAAAATAATTAAATTAAAATAAAATAAATAAATTAATAGTGAAAAATCCTTCAAACTCTAATTTAGAAAGAATTTTGTTGCACTGATCTCTAATCTACTTAAAATATCTGAAGACTATTCTGTATCTGATGGCTATTGTTGCAGCTTCGTTTAATGAATTTTATATAGCACTATTCATTTTTGCGATGATTATAAAGAAATAACATATACCATTGTTAGCCTCCTAAAGTATATTCTCAATATATTTTACACAGATTGTAAACTGATTAAAAATACTGATTTACATTGATCAATTTTAAGGGTTTTTTTTTTTCTTTTTTATAATTTCCTAACATCCTAAGCTTCATCAGAACGTTAGTTGTTTTATAAAATATATATATATATATTTGTAAAGCATTTGATATTACTAAGAAATTACAATGATTTCTTACTTTTCTTGGGAGTGGATAGGATTACTTCTTTACTTACAGAGAAAAAAAAGAATCTGATGAATCTCTATTAGGTATAAGATCGTTTAAGCAGCTTTAATTAAAGGTTTCATTTCAACCCTATTAGCTTAATATATCAACATTACCTTCTTTACTCATGATGTGTTTAATCATGAAGATGAGTGCATTGTATTGTTATATCTGAATTGTTTACCATATTAGGTCAACTAATGTCCTCCTCCTACTAGAAGTAGGTTAGCACATTCCTCTAAATTGAAAGTGTTATTTTCGCATCACGCTCTTGCCATTAATGCGGGATGCGATGAGTACATGTAGGGGGAAATCATCGAAGATGATGTGAATCCACGACGCAACATGACACTCGTCGTTACCAGGCTACTGGGTTTCGAGAGAAAGGGAAACTTGACACAGTTACTGCAATTTGGGCGTAATTAGTAGCAAAGACTTCTTGTGAGAATTTTTCAAATAATTAAGGAATTACTTTTATTAGCTAGTAATTCCTGTCAGAGAATTTAATATTTCAAAACTCCAATTCCGGTTTATTTGTTTGTTTGTTTGTCTCTGTTTGTTTTTAGTTCTATTTCACCTTGTTTTATTTCTTTTTTTTTTGGTTAATTTAAATTAATAAAATTTCAAGTTTCGGTTGAAATCATCTCTAGAATTTACTTTTTTTACCCGCAATTCTTCATAAATATTGGCAGTTCGCTGGCTCAAATATTTACACAAGTTCATGTAAGTAAAGAACATCATTGTTAAGCGTAATAGTATATTCAATTGAGCTGAAATTATTAATAGAAAAATTTGATCTGCAAAATTGAATGAAATTTATATTATTTCAAGATTTCGTTATTTTTCATATTGATTTTGAACTCTACAAAGATAGAGAATGAAAAGATCGAATATGTAGTAGGACGAAGAAAGAAAATAATGGGCTAGATAAAACGAAACCTACGAAGTCTCTAATTCCCTTCCAGTGAGAAAAACAGCATTTCAGAACAGCGTCTTATTATTTAGCCCTCATAGTTAAATAAGCTTTCGGTTTCAAAAGTGACGATTTAAACAAGAAATTAAAAAAAAAACGCCAATTTTCTTTTAAAGATCCTTTTCAAGTCCATAATATTCTCTATAAAAGTAAAAAGTTTATTTTTTAAGTATCAATAAAAAGAATAACTTAACGTAAAACATTTTACTTTGTACAAAGAATGTAATTAGAAAAAACAGTAATACAAAAATTCAGTTACATGTTTTTTAATGAAAATAGCCAATATCTCCTATAGTTTTCTTATCGTTTAAAGCAATCGCAATGAACATTTATTGAAAAATCTTAAAAGATTCACATCACGGCACATTATCGGTCTCGTGGTTTCGTTTACTTTCGCCAATTATCTTTTTTCGTCTATCAGACTTATTTTGCCACTTCAACATTTTTCTCCTTTGTCTGTTTGTGCGCGCACCACACTAAAATGGCTGCCGGATTTTCCTTAAAATTTGATACATTGCTGAGTATGATTATTTTGGTCTCCCATCCACCCCCACCCCGCCTATCCTGAAAACTGATCTTCGGCACTGAATACTCAGTCTCTGAATACCTGTGGCAGTGGCGAATATCTAAAGGAGGGCGCACATGATACAACTTTGGGCCGAGTTGCATGTGCAACAAGTTGTTAGAGCGCCTTTTGAGCAAAGTTACAATCGGAGTTGCATACACGAAAAGTTGCAAAGGCGAGGTTTTGGTGTAGGTGTAACTCCGAAAGCTGCATGGAAATTACCCAATCACAGTGCAGCGTTGGAACACGTCACGCCCAGGGGAAAACATGGCGTCTAAACATTTTCGTCGCTTCAGATGGGCGGAGAGCGAGTACACAATGAATATTAGAGCATTGCGAGTTTCTTTCACGCATAAATACAGTTTATATGTTAATGCAGTAATTTAATGCCGCAGAATGTATCAGAGCGTTTGAAAAGCCTCAATTTTTTAAATTTTTCACATCGAAAGCGGTGTTCGCATTGAATTATGGGATTGATGTTGTTCGCACGGCGGCGCAAAGAATGTTGCATCGTGTGCGCCTCTGACTGTCGTTTCCAACCTTCATTTGTGCAACTAATTGTAACGAGTTGTACAGCAAAAGCTGCATCGTGTGCGCCTGCTATAATTCTAAATACTTTCCATCGTCTAGCGCACTGTTTCCCACGGGGGACGGTAAAAGCCTCGGTTGAAATTGGGAGGGTTGTATAAAAATAAGGGGGGGCGGGTGGAAGCATAAAGAAAGAAGAGATGATAAGAAAATTTTGAAAAACCGTTCGAACATGTTTTGTCTGTTGTGTAACATAAGCCTTAAAGTTAATTGTTATTCGTAATTTTTATATAATGCGAATGTTACTATGGTTGATTTTAATAAATAATTTCATAATTTCAAGCTTTTACAACAACATCTGTCGTTACTACGTTGTAGAAATATAGATACCTAAAAGAAAGCAAATTTGTCACTGCAGCGTTCTGTTTCTTCGCTAAAGAAGGTAGATTTCCAGGGGGGGGGGGTGCACTGAGTAATTTTTTTTTTCTGAAAAGGGGGCGGTAGGCCAAATAAGTTTGGGAACCTGTGGTCTAGTGTGAACTGAACTGCAGCGATAAAACAGAGTTACTTTTGAAGGTGGACGGGTGTGGAGACTAACATAATAAAGTTGATATTTTGAGTTGGATCGTAAATAAGCACCGTAATAATTTTTAATAATCAATCCAGTCGTTTTCGAGTGATTCATTTACAAATAGACAAACAAAGAATAAAATGTTTCAATAGAAGAATAAGACTCAGTCAATAAATAGGAATTCAAGTTTCTTAAGACTTGAAAAGATGCATTTAGTTGCTAAGCAGTTCAATTTTTTCACAACCAATTTTTATTAAGTCAAACAAATTGAACTTAGTATTTCTTAGTCACAACAAATTGACGGTGAGGCTCATTTGTATGAATTTCTTATTGTCTTTCTTCCGTGGAGAATGAAAAAACAAAATTACAATAGAACACATTTGGGAACAAACAAACAAAAAAACTTATTCTCTAATTAAATTAAAATGACAAAATCAAAAATCAATTGAAAATTTCGAAAAGTGAAACTTCAAGGCAATTTTCTTTCTTTTTTTATTTTTTGCAAAACAGAGGACTTTTAATGCATTGCAACAATAATTTATAAAATCGTCATTTACCAATTTTTATGACATGAGAATTTCGCCAAAGGAACCGATAGGATTTTTTTTTAATATTTTGGTTTTATTTATTTTATTTTTTTTGTAATCTATTTACAAAAGATCTAACCTTATTAATTTATAAATAGCTTTGAACTATAATTCTTCCACTTAATAGTTCAGTCTTTAGATGATATTCCTAAAAATATGTGTTAATTCAATAGACCTGTTTAATAATGGTGTGATATTGAAATTGATATGTTAGTCTATATAAGAATCAATGACCTGATTTGTTTTTTGGTTTTGGTTTTTCTCTATCACTATTTTTTTCTACTTTTTTTCATATTCTTTTATGAATGATTGAGTTTTCTGGAATCTCTTTCCTTTCTTTGCTGAATAGAAGGTTATTCCTTAGGCCTTGACTGGTGTCTTCCAGTTTCTCCAAGTGAGAATTACTTGTGATGAACCGTGCAAGTACAGTCTATTCTTTAAGTGAAATGAAATTACCTGTCATTTTTTTAAACCCTCACTTGGGATCCAAGGACAGAATTCACCTTGACCATTTCACAATCGTTCTTTCGCTCTACGATTCATGTGTCACGACCAACAATTTCACAAATAAACAAAGAGAAACACAATTGTCATGTACACCATTCATTTTTAGTAACACTTATTTCTACCCCTCCATCCTTTTAGCTATTTTTAAACATTAAAACTGAGATATGAAATTGAATGCTTCCACTAGTTAAAGTGTTTACTGAACAAATTTAAGATCACTGCCAACTATATTAAAAGTATTTAAAAAAAAATAAAAAACATAAAACGAAGTTTTTATAAAGATGCTATTTTTAATCGTGGACAATTTTTCCCACTAAGAAATGAACATTTTTTTTTATTCTTATTACCCGATAATGTAATTTATAACAAGGTCATGAAGATTACACTCCATGATGGTCAAAGAATACTGCTGGCGTTGGATGAATATCCAGAAGGCACCGGAACGTCATAGTCAGACTTTGCTGTTCTTTAAAGGAAGAGAAAGGAACACTGAAGAAGAAAGAAACATTCAAGTCCCAAGCCGGGATTCGAACGTAGGTTCACACGTATCAAACGCATTGAAGGCTATCGCTTTCATCAATTGGCTGTGTCCGAACGGTAGAAATTAGTATACAAAGTCTTCCTTACATTTTGGTCAACTAAAGTTTAATAAAGCGTAATAGTATAATTATTACTTTTTATTGGACCATAAATATGCGTCGTATAAATTAAAGAAATCAGCGCAGCCATTTTAGTGAAAAATTTGTTAGGTCAGTTCTGAGAAATGGGAAGGTGGAAACCAAAAAAAAAGAGCTATGCTTTAAGTTGGGCTATAAATAAGCTAAGTACTAAATTTTATTGAAATCCGTCGAGCCGTTTTGACGTGAATCACATACAAGCAGACAAATGGACAAACAGATAAGAATAAAGCGTAATAGTAAGACTTTACATACTCAGTCATTAAATTCAGTTGGGAAACTGAATTTATTAAATTTTATTATTATTTTCGTGGAAGAAAAACACTCAAGCACTAAAGATTGTTATACTTTTGATTTTGAGTAAGATAAAGTGGAATAAGAAACAGGAAAGGCTGAACTGCAAAAGCTATTTATGAAGAACTTGAATATCACAACGCATTTCAGAAAAAAATTGAATCTTTCGATATTATTATGGGCTTTTAGCACTTAGCTAAAAATACCAACTGTTGTAATTGAATAATTCGAACGCGAGACAAAGATTGTCGTAATTTTTCCTTTGAAGACTAAACATCAGTTGATAGAAAAACCTTTGGGAAAGAGTTAACTCTTTCAAGGCACCTATGAATTACGACATCACGAAACCTGGAATCTCAATGCATCTTATCATATCATTCATTTTTGATTGTTGTTATGATTATTGCTTTTACAAGGGATGATTAATGGCTTGTTTTCATTTGGATGCTGTGAAAAGCATAGCCTAGTAATTGTGCGACGCTTAAGAAGGCGTAACAAAAGGTTAAAAGTTCTTCTCATGCTAAACATCAACTTTCACATCTAAGATCGTTTCTTTAGCAGAATCATTCCAGAACAAAATTAAACTACTCAATGTACTTCCTTTGAATTTTAATATTAAGTCAATATTTAAGTGTCTATATACATATATATATTAAAAGTGAAGACGATAGATATAGTGCCTTTTATTGACATTTCCGAGTCTCTCCTATATATTTTTAACTTTGAATGATGTAATGAGTTTTCAAGAGTAATGTGGGAGAACGCATTTGCAATCTCAAGTACTTTTAAAAGTACTTAATGCCAAATAATAAAATATATAGTACATATTTAATTATATACGTATTATTTAATAATTATTTAATTATCAAATTATAATTAAACTATAATTTAATTATATATAATTACATAATGTAATACATAATATAAATTTTAGTATTTATAGTTAAAAAGTTAAAGTTAAAAGTACTTGAGATTGCAAATGCATTCTTCCACATTACTCAGCGAAAACTCATTATAAGTTATCATTAGAAAGTGAAAAATGTATAGGAGAGGCTCGGAAATGTTCATAAAAGGCATTAAAATAAATACAGTAAAATAAGAAAAATTCAAGTAGAAACATAAAATAAAATAAAGATTTATTAAAACTATTACACAGGGTCATCCCTAGCGTTTGCAGGGCTAGTATAGCTTGCAGAGTCCTTACTACGATTCCTAATTCTAAATTCCAGAGTTGTTGGATTTTTTCTTTTATTTTAGTATTTTTTTTAAGTTATTGGTGCTGTGGTGTTCATGTGTTTTTCTCCTCTTATTTCTGTTTTGTTAATATTTAAATTTGATTTTATATACCGTGAAATCTCCAAAGATCCCCATTCGACCGTTCTAAGGGCGGTCCTGTCAACAAACTGAGGCAATTTACGGCAACCTTTCAGAATTCGTTTTGAAAAGTCAAATATTAAATCGACTGAACTCATTTTCAACGGGGTTCCTTCACAAATGGTGAAGACGCAGAGTTTAGAAAAAAATCCTCACTCAATTGTAAGTGACCGTGTTGACTGAATATAAAACGGTAAAGACTTCTTTTTTTTTTTTTTTAAATGCAAACAGAAACATCCAAAACAATGTTCGAGAGTACCATTTGTTAATTTAATAATTTATAATACTTTTATACTTACACTGTTTATACTTTTGATGCTGGAAGTAAAATTAAAATCTCATGTAAAAGATATAAAGAAGGCTTTTAAGATTTACAGAGACAACAACAAATAATTAAATAAAGTTGTTGTTTTTTTTTGTTTTTTTTATCATATCAACACTAAATTCGTAACTGCATCAAACACTCAAACATATCAAATCAATAATCCAAAGCCACAGATTAGCTGCATTATTCAATCCCCTTCAAACAGGCAATCTATTAATATGATATTTAATATGTAGGATTATTATGAAACCGTCGAAGAAAAATTATTCAAATAATTATTGGATGAAACGCTAGTACATAGAATATTGTTTCTTAATCTATAGCACATCTGAATCTGCTGCATAATTGAGCTGTTTTATATTTTAAAAAAGGCAGTTATTAGAAGAAATATGCGAGAGCCTTCATTAGTTGGTCAGTAATCACATGATTTTACAATGCTATGATAACTTTGAATGGACTCAAAAGTCATCAGATTCAATTGGGTTTAAAATTAAAGACAACTGCAGTCCATTTGAAAGTCAACTTACAAGTAAATATAAAATTTAGACAAGTGTATCTTAACTGTTTGCAGAATTCATTGAATCTTAATACTGATAGTATTTATAATAATAATATTATGACAGATTGTGATGTAAACAAATCAGGAATTCTCACTCTTCTTTTGTTGCCATGACTTTAAGTACAGGATGATTCAAAACGAAACGTCTTAGCTTGAGCATTGCATTCTGGGGGTCATTACAAATCAGAAACTCCATTTCATCAAAATATTAAAGGGAGTTTCAATGAAAACGGATAAGCACAAGGATAGCAATAGACAATAACTAAGTAAAGGCAAGATAAAAATAATGTTCGCCTCCTGCTTCAGTGCAAGGTCCCCACTGTCAAATTCAGCAAAACGGAAACAATTTAAAGTAAATCACGGTTGCTGTCCACTTGGAAGATATTAAGAAATTTTTAAAAATTCTTCTTGAGTGGCAATTCCAGATATAAATTATTAACAGAATTTCAATTATTAACAGAAATAAGTGACATTTGTTGTTTTCTTGTTTATTTACTATAGTAAAAGCCTTTCTTTTATGCTTTTATTCCCATTCCCATAACGAATGATTGTAATACGATCTAACAATAAATTAAAGAGTCAAGTTCCTATCCACAGTCATAGGTAAAGGCTCCGACGATCTACAAGCGTAGCCGACGTGGAAGGTCAATATAACGTATCCAAATGGAAGGCCAAGACGATCTTCGACAGCATAACTTGTGATTCATTACAGTGCGCGAATGGAGGAGAAACAAGCCGCGAGAAATCTTCATCTCCGTCTAATCAACTCAGGAACGTCGACCACCTGCCACTACAAGCCCACTATTTCCTAAGTAATTCCAATTTTTAAAACTTTATCGTGGTTTACAATAACACTGTCCTACACTGCCTTCCGAATTGCTGTAATAAATACATTAAAAAATTATACATGCAGTTTAGTTGTTTCCCAATAAGATAATACAAGTTCAGTTTAGCCATTCGGAAGAGAGATTCTGCGAGCATCTAAGAGTTCCTTCAGTTTTTCTTGTGATTTTGGTTCTTATCTGTTGTGGAAAGGGAAATTCAAGTTATATGGAAAAAAAAGATCTGTCTTTGAAGATTTTTTCGAAATGAATATAGTTCTCACTTTTTTTTTTTTTGCCTCGTGTTAGGCCAACTAAGGACCACGAAACTAGCCCAACCTGACAACGTCAGGACGAAGCTAGGAAATTCGAGAACGGGGACGAGATTCACATCCCGTCCAGAGTAACCCTGAGAAAGTAAGTCCCAGGAAGAAACGGACGAAACACATAAGAAGAAAGAAACAGTCATGCCAACGCCGGGATTTGAACCCAGGTTCCGACACAACGGCCACATGGCAGACCGCCGTCTAGTTCTCACTTTATTTATTAAAAAAAAAAAGGGGGGGGGGTTCAAGTGGGAATCGAACCAGGGAATAATTCTCCAAAGTTTAAAAACATTGTTTTTAATCATTCTATTTAATCTCAGTACGAAAAATCTGATATAATCATTGTAATCCATATATTTCCCTATGATGGTGGCTTCTTATATTAAAAAAAAGCCTTTTTGTAATAAGTCCTGCCTTTAATTATTTTTTTTGTAATGTTTTGAAGTTTGAAAGATCAATTTGCTTCTTAGTTGTCAATTACGTTTCACAAAGTCGAATCTGATCTGTCAATCAATGACTACCCTCAGGCTGATGAGAGATAGCAATCTCGAAGTAGTGCTATACTGAATTTTAATTAAAAAATATAAAGATTCATATTTAGCACTAC
This sequence comes from Thereuonema tuberculata, assembly GCA_023159025.1. Classification (NCBI taxonomy): domain Eukaryota; kingdom Metazoa; phylum Arthropoda; class Chilopoda; order Scutigeromorpha; family Scutigeridae; genus Thereuonema; species Thereuonema tuberculata. The sequence goes on along the minus strand of JAFIDM010009631.1, from coordinate 145,438,354 downwards.
TATGTTATTTCTTACATATTTTAACTACATATATATGTACATCTATTATTACATTATATATTACATCTACATGTTGTACTAATAGATGTAGCTTATAAAAATTATTGTCGTTGATAAGTTCAATCATCATTGATGAAAATGTTAGGTGATGTCTATTTAATCAGTGGACCATGTTTTGCTACAAAAGTTTAAGTAAATGAACTGTTATTTTTGTAAAACCTCAAATTAACATAAATTGAAGTAGGAATATACTATCATTCAGAAAATATTCAGAAAAGGATCGGTAATATTACCATTTTCAAAACTTCATTCTTTTCCGGGAATACTGCTTTTGCAGTTCATTAAAATTCTTGAAAGTGCTTTTAAAATTATTGAAATTGTTAGTAGGCATATGGTTTCAGTCCAACTATTCGTGCAATGAAAGTAGCGCCACCTGCAGTGAAGTTCAAGTTCGATGAAACAGTGGGTGGGACATGACGAAGCGACTTAACTGGGAGGGATTCGAATGGAGTTTTAATTACACGTCAAAGAAGAACAAGAGAAGTATTGTCTGCAAAGAAACCAAAACGAAAGTGAGAGAGAAAAAAAAAGCTGTCTGACGCAAAGAATTTAGATAGCTAATTGTCAAAACGGAAACTTTGTATCACCTTTGTGACCTCTGAAGTTTCCTTCCTCTGAATAAGTGGAATACCTGAAACACCCTCAAACCAGAAAAAAGTTTTAGGTTTCATTTCGGTAATGGCTTAGTTTTTAGCAGTGAGGAATGTAGTATAACTTTAAATTAATCATTATTGATTTGAAAGTTACAGTGCGTGAATTGTATCTTGTAATTTAAGTTCGAGTTCAGGTGCGGTTGTGTGGAAGTATTCAAATCAAATCTTCTTTCTACGGAGAAGAATGTGTGGAAATTAGATTAGCAACGAAGTAAAACGTATTTTCAATAAATGCAATAATTATACCAATAGACTGACATAATGTTGAAGAAATATTGGTCCAAATACAATAAAAAAAAGTGAGAATTGAAGCCTTCAGTACAAAAAAGGGATAAGTCTATTCTTTGCTTATTTGACTTTATTATATTTTTAGGAGAGAAAAACAATTACTTATGCTTTCTCACTGATATGTAAGAAGGGACAATACCTGAACCCTTTGCTTATTAGACAAATGGAAAACAATCCCATTTTTGGATAAAAAAAAAATCTAGGATTTTTTTTTTTTTAATAATTAAACCAACCAAAGAAGTAAGAATAACCAAAAAGTTTATAATCATTCCGTCTTCAATATTGTAGAGTGGTTGAACATTTTCTGTTTTAGTATCTAATAACTTAGATCTTACGCTCATCAACAATGTAGGGAGTAACTTAGATATTTTCCTATTTCAGGGAGTAAGCGAACACTTGAACCCACAAGTCTGCTGTTCATAAAATTATACTGTTTGTTTTCGTTGTATCTCTTGAACTAAAGAAGTAATTGATCGAATACTCTCTACCTTAACAATAATTTCTACTCTTAATTTCAGCAGTTCCGTTAAGAAACTCAAAATTTAAGAATTAGAATTAGTAGCGTAGTTAGGAACTGATGGAAAACAGTGAGGGGGAGATTACTAAATCGAAGGAGGTGTAACTATGAGAAAGGAGAAGATTTTTGATACCGAAATTCCTACCTTTATTTATACCACTTAGTAACTTTAAAATAGTTGTCGGTTTTGTTTTGTTTTTAATAAGAAATGCATTTTTTTTATTATTATTTAATTTGAATCAAACTTCCGTCATTTTCTGAAAAAAAGAAAAAGGAAAAACTTGCCAGCAGTTGGAGAAAGACGAAGCATTTAATTAAGTTTCACTTTTACTGTTAGATCTTTTAAGAAGTAGTAAACAAACGGAATATTTCAGTCTGTGATGATTGCATGACCAACAACATGAAAATGAAATTAAAAATGGCCTCAAAGCCTTAAGGCAATGAAGTTGTCCACTGATTTTTTTTTTTTCCCAGTATCTTTTTTTTTTAATCCGATAATCGTTCTTGACAGCTCCACCAAGTGACCCATGATGAATATCCTGTAGTGCCAGGCAACAGGTCTTTCTGTGAGTGACCGAAGAACACAGGGTTACCAACCCTACGTCTTCAGGGGTTCGTAGGTGATCCGTGTAGGGGATATCAAATATTGCATAAGAAATAAATTCTTTCCAAGTCAAAGACAGTTTTACATATAACATTTATTTTTAAAATATTTTACCTAGAGCTGTTACATTGCCTCAATCACTACAATAGTCGTCAATTCACCAAAGTAACATTTTTTAAACTTAATTCTTGAGGTTGAATTTTATTTCCTATTAAGCAATAATAGTTTACGAAATTTAAAACATAGTTAGTGAAGTTATTAAGTACCACACTGTGGCTATCACTGCAGTTTTTACTGTTATTTTAAAAATAGACTGTTTGAAAAGGATTTCATTTTTAATATTTTTTCCCTTCCTTAGTTTTTCTTTATGTTTAGTTTTATATACAAAAAAAAGCAAGCTTAGCTTTCATTATTATAATATAATTTTATAACTAATTTACCGAAATTTTAGGCAAATTTCAGTGAAGACTACGCTTTTATTTATAAGCTGATATATAAACAATATATATCCCTTTTGATTCATTGAACAAGCAACAGTAACGTACATCTTGATTCAGGAAATGTTCAATTTTATAACCGAACCATAAATTTTCATGTTTTTAAGATTTCTGGTCGTTAAAGGAAAGCTTTATAGATTTCAGGAAGTCCGGAAACAGAATAGAGATTTTAATGAATTGATTTTTCGTCATAAAAGCTGGACAGTTCTGTGATACGTTGAGTCCAAAAGTTGGAAAGGTTTTTTTATTGAGCACCGAAAACCCAAGAAAGGAAATAATTTGTAAACTAATAAATTAAGAATATTTCCCTTAAAAGGAATTTTCTCTTTAGTATGTGTATGATTAGTCCAATCAATGCATCGATGCGTGACCTTCTAAAAACTTTCGTGAATGCTTAATTCCTTTTGATTAAAATTCAAATAAGACAACTAAGTTTCTATATTGAATTTAAGGTTAGTTAGATTTCTTAATATTTACACTTTGAAATAAAAGCTCAAATCAGTCATTTACTAAGGAATCACTTTTATTTACTAATATTTGTCGTATTTCATGAAAATAACACGATTTTGATTTTAATAAAACTTTGTATCACTAGAGTAATAACTACTTGAAAAACATTATTATTTCAACAATTAAACATTAATTTTACGTGCTTACAGAGGAGCAGCCTACTGAGTAGTGTTCTTCCTCTAATAATAACGCTAATTTTCTTGAAGGTATTAATTGAAAGACTAATTTAAATAAATCAGAAGTTCCTGAAAGAACTTGAATTCTATATTTTTATTTGCTGTGGTTTTTTCTTGTTTTGTTTCATTCTTCTGTGTTTTTTTTGTAAAAAAAAATGAAAACAGTAAGTCTCCAAATTTGTAAATTATAATGGATGCCAAAAGTTAATTAAATGAAATGTCACTCTTAAATTGTTAGACATTAACAGAAAGTCATTGTTTGTCATCACAGAAGTTAACTGTTTGGCTTCTAATGCTTTTCTGTGGGAATTTTTCAAATCTTCTAATTTGGATGGTTCCTTGTCGATGATTATGCATGCCACGTTTCAAGGAGATCCATTTATTGAGTTAAAAGGTATCAGTGTTTCTATATGAATTACATATATAAAATAGAATCTTAACGTTTCTTAAGAAAATAGGCTTAAAAAAACAACATTCTTTTTTGAGAAGTTCAAGGGCAATGAAATTCTCCTTAAATTTGATGGGCTACTGGCTAATCTTGGCATCATGAATGAAACTATTATTAATGTCATCAATTAGAAATCAATTGTTAAGTAATTACTTAAGAACATTTGCCCTGACTGCTACTTGAAGGAGCCGGAGAATTTATTCTTGGATATTTCTCCTATTGATGGGTTCCAGGATTCATCCAACTTTCTTTCAAATATGTATCGGGTTTCTTATCTCGGGTTTAAAGGCCGACTCCGATTTCAACTTCAAATTCCTATACAGGTGATTGCTTACCTCCTGCGTTTCCTAATTTTATACAAAGATAAAAGTGCAATGCTTTAACTCCATTAACGGTATTAAATAATACATCATTGTCTATTAAAACATGGAAAGGCGCAGGTGTGCAAAAGTGATCTCAGTCTTGTATTTTAACTCTAATATTCTGCAATTAAGTTCCTTTAAAAGATAACATTTGGCTTTTACTTTTGATTGTTTGTATTCAGATGATACATAAAAGTAAAGTTACTGTGCCATGAAGCAAGTTTTCATTGCAAATTAAATATTACTTACTTAGCTTTGAACATTGCAATATTGGCTGATTCAAAGGCTCAGATTGATTAGGAATAGTATTAGTATTCTTATTACTTGGATAGCTAAAGTGAATACATTGACTACACTAGGTTTTACCTAGTATTTTATTTATTATGGAGACAACCTCAAACTCTTACATCACGCCTTAGATAAATTGTGTCTACAAAATAAAATTAAGAAAGGAAGTCATTCTTAGCAACTTATCCATCATTGAATTTATCAATAAAGAATGAACTTAGCCTACGTCAACTTGCTTCAAAACTGAAACTTATTGTTATTATTATTATTATTAGTAGTAGTAGTAGTATCAACTTTAGCTGAAATTTAATATGAAATTAAATAATAAAAATAAAAGAAAAATCATCATTATTATTTTTGGGTGAGAGTATGGTAATCTAGCTAAATCCAATTTCTCCACTACTACAATTAGAATTATTTAAAAGTTATTTTATGGATGTGGGGCTCGGATAGGGTTCTGCCCTGAGCCTTAAAAACCTCTTTGACCTGCGAGTGATCTCAGATTTCTTTTTTTTCGATTTAAATTCTAATCTTAGATAAAATAATGGTCACCAACCAAAGTTATAGATCGTTCATTAAATTCCGTTATATGAGTTTGTAATCTATAATTAGACTTATTTACATAGTTTAGGAAAGAGTAAATTTGTTGCTGATGTCGTGTACAGGTATTTTGCACATCATTGAAGTCGTTCCATCTGTATCATTTAATTCTTCCCTGAGGAAATCAATGAGGAGCAAATACCACTTCGGCCATTCCTCTCAAACACCCCCTTCTTCCCAGGTATCACATCTATCCCTAAGGCTTCTCCTTCATGGCGCCACACTGACCATCTACCTCGCTATTTTTATCAATTTGCTTATATTTTTTGTATGATGCATTCAGGTTTCGTTTGGAAAAACATATGACACCTCAGGCGTTTCTAAATCTATGTATTTGCTTTGGGGCATCGCACTCAAGAGAGTTTAAGAACTGTACCAACATCAGTCAGTTTAGAACATATATTTAAACAGTGTACTTTTTATAAGTATATTTATGAAAAGAACATTAAGAAGAAATACTACAACTCTCAAGAGACTGATAAAAACAAAGCATTTCCACTAAACAATTAAAATTCTTTGCGAAAAGTATTTTTTCTCCTTCAAACAATCTAAAAAAATCATTTTTCTTTTTGAAATCATTGTGATTTTCTTTTTTTTTATTTAGGAAAAAAGCAGTGCGAATTAATTCATTCCATTTAAACTACAAAATATTCATATACATTTTTAAATTAAAATATTTTTAAGGTCCTGCTTAATACTGTAGAATAACCGTTAAAAAAATAACTTTCTTGATTCTAGGTTTTCTTATGAAATGAAATGCAAAGAAAAAAAAATTGCTGTAACGTCAGTTGCTATACAATTTATCAGCAAACAACAGGATATTATGAATTTAATAATATCGTAAAAAGCTCGAGCAACCATTTGGATTTCCTGTTTTTGGTACATGTATTTTGTTCGGGCAATATTTCTAGATATTACATTTATTTATAGTTTCTATGACCTTTCATTCTAAAGTTACAGTACAGTTGTTTCGAAAAATAGCAGCGAAAAAGACTCTTAGTACATTCTGTTTTCCTTAGAGGTCAGTATTGGTAATGTAAGAAGATTTAAATATACATTTTCTTATACTACTCAGTATCAGAGTATTTTTTTTTTTTTGTAGATATCACATTATGGTATTAAAATGTACATAGAAGAAATAACACACGAAAAAAAAAAAAACAGACAACGTCAGCAAATCGCTCATCAACCAAATACTTCTCTAGGATGCTACAAACTGAATATTAAATAGTAGTAAAATAAAGCGATATACAGAGAGGCTATCAATTAAAACTGTATTTTCGTTTTTATTAATCAAGAATAAATCAATTTTGATTAATGGAAAATGAATGTGATGTTTTGGGTGCATTTCTTGACAGAAGGCAGATATCAGTCAAGTATCAATATAAAAAAATAATGAAAGTAGCAAGATACATTAAGTAATAGATTTAATTTTTTAACTCTTGTTCGAATTGTTTCTTGGTTTTTATGCATCATTTTCGATGTAAAATAATATATGAGAACCTTTCATGTGATCAAGACCGCCTTGGTTCTTTTGACAGCCTTGGATGTAAAAACGATTATAAATGATGTAAGACAGTCAAAGCAAATATTATTCATGGAGCAGCGGCTCCATCATATCTCCTATATTTTAATGAGAGATTTGTCGGCGTAGAAAATGTGACAGTAGGAGTTGAAGAGCATCAAACAAAATTAACCCTCGTAACTCTGATTTAATGCAATCTAAATTTCCATACAGACTATCAAGAAAGTAAGATAGAAAAAACGTAACGGAATAATTATCAATGCCACACAAAAAAGGACTGAATTTAATAAGAACGGTCTGTAGAAATTCTCCCTGATTACAAAGGAATAAAGTATAAGAAAAAGAAAGAACTGAAGAACTGTATAAATATATTAAAGTATTTAGCTGTCACAAGTAATTCAGGGAATCATTTTTGAGATCTATAAATTATTTTAAACAAATGAAATTTATCATGTTTTCTGGAAATGCTGAATTAATTTGTTTTATTAGTTTAATGTATGATTTTGTTCTACTTTTAAAAGTTATCTTAATTTCATTCAAATTAAATATTATTTCTGTTCTTATATTAATTGTATTCTTCCTTATGATTTTCAAAAATATCTTGCTTCGAAAATACATTGTCTGACAATAGGCTCAAAAATAAATCAAATACTAGCCTATTCACTCTTATTAAAGTTCAAGCATTTGTAACATTTACCCTGAAAAACAGATAAATAAATAGATCTCAAAATATTCGTGGTTTCTTTATTTTCAGGTAAATTAATTTAACAGTCATTGTACGCATTTTTTTTTTTCCATTAACAGTTATTTTAGTCTATTAGTAAATTAAAAATCATCTTTTGCAAGCTTAGGTAGATATATAAGACGAAAAAAGAACAAAAGACTTAAATAAAACAAAACCTTAAGATTTAAATAGAAATTATCTTTTAGATGCTGTTCCCAGAGAAGTCAAAAGTAGATGTCACTGTACTTATTTCGTTTTCCAAATAATTTTTTTAAACGAATACTTCTAACTACATCCTTTATAACTTCCATAATTATAATAGTAGAGTGGTTGGTCCAAATATAAGCCTCTCCAAAAAACCGGATATTCATAGTGGAAAAAGTTAGTAAACCGCAGATTTATTACTGAAATGAGGACGGTATTGCTCCGTATCTATGTTCCGGAACATTTCCTACGGATGCTTATTTTTTGTTTGTTTGTTTTGTTTTGCGGTTTAACTGATTGCAATGTCCACGGTCCATATAAGTAACACGGGAAGTTCATCCACATCCCTTCTAATTACCATATCAACAAAGCTTAAAACAAATGTTGTAATTGCCCAGAATTACTGAATCATCTTTAAATAAAAGAGTATTAAAGAAGCTATCAATTGTAGTCAAAGGTCATCTTATAAGGTATCCCATCTCGTTCAAGAAATTAAGTTGTTTTTGCAGGCAATACCATGATTTTCTATATAAAGTAGGCATAACAAAAATTTAGTTATAGTTCGCTAAGACGTTAAAACAGGTAATAAATGGATTAAGATACTTTGAGAGTTTATGGCAGCCAGTTTCAGGCGTGGCAGTTCGAGAGATCAATAGTGGTCTCTTAAAACTATCGACAACATTAAATTGGAAATAAAAAGCACCCTAGTCAAATACAGCTGTAGAAGTCAGCAGAGGCTGACAAGAATTATACAACCTACGAAGCTAACCTCCAAGAGGTTGATGACTTGTTATTAAACAGTGGTGAATGGTATGACATTTCACGACACAGAAAATAGATCGCAAAGTTAGGGTTCCCTTCTTGTAAAATTCCCTTTCCTGAAAACAAAAAGATGCTTTTCTAATGAGAAGATAAACATCAATATAGCACCGGAAGTATTGAAAAATATCGCTTGGTTCGACGAATCAAAATTCCTGTTGAATAACATTGACTAATCAACGGTATTCATAAAACCACGCTACCAAATTACAACAATAACAGCAGGAAATATTTTGCTATGTTATGCCACTTGATACAAACCGACCAAGGTTCTAACACCGTAAGATGCATCTCTTTACGGTAGCAGCATACCCTTCAGATGGATACTTTCATAAAATGCCTTATTATATCAGGGTTGTTCCAGGAAAACAACAGCGAATTAGTTACCCTGATCTTTGGTATGGATGCAGCGGAATGACATAAATCCATTTAATCTACAATAATAACTTAATTTAATCACATTCGTGTGATAAATATAAATATGGAAGGTTCCAATCGCTTATGGATTCTGTAAATGACGAGTTTTGGATGCAAAGGAAGTACCAACACACTACCCCACTACAGTATGTATAAT
>JAFIDM010009631.1:145407852-145429405 GCA_023159025.1 Thereuonema tuberculata | reverse complement strand
ACCCTACACTAATGGACCGGACAGTGCGCTTTATTGGAAACATGTGAAAATGTTACTGATTTAAGAGTGGGATGGGCACCCACGTGCTGAAATTACATTAGCCACTTGTAGGGCATGCTTTCCACAAAGTTTTGATACAGAGCTAAGGGTTTTTTTAAGTCCATTCCTGCTTCAAGAACATGGCCAGTGCAGCTATAGACGGGGTCCCCTGGCCCTCAATCGATGCTCTAACATCTAACTCGATGTTCGGTAGGGTTTAGGTCGGGATTCTGAGCAGGCCATGGAAGCCGCTTTACAGCCATCTCTGTATACCACTGCTGGACAGAGGCTGAAACATGGCATGGAGCATTGTCATCCTGAAAGTAACTATCGTCATTTCCAAGCATTTGCCAGAGAGTAGGAACAACCCAATTATCCAAAATGTCTTTGTAGCCTTCGGAGTTCAAGATTCCCGCAACATGCAATGGTCCCAGGCCATACTATGAGAATCACCCCCACAGCATGATTCCCCCACCGCCGAACTTCACAGTTGGAACGATGCACTCGGGTAAAAGACGTTCGCCTGGCATTCGCCACACTCAAGCACGTCCATCCGACTGGAAGAGTGTGTAAGGTGATGAGGCACAATACACTCCATAAAATTGTTTTCCACTGCTCTACAGTTCAGTTGCGACTTTGCAAATACCACTTGAGTCTGGCGGTTCTGTTGAATGGTGAGATGTGTGGTTTGTGGATTTGAAGGGCATTCAATTCCTTCCGCAATGTATTGTGATTGGGATGTATTCCGCAATGTAACCCCTGATGCCTGTTGAAACTCACTGATCACGTGCGCACATGCACTTTGACGATCTCGTCTGATTTTATGTAAATATGCAGGTGTCCGGTCCATTACTGTAGGGTAGTGTATACAGGGTGGGCATAAAAGAATGGTGGGATTTCAAAGACGTGTAATGTCGTCGTTCGTCTCTCCGGTGACGAATTGTAATACATGCGTATAGTCGACCCGCAGGTGTTCAAGTTTCTGTTAATGCCCGCTAGGTGGCGTTGACTCCGAAAATGGTGCCTTATAGATGTGGACAACCACCTCCTGCGGTGACCAACACGATCCCCTGACCGAACGTCATGTGACTTCTTCCTATGGTGGTTCATGAAAGACAACTTCTACATACCCTCAATGTCCAGATACATCAGTGATACCAAGGGACAGATAACACATGCTGTGAAGGCCATCACACCGGCCATGCTTCATCGATTAAGAATTAGGCTATCACTTGGATGTGTGCGGGTGACGAAAGATGTGCACGTTGAGGGACTTTGAGTGATGCACATCAAACTTGGACAGTTGCACTTCCAATTGAAATATGTCATGACTGTATCCGTTAAACAATATATAATCATGGTATTTTCACAATAAAAATTTTAAAGGAAGGTGTGAGAGAATCCAAATAGTTATTAGTGAATAGTGAATTTGCCTTTGCTTAATGTTTAATGAAAAGTTTTTTCTACGTTTTTCTATTTTAGAGCTTTTAAAAATAAAGAATTTTATTAATTTCGATATTTCAATCAAACATATTCAATTAAAATCTTAATTCTATCTTTGTTTACATAAAGTACATCAAATTTTAGAATTTGAGTTGAGCAGAATGTTTATTGATTTGTGTTATGATTAATTTCATATCTTTCTTTGAATCGTATCTATTGTATTGTTAATAGCAGTGCCTAGCAATCTTAATGGAAACAAATTACTTGCCTTTATTTTAATCAGAGAGGTGAGGTGGGTTAAGGATTTAATAAATTGTGGATCATTAAAAACCATTTTGGAATCAATATTTATTATTCAAATGAGTCTCATGTGGTTGAAACACAAAATATTGTAATATTTCATCAACATTTATTACTTTTACCTTTATTGCACTTTCAATATTAATACAGTCATTTTAATTCAGACAAATGAAAATACACGAATATTATTAGTTTTATAAATATGCAGTTGTAGATAAAATTCTATTTTTTTTAATCAAGTTATTTGTAGTTAATTGGAAAATAATTGAAAACATAATTTTTCATTATTTTAATTGCATATTTCTGCATTGCTTTTAAGATAGTATTTTCTTTATTTAAATTAAATTCAGGAATTTATGTACATTATTATCTACTGGTCTTAAAGAAAGTGGGAGTGCAGTTAGTCTGAATTAAATCGTTATTTTGGAAAGAATAGCTGAACTTTAATAATATAATGAGTTAATCCTTTCAGAAGTTTATCGTTGCTTAGGTAAATGGAACTTCCTATAATAAATTTTTACTGATGTTTACTTATTATTTAGTTACTTTTTCCTCCCCTTTCAATTAATTGTTTCAGTTTAGGAAGAGTTGTTTTACAAACAAACTGTATACTTGCCAAATCGCCGACTTCACGAGTGCAGTGCAAGCTCATTACTACAGCTCAATTCATGCTATTTTTCCAAGGGTAATGCCCGTTAGTGGTGCCTCAGGGTGCAAATTAACATTTAATATGGATCATCTTCCTCCCTTCCATTAGAGACTTTGCCAACGGGAACTTGTAAAATTGGCAAGAAAATTAATTCTTTACAACGTATTCAAATAGAAGTTGGTAGCTTTACACAAACAGAAAATTTCAGGACAAAAAACAACCAGTTTATTATTGTTTTTATGAATATTTTTTTAACACTTTTTTTGCTTCTACTCGAAATATTTATTAAATTTACAAAATTAAGATGAGATTTTTTTTTTTTTTTTTTTGCAAATTAGATGGATTAAATTTCCTTGACATTAATGATCATTTCTAGGAATACAATTCTGAGATAAAGTTTTCAAAATAACTGTTTTCTGAGAAATCTTTGATCGGGTTTTTAACAGTATTTTTGCTCATCTGAATCTTAAAGGATAAACAATAAAAATTAATTTAAGTTGATAAACTTGTAAAAAAAAAATAGGAAATAATTTCAACTTGATTGATTTATTTTATTTTATTTTAGAATTTTAAAATTGAAAGAAATGGAATTGTCTTTTTTTTTTTACTTAATATTTTTCTTTGCATTTTTGCCTAAAAATGTTTTTGGTTTTTTTTATTTTAATTTTTAATTTTAATTGTTTCAAATTTTAATTTTTCTTAATAATTACAATGTCTATCTTAAACTAAATTAATGCCTAATAAGGAAATAAGATAAAGTTATATTTTTTGCATTTAGAAATAAAATAATAAAAACTTTCTGTTTTTATAATAAAAAAAAATCATAAACATATTAATCATTGTGCTGTTTCCTGTTATTCAATCTCTTCATGTAATATTAAAATGCTATATTCCAAAAAAAAAAGCTTTTTTTTTTAATATTTCGTGCAAAACTAAAAATGAAAAACCTCTTGGCAAATAAAGTAGAAAATCAATTAATTATTTAGAACTTCTCGAATATTCAGTCCTTCAAAAATATTTTAAACTCAGAAATTTCTTAAAAGAAAGTTTGTAAATTCTCAGAGACTTTATCAGCGTAGTTAAAAAATTAAGAGAAAGATAAAAACACATTCAACTCGTTTCAAAACAAACTTGTCCTTGAATAAATCTGTTAAATAAAAAACTGTTCTGAATATTAAAACTCTTGCAATTGCTAAAACGAGGCCTTGGGAAGCAGAAAATTAAATTCTAAAGGAACAATGCCAAAAGAAACAATAATAAGAAGCACTATTTCTTAATTACTTATTAAAAATTAAAATAAAAGAATTAAAACTACTGTAATAGATAATTAAGTTTCACATAAACGTCTTTTTATTATAATTTACCATTTAGTCATTAGCCTATTATTAAACATAAAGATTCTCTATAGCTAAAAAATGTATTTTAATACATATCAATAATTAATTTCTTTATTTTGAAGTATTTAGTAATTGAAACAGAAGCAAATTTAAGATAAAGTTGTAGATTTTCATATTTTTACCAGAAAATAAATGATGACTGTATCCTAAGAAAATGCTGTCTTTGTCTTAGTTGCTACTTAGGTCAAAGCTCTTCATTAAATTGCAATTCTATTAACTAATAAAAAACAAGTTTTATGAGAGTGTTCTGAGTAGCCCCTCTTAGCTTAAGGTAAGCTAAGCTTATATTCTGATGAAGAAAGTGGACTTCTAAATATCTTCGTTAAAAGAGATGATATTCTAAATATTCCAATTAAAATAAATTAATATTGAAGATGGTTTTAAATATCTTACTGAAGCCTCTTTCACTTATGAATTTATGAAACTACATAAAACAAATATATATATATATATATATATAAACATAAGTTATTCAGTCTGTTTTCCTCTTTCTCCTGCCACTGATTAATTTTAGTTATCACCTTGGTTATGCCCCATTCTTATTGAACCGTCACCATCATCTCCCTTACTTATTTAACATTTTACAATTTAAATGAAAATAAATACATTTTTATTTAAATCCTAAACATAATATGTTTATATAATGAAACATGTGTTTATACAAGGAGTCCGAAGAATAGTACAATTTTTCTGTAATTTACAGTAATGAAAGTTGTAATATCTTTCTGATAACATGTTCTATTTCGTTTAGATAAAACAGGTCTAAAGTTGTTGCTAATTTGAGCCAGGATGCTAATCAACAAAGTCTCTGTTTTACATTCAGCGAAGAAATTCCTGTCAAGGATACAGGATTAGTTCTGTCTGTTATTGAAGTAGTACCATTGAAGACTAGGAGCAAACGTTTCTTATTTCTTATCTATAATTAGATACAAACGATTCAGGTGATCTCCAGTCAGAACTTAAATATCATTCAATCGAAATCTAAACAATAAAAACCTTTAGAAATCTTGTCCTAATGTTGTCTTTAATACTGTCAGTCCAAATTCTACATCAATTACCTCCTGTTTAATGGTTCTCTTATATTTACTCTCCGAAGCATATATAATAGCAATGGCTTGTGAATTTTCTATATTACAGTTACATTTATCAGTAAATCATTGTCGTCATAATAACTTAGTAGTAATTATATGAAGAAGTTGAAAGTTTTCTTATAGCTTTAGATATTTACTGTCCATTTGCAGAAATAACCTATTTTTGCTTGTCTTGTTATGCTGTTACTCAAAAATTCGTGCTCCAACTACATTTTGCGTGTTTAATTAATATTATTATTATTATTGTTGTTGTTTTATAACTTTTGTTCACTCTCATGTTTCTCAAGATTCTCCTGATGTTTGTTTTTCCGATTGAATAAAACTTTATAAAAATAAAACTTTATTATTAAACATCTTCATTAACACACAAAAATAAATGTATGTAATAAATATACATTTATTCTAAAAAATGCAAATTTTCAAGAGAAAATCGTCTCCTCTTTTTCAAGCCTAGTTTACAGAATAAAATAAATTAAATTATATTTATAATAAATTAAATTATAATAAATAAATTAAATAAAATAAATAAATAAAACTTTGCAAAATCTATCTTTCCAAATCATTATAATGTTAAAAAATAAATTGATAACTTGAAAGTATTGTATTGGATCAAGTACTAATAATGAGACAAGCACATGACTACAGTCTAAATGTGAATTAAATAAACGTGTGTTTTTGTTTCAAAACTTCAGAATTCCGTGTTTTGCAATGTCTATTTTGAAATATAATACTCTTTCAAAATTGAGACAATGCCTTGCTAGAAAAAAAATATTTGGCAAATTTTCAAATAATTAAAAAACAGTAGAAATTCAATGAATTTTGTTAGGAACAAAGCAAAAATTTAGAAAGCTTTGTTATTTGTATTCTTTAGACAGCGAAGGTGAAACAGCGTCAACTAACTAAGCTGTGCTTGATTCATCCATTAAAAGAAATTAAACAACCTTGTACTTTAAAATAAGAAAGAAGCCTTATTCAAATCAAAGAAGAGTCTGGCCTTGCCTGAATTCGATAGAGCCAAAGCTCATTTAAATGCTTTAATGATGAAAGAAAACTTTAATTCAAATAAGTATTCTTCAGTCTAGTAAATATTTAATCAGTAGATGAAGTAATCAGCGTTGCTCGGAATATTAAGTCATTGTAAATTTCAGTAATCCGTTAACTTTACAGGGTTCTTTTCATCTTAAAAAAATATAAAAATCTTTTCCAAACATTTCTGAAAAACCAAGATTTTAAATTTTATGTGGCACGGTGCACATAAAAACATATCGTTTAATCTATTCAACATCAAGTTAAACAATAAAGAAATAATTAAATGCTTTTGATTAAAAGCACAACCATTCTTATGAAGAGACACGTAAGGAACTTACGAAGAAAGTAAACATTTACATAGTAAACATTTGAATAAATAATATTTATACTTGTTTTAGATTCTCGAAAACTTAAAATCCAGGACAGAACTATCTATGAACAACAAATTACATGAGATGGCAACACACGGACGGAGTGCAAACAATTTTGGATTTGTCTTCTGTACCTTCAGGTCGCTGTCGAAATGAGTGATCTTAATCCCTTTCCTTGCACTCTGGATACTGAAATTTTTGATTATATGCAGCCAGGAGATGTGACATTGAAAGTGATGTTACTTCCGATTTTAGCCGAACGATATCTTGATTGTTAAAACCAACATTATGACTATGAGAATTTCGTTGCTAAGATCCATAATTGATACCTATTAATTCAATATCTTTAATGTGCTTGAAGATTTAAAAATCATTTTTTATATTATTACTATATTTAAATACAGTGCTTGCTTGATTGCTATCTAGGCTATTCATGTATCACAAAAGTTCTATAACTGATAGTGATAGCATTCATTATAGTATCACTTGAATGCTTTTAGTATTTCATTGCCGATTTCATTTTTACATTGCTTGTAAAACTGGTAAGGTTACTTAAATAATTTTGACAATATTTGTTTCCATTTTAGGGGCTCTGTCCCCTCAGTCCAAAGCTTGCTCGTTGGTAACCAACTCTTTCTGATGGCAGTTCCATAGAGTAAGTTTTCTTTTCTATTTTTAATAAAAATAAAAGCAACTGAACATTACTTAAATATGAATGCAATTAATAAATAACATGTCAAGAGCATTCCAAAGTAAGCCTTATCAGTCATATGATAGGAAGACAAGCATGATCAGGAAATGATGTCGTAAACCAGAAAAAAGATGGCCGATCAATAACAGAGTTGACAAATGCTTCGTTCTTGACTTTTTCCAAAAAAGAAAAAAAAAAACATAAATCAATTCAATTTGACCATCTTATGGAGATTTATCGGTTGTAAAAAAAATACACAAGAGGAAACATATATTTCATTAGTTGAATAATTAGATAAAAGTTAATATGCAATGAAATAATGGATAAATCAGCTTACAGAGAAGTAAAAATTAAAAAAAAAAAAAACGTTAGAAGTAATTTAATTAAAAGAAAGCAGAAATAAGGATTGATTTTTAAGACTAACGGCTAAATTTGGTTTAAATAACTGATAATATTTTTGTAACATAACTATATAAAATTGGTCTAAAAATTTCATTACTGTAAAACAAAATAGGTGTAAAATGCTATTAAATTAATAACGACTCAATTTTTGTAAATAATGACTGAATCAATTACAGAGATTACATTTAAAAATTGAACAGTTCTCAGGGGCAAAAAAAAAACCTCTTAAATTTTTAAATGTACTCTATATAATTCAGCAGCTATTAACATCTTTGTTTGATGTAAGCATTGGTTGTTTTCCCTGCAATACTTACAACACAGTCTTTGATTAAATAAGTTAGCGGATGTCCTCTTGATAATTGGAATCTGACGAAGTGAAAAGTAATTATGTAAATTAAATTTAAACTGAAAAGTGTGACATAATCTAAATGAAAAAATTACAGTCATTAATTAGAAAAAGAACAGTAGAACCAATCACCAAGTACGAATGCCTAACTTTAATGGTTATTAGAGGCCCAATTGCAATGAAATGAAGTTTCGTTATTATGTTGGTTCCTAAGTGTGCTATTGCTTTAGGGCACAGTAATAACCTTTAGCTATGTAATTAAAAAGTATCTGCCGAGAATAATAACTTAGATTCTTCGCAACTGGAGTGATTCGCCAAGGGAAGGGCACAATATTCTGACCTTACAATTGCTGATTTTTTTGTTCTGAGGTAATGTTTTCTTTTGAGTTGTAATTAGATGATCAAAGTACACTTGAATCATTGTTAATCTTCTTCTTCGAAATCCATTTATCGGTCAATGGCAGTCTTTCATTTCAATAGAAATTGAATCCACGTCGCTATTGAATGAAAAACCGCATTCACATGAGAATCAAAATTGTTTAATGTCGTACAATTTACAGAAATCTGAAATTCTGAATAATCAATGTATTTCCTGCCTGAATTTTAAAGTGCCTTTAAAAAAAGAACTAATTTTACTTCATTTTAATATTTAATAGTTAGTACCGGTACTAATAAACGTTAACTATTAAGCTTTTTTATTTAACAATTAAATATATTTCGAGATTGGAGTCTCACGATACTTGTATTTCAAATATCTTCAACTAATCATTTGATGTTAAAATTGTGAATTGTTTGTAATAATAACAAGTAAAGATATCATGAAAACATCTGTTTATCCTTATATTAAAAACATTTGATATTTCATATTCATTATATTTAAGTCATTAAATAATGAAAAATATTAAATTATGTTATTAAATAATGTCATGGTTTTCGAAGCAGCTACTCAAAGTTCAAATTTATTCAAAGAAAAATAATATATTCTAACGGTGTCAGAATCTTGGAGATCTATGAAGATGTGGGCTTCGCCTTGCAATTGCAAAGACAAAGTAAATTTTTAAAAATAGTTCTGGATATCAATAAGTAATTAGCCAAATTTTAGCTGCCTTTTGATAAAGGCATTTGAGAAATTAAATTGACTTTTTTGTTTATTAGTAATTTTCCATTATCAGTCCTTTTAGATAAAAGAAAAATGTATCTATTTGTAGATATTTGTAAGAAAAATTTACAAGTTTGCCTATTCGATTATTACCAAACACTCAAGAACTTCGTATTTGATTTGCCAGGAGTTAACTTTTGTGATCTTTGGAGGAATCCTTCTTTATAAGTTGTTCTTTGTGATTTCAATCACAACTTTAATTCTGATGATCTGCAATTCCCAATTTGTAACGATTTCTAATTATAAATGTAATAAACGTATTTTTTAAGTAAATTATTTTTAAAAATTTAGTTTTGTATTAAATTTTTCTCTTGCCTTTTGGCATTAGCAGCTAAAACTTGGATAATTACTTACTCTTGCCGAAAACTACCTTTTATATTTTTTTTCGTCTTACTATCTCAAAGGCGTCTTCTGGTCTGCTAGTAAGATTTCCATTATCCCTTTATCACAGATACATTCCAGATGCTCTTTTATTATGTTTCCAATAGTCATTGGGGGATACTAACTCAGTTTGAATATTGAAATTACTGCTGAAGAAACAATTATTTTGAAATTACTGCAGAAAATCTTAAAATCTTTAGCTTTAGATAAATTATGTAATTCAATACCTGTTGTGGTACCTATACAAGATCAATAACTACCTAAATGCTTCAGTAGGTAGAATTTGCAACTGATGATGTATTCGTCCAAGAGTTAAGAATGAATTAATAATGCCTTTTAAATAAAAAAAAAAGTAATTTTGAAGCATTCATTCTTTGAACTGGCGTTTGTTAGGTAATTGTGCAATTTTAAAAATCAGTTTCTATGCTTGTTTTATACCTATAGCCTTCGATCATCGAAATTAAGCAGGAATAGCCTGGACTACAAATATTATAAATGTTGTTATAGAAACATTATGGAAATTTAATATTAATTAGGACGATAATTGAGATTACTTAAGCTGCAAAATTCAGTAAATTTCAAGAACTTTGCTAAAATAATAATTTTAGCTGATTATTCGACTTTGGTAGATGCTCAAAATTTAGTACAATTATTCCCATAAGAAATAAAATATTATTTCATTCTAAATTAACAAAACAGAATAATAATCATAATAATAATAATAATAATAATAATAATAATAATAATAATAATATAGATAGATTTTCTCATACAAGAAAAGAAGAAGAAAAGGAGACAAAAAAAAAAAAAAATAAGCCCCTAATTAATAGAAATATCCATTAGTCGAAATTTTGATGATCAAGAATCATTGAAAAGAAGAAAATAAAAACCTACTAATATTATTACTAATATGTGAACTGTTCTGCTTCTACATTCTTACATTTCGAATATAATAATAGTACTTGACAGAGTTTGTAGGAAGTAATTAATTTTAATTTTAAAATGAATTTCACAATTTCAGGTTTTTCGGAAATTTCAATTCTTACTAGGCTTATTATTACATTTTTTGTTTCAATATTGCGTTATCATCTTTTGGTATCGAAAACTGATTAAATACCTTTCGGTAATTGACTTGTACTATCAAAATTCAATGTCAATGTTCTTCAAGGACGACCTATTTTTTATCTCATTAGATCTGTCTTAATTAAAATATAGTCGTGCGTCTTCAGAATAATAAATTAGTTCCGTGAATTCATCAACACTATTTTTTTAAGTTTTCTTTGAGTTTTTCAAAATTTACTTTTACTTAGTTTCTTTCAAAATACGTTATTTTAATATCGTTCTGATGAAAAACAAAAATATTTTATATTTATTTTATTGTAAATAATAGTTTCAGTGGTATAATGAAACGTGTTCGAACAAAAGATGCTTTTTTTTATCATTATAAAAAATTTTAAGTCAAACTTTGTAGGACTGTTAATTCAGATAATTCACAGTAAACATGTGAATTATTATAATTCTATTCGCATCCTAATTCATGTTTCTATTTTTTTTTCTTCATTCCATTTTTACTTTTACAAAATAGTTAAAAATAAAAATAAATAAATAAAATAAAAAACACTCAAATAATTTTCATCAACCCATGGTTGTAATTGTTCAATTGTTATTATTATTTTTCTGGTTTTTGTTTTGTTTCGGTTATGGCTTTAGTCGTGCCCACTGGGTTTTCAATCCAGCGTTTTTCTTTTCAGAATATCTCAAACCAAAAAGAATTGAAATCTAAATGGAAATTAGTCAATGTACTTCACCTCTACGAGAATTGTTCACTCTTAAATCGAAGATACGCTCATCCTACTGGATTTCAAAATGTACGATTCAAAAAAACTCAGCAAACCTTTCCTCAAATCAAAACGAAAATCAACTTTTTTTTAATAGCTTTTTTTGAATTTCATTATTCCCCGAATTCTAAGCAATGCCTTTAATAATGTGAAAAAAAAGTAAAATGAAAAGTTGTTACTTTATTTAACTTTACTCAAAACAATAAGATCTTAAATTGAAAATTTTCTATTTTCAAGAGGAAAAGGAGAAAGGCAGACAGGAAGGACAGCTAACAGATATGAATTAATGAGATTCAGTTAAACATACTGTATTATTTTTCGATATGATACTAGAATTGATATATTCGTCATGTTTTCTTCTATTAATGTAATTTTAAAGAATATTAACGATTAGATTTAATGAGTTTTGCAATTTTATTTGATTATGGTTTATTTATAAATAAATATTTCGGGAGAAATTAAATCAGATGAATCGCTACACAAGGGAATTTTTGAAAAACTTTTATAAACAGTTGGCATCTAAGTAACAG
Organism: Thereuonema tuberculata; assembly: GCA_023159025.1. Classification (NCBI taxonomy): domain Eukaryota; kingdom Metazoa; phylum Arthropoda; class Chilopoda; order Scutigeromorpha; family Scutigeridae; genus Thereuonema; species Thereuonema tuberculata. The sequence goes on along the minus strand of JAFIDM010009631.1, from coordinate 145,417,739 downwards.
GATGTTGTGATGACGTATTTTACTGTATGTTAATTATTTCATTGTGCGGCACTTATAGCCTATTGGATTATCTATTCTCACATTATTCAATTAATTTTATGTCTCGATTGGAACAAGAGAAAATAATTAACAAAATCATTTTTATGTCTGAGATAGAACAAATTAAAAAAAAAAGTAAATAAAGCATAAAATTAAGGACGACCCATTAAAACCTAAACTTCATCTAAGGAACGTTGGAGGGTGATCTGCCGCGCAACGACAGCCGACTGTCCGCCAAAAAAAGGTGAAGTTTGGGAATTTTTTCCTGGACAACTACTGACTCGATTGACTTAAAATTTGGATATGCTTTAGTTTAGAGTGTCTATTTTTATTTCTGCCTATCCTGAAAAATGCGGACACAGTCGACTGTTTACGGAAACAGTCCGTGTAACCGTGTCCGCAAACTGCTATAGATACGGTTGAATAAAAATTGAGATTGTATAGTAGACACTCAAAAGTAAAGCATACCCAAATTTCAAGTCGATCGGGTCAGTTGTCGAGCAATAAATTTCCAAACTTGCGGAAACAGTTGACTCTGTCCGCATTTTTCCGGATAGGCAGAAATAAATACCCCATTCCTACGATGTCTGGTCTCTGAACATCGATGGTGAAGTCCGTTTGCCGATCCGACTTTCCGTTCGGGAATTGTTAGGGAGAACAGACAAGGACAGACGGACGGACGTACAGGACAAACGCAATAGTTCTCAAATGGGTCGCTAAAAATTTTGTCCCATGAATCTTATTAACTTATATTTCGGAAAATCTTTGACGACCTGAAAAAGATCCGATGTCTTTCTGGGCGAATTTTTATCATGGAAATTTTACATTCTTCCAAAACTTTCTCGTACATTTAAGTGAAATATTATAGTTCACTAAAATTTCAATAATCTGATGATGTCTGTTTATAAATGGAATGGATGAAACTTCTATATACTATAACAAATTGTAGTGGAATTAAAAATTTGGTTTAAGTGTTGTTAGTGCAACATTATACAAACAAAGTTTAACAGTAAATTGAGTTTTGGCATTTATTCAAAGTAAGAAGAGGAATTAGAAGAACGTTTAAGGGCATTGTTCTGTTCTTTTCAGAAGATGAACTTTCTTAAGAGTTCGACGAATATTACTATTGAAAGTTTACTAAAGCACACTGATGGTGAGTTAACAAATATTCAGTAATAATATCGAAAGTCTTATCTCTACTCCACAGGGAAAGAATTCACCTACATTATGTTTATCGTTACATGTTTTGCTTTTGTATTATTAAATTAAAAAAAATAATATTACAGTAAGGCTGTCATAATTATTTATGATGTTACTCTCGAATTATTATTCAGAATAACTTCAAAATCTTATGATTTAAATGAACTTCATGTAACATCGATCCAATAGGAAGAATTCCGTAGTCCTAAGAAAGTGCAGAAAACTTGAAAGTCCTGGAATTTGTATTATTTTTCTGGCATACTTTAGAAATTGAAATACGACAAATCTTAATTTTTATCTAAAGGCAAATGTCAGATAGGGTTGACTTTCCACAAAAAAAAAAGACTACGTAATTATTTGCTTACAATCCCTGTTCATACTTTTCATGTAAAAGGAAAATAAATAATAAACAAATTGTACAACCAAAAATTCATAAATCCCACACAATAACAACTGTATTAAAACTCTAACAATTGAATAAAGAAGAACAGAACCTCTAATAAGCAATCAACAATAAACTTTAAGACGTCTGTTGAGGCCTGCAATTTTCTTTTTCTTTAATCAAATCCTCGAAATGTTTATCAAATAATTCCGTCAAATTGCTAGTTGTGAATTTGACGTAACATTGTCATTTCAGTCCCGTCTGACATTGCGGCCTTGAATGCGATACGAAGCAGTCAAGGTAGAATTCAGAGGGCGTTCAAATTTATATTATTTTCCCAGTTTGTTTTTGTACATCTAGGTACTCTTTTATATTCTTTTTTTTTTTCTCTCATTCCCATCCTTCCACAAACACTGGATGTTCACATTACGGCATCTTCATCACGTGCTTTCGATGCAATCGCGCTAAGAGAAGATGACGAAGATGATGATTGGGGTGTATTATCCAGAGGCGAGCAACAAAACAAGGGTCAGGCTCGCGTTCCACTTTCAAGGTTAAGCTGTGCAATTTCACTTTCTCTGGCGTTCGTTGATGACGTCATGCGTTTCAAGAATTAGAAAAACAAATGGTGGCTCATCAAAGAAGGGAAGGAGGAATATGTCCTGATTAAATATCAGAGTCTATTTTTATGATTATTTCTTCAAATGATTCCTGAAAAGATCACTTAAAATTAATTGAAGAATTCATTTTACTTCTAAAAAATTACATTGAAAGCAATGTCGTTTGATTAAGTTCATATAAAACTTCAGAATCAAACATGTAAGTTAAATCATTCATTGCTATTTTATGGTTTTCTAAAATGAATAAATTTATGAAAAAAAAAAAAAGAATAAAGACTTTGTAGTAGTAGTCAAACATTACAGCAAACGTACAGAGAACGCGAAAGTATAAAACTTAAATGACCTCTGATTAAAATAAAAATATTCCAAAGCAGCAATGAATGAAAAAAAAAGCAGGGTAAACAAAAGAAAAAACGGTAATGTCGACAAGTTGTTGCTGTATTGTCCATCTTTGAATATAAGTAACTTGAGTTTCTTACTTGGCAAGTCCATTAAAAGCTTCGGATATTAATCAAAGCAATTATGACGATGACATTTACTTCCTCGGTATCTTTGCTGCTAAATCCAGGAGATTGCGCTATTTTATTGCTGTGCTTTTTTACATAATTTTACATAAGTCTGGATGAAATGTATTCGACGACGAGAACTTTCTGCCAAATTTTGATAATTGTAATATTACGAATTCAACTAAAGGGATTCTTTCCCAATCAAAACTTATCTGTCTTAGCAGCCTCTAATTAATTATATTTCCGATGAATCACTAATCTTCAATATAGCTGGGATACATCCGACCGCCAGTTAGGATTCAACTGGAAAGAGGATGAATCCATTGTTTTAGCTCCATGTGACAAGCTGTCTTTACTCAGTTTAAACTTTATTTTTTTTAATCGTCTTCGACTGTAATTACCCCCTTGATGACCTTGCCTTGATCTTCTTGCAAAAACCTTCCTGCAAAAAATATTTCTTAAGACAATAGCACTGAGCCACATGGCAACCTTAGATTGCGTTTCACTTATTTCAGCTTTTCCAGTGGTTCTACAGAATCAATTTCTGCGAGGCACTGATTCTCATTCTTTATAATATAATTTTCAGTTTTATTAACGCCAGCCTTTGTCCATATTGAAAGATCATTTAAAAATCCTTGCTGTACATAGCCAATGAAATGATAAATTTTGCCTTTTTGTTTTTAGTATATTTCCTAGAAAAGCGAGGCTCATCAAATCAATCAGTCTGTGTGTGTGTTCCCTTAATAATTTGAAACCCTGTATGGATCTTCTTGAAACCTGGTAAGCATATTAACGGATAACAGTCAATCCAAATTTCGTATGTGATAACATATCTGTTTGAATCTTTACCGAGCAATTTGCAAGTGAACGTGACAGAAATGCCTACAGAAAAAAAATAGAACCTAAACAATGGTTTTTTTCGATGTCTAAAACAATGGGTTTTAATCCTTTCAACTAATCCACTAATTTCTCCTTGCTTTGATGTAATTAAAATTAACTGGATTCAGACAATTAAGATAAATGCTTCGGATTTAATTAAAAAAATGGACTGTTTCTACTCAGCAGATATTATAATTTAAAAAAGGAAGACTTTTGCTTCATTTTCATGATTTTAAAAACAAAGAAAAATAAAGAAAGCAATTGCTTATGGAAAATAGGTTTTAAGTTCTTTCGAGAACTTCTTACTTTAATTTTCCTAATAATAAAATTGAAGTCTTCTATTGGTATTATTTTACTATATACAACTTTTGCCTTAAATACTAAATTGTTAATTAAATTATTTATTAAAAGGAAGAGGTAATCTACTGCAATCAAACTTAAAATATTGAAAATGCTTTTGAAATGGCTGCAGGAAATCACTGACATTAAAATAAATGACATTAGTAATTACATTGACTCATAAATTTCAGCAAAGTAATAATGTCATTAATTACTTTTGATCGGAAGTTGAAGCACTAACACTGCCGTCCCTGGATTTTCAGAATAAAATAACTACTGAAAGGCGATGGATATTTGTAAATGGAAAGAGTCAAGATTCGAGACTAATAAAATTATTTTCAAAGACCTCACAACCTTAACTACATTAAAGCCAACGATGTTTATTTTTCTGCCTTTTTTCGGACTACTTTCTTTTTCATTTCTCTTTAAGCAAGATTTGTAAAAGTAACAATAATTAACTGTACTAATAATAATAAATTATTAAAAACGAGATGATACTTTTGTTTCATATTAATAAATAAATTAATCTTCAATTTATATTTTTTCCAGTTTATAATTAATTTTCAGTTTATAGATTTTGTTTAATGAATCTAAAAAAAAATATAATTGGATTAAAAAGAAATTTATTGGTTATGTTATCGTAACTCCTGACCTAATGAGTGAAAGAGTGAAAATAATATAAAAATATATCGTCTGAAATTAACTCCATTATACATCAGAATTTTGAATCTTTGTATCATCTTTTAATTCGATATTTTTTTATTAATTTTAAATAGAAATTCATTTATATATAAATTGGAAACAAACCTATATTTTTCATTATTATTTATTGTTTTGTTTTTTTGTGTGTTTTTTATTTACTAACTATTTTAATTTAATTGTGCAATTGAAAACTGTATAAACTACGCTGTATAATTACAGAAAGAAAAATAATAGAAAAAATTAAAAGGCACCTCTAAGGGAGAAGAGCAATTCATAGTGCGGAGAAGAGGAAAAAAAAGACTACACTTGTAGGTTTGATTCCGGGTAGGGATCGAGGATTTTATTTTGTGGAATTCACTCGGGGGAGGTACCGTCTGTTTCGTCAGCAATTAGTACTGTAGGTAAGACTTCATCAACCAAGATTTGTAGAGTGGACTAGACAGAGCCCAGATATTCTCGTGAGGTACCCAAGGTTCTTTAACTGGAATGTGGCCATCAGACATGTCAGCAGAACCTTAACTCAGATTGATCCGTGGATTTTCTTGTAGGGCTGTTATGTACAACTCAACCTTTTCAGATTTTTTTTTTGTTCTTTCTGAAAATTACTTTATTTTAAAGATGGCTTCTACACTCGTATATATTGTATAATATATAAGATTCTTTGTTCACCGTTCAACATAACGAAAGCTACTATCATGGAACCTTTACACATTGTTGAAATGGGTCAGCAACTGATAACAATGCAGGTAGCAGCTAAACCCGGTGATTGAGGCTTAAAATTATAAAGTATAGTAATGAGGCTTATAATTATAGAAATGGACAATATGGCAAATTTTATTTTTTCTGTACAGATCGTCATGAAGAACTATGAATAGCATCCTGAAAGATTGAAGTGAAAAACAGAAAGATAGAAGGAGTAAACATTCAAATTGAACAATTAAGAATTTTTTTTTTTTGATTACTTAATTTTTCCACCATTTATTTTTCATAGTTAAGTGTAATATAAAACAAATAATAATTGGCACAAGTAAAAATTTATTATTATAATAATAATTAAGTTGTAATAATGAATTTGGTCCTTTTAATTTATTCTATTTGCTTGCGTTTAAACCTTATTTATTTTAGTCCATATTTGGCATAGAAATAATATTTTATGTATTAGCCAAACTTGATTATAACTGCGTGAATATACAAATCATAGCTAGCTATATTTTACGAGTGTGAGATCTTAACTAAATTTTATTTAAAAAATTACTGATGGGGTAAATTGTTTTCTCTTGAAACTGAATGGCGAGTATTTATTTAAGGAAGGATGGATTATTGCAAAAATACCATGTTCGAGTCTTACACTGATCAGTTCATTTGTGCCTATAATCGACTAACTGTAAATCTTATATTCAATATTATAAGGGGAGGACTGGAAAGGTCTCTTAACCAATCTTTTGGTCTTATTTCTTGTGTCGAAAAGGTTTCCATTAACGATAGGGCCTGACCGACTGGGCTTTTCCCAGTGATACTATGTCCAGACCTCCTTTGATTCTGTGATTCTCTAAAAGGCATTAAATACATGTGGGGACAATGTACTTAGTTTATTGTAGTTATTAGTTTATCTGCTGTAAGATTAAGATCTTAACTTCGACAATTAGGTCTACAATACACCTGAAAATTATAGCACGTGTTTGATTTCCCAGTAATAGAATTCCCTTGTGCCATCTTAATGCAAAGCCGCTTGGACACCATTTTTTCAAATAACTACTACTTCATAGTATTAATAACCTGTAATTGCTTGGTTTTATTCCTGTAGTAGTACATTGTAATTAATAATATTTAAACAATGGGCATCGAAAATATTAAAGCATAAATTTATAATAGTTTCTGCCTTTTAAAATGTTTCCTCTGAAAGAGTTAGAAACCTTCCTCCTACAATACTTTGAAACTATTGAAAGTATTATGTACATTGTACCTACAATGTTTAATAGATACATACTTAAGTTATATATGTTTTTTGTATCTGTAATTATATACAGATGTATTAGTTTCCTTTAATAATAATCATACATAAACCATTTTGCTGTGGTTGATTTTTCTGTAAGCTATCATTGATTTATCATAATCTACCGAAGAGAAATGAGGAAATTAATTCATCAGATCTTCAGACCCTATCTGTTTAGTTTATTAGCCAAATTGAAATTAGGTCAAAATTTTGAGCTGAAAAGAAATCGATTTAAATCTAAAACTTGATCGATAAGTCTTTGTTTTTGTAAATCGATGGCCTAAATTCAATCCTCAAAAAAATTTCACTAGTAAAGAAGCTGCCTTTAGTTAATTTTTTAATGTCAAATTTACTGAAAACATTAATCAGAACCAAATGTTGGTGGTTATCATATATATTTTATACTTTCATTAATTACAAAATTCCACAGTACATCGTTTTGCAGTCCTCAGAACTTCGGAACTGAAAAGAATTTGAGATAGTAAATAAATTTGATATTTTCCGGCTGCAAACTAGCCGGAAGTGTTATTTACAAAACTAAGAAGAGCTTTTTTAAACTACAATAATATGAAAGAAGAGAATGTTTGAAGAGTCCTCTGTCATTTTAAATGATATGTCAATGTAGTGTACGTCCGTCGATTGTAACTGAGTCAATGTTTACAAGCATCTGCTATCAATTCTGGCCTGTGTCAGATATCGGACACATAGCATGAAAGCTGAGCAAAAATAACAATACTTCGGAGCAAAGTAGCCTCGTTATAACGGCAAGTAAATATTACGTTCTTCAGTTTAAAATCGTTTTCAAAAGAGCTTCAACAAAGAATTCAAACATAGACTTTAAAGCAAGGCTGAGCGATGTTTTTACATTGAAGCTAGTACTTAATTTATTTTCACCTATTAACCTTTTCTTAACCATGGAACGATCATTGTTAGTTTGGTTCTATTGTTTCTGAACTATCATCTTCGGTTCTACTTCGTTGAATTTGTAAATAGGAAATTAGATGGATATCTCCATTCATTTTTTCAGAGGCCTTCAAATTCTATATATTTAGAATATCCGGAATCAAATATTTATCCTTCAATAAACACTTAAAAACTGAAAAAGTTACTTATAATTGAAGAAGTAATTTGCTTTTTTTTTATATAATTGTTTAAGAGAGTAAAATATTAAACCATCTATACTAAATATATTAATATTCCCAAAAGTCCATCTCTATAAAATATTTGTTCAAATTATCTTTTTGGTCAAAAAATTTAAAATAAAAATCACCAATAACCGTGCGGCCTATGTTCAACAGCTCATACATTGGGACTTGGGTTCAATTACCAGAGCTGGTTTAGATGTTTTACTTTCTTTCTTTTACATTGTCTCTTTTCGAGCTTCAGTGCGATCACAATATTTTAGTTAAATATATTATAGTTGAATATTTAGTAAAGAATCAGTGAATTAATTCTTCTATCAGTAACACCCATTGGTCTTATATTAAGAGATGGATGGATTTATAATCAGCGAATATAAAAGTTATAGGAATTAAAAGAAAGAAAAAACAAACGGATTCCAGAACAATGAACTGAAGATAATTTAGCACGAAACCAAATTTGCTAAACCAACCATAGATAAAGACCCCTTTCGTGTTTCTGGAAAAAAAAAAAACGTAATGTACGAGCATAACTGACGTCATACTGGAACATGTGAGCCACAACAATTTCTCAGAACTGCTTTCCGTTGCTGCTGTGATAATTCTGTTCTTTAATACTCTGAAATCCCTAAAGGCGAATTTATTCCATTTCATGTAGATTTTATTATAATTTTCAAATGTAAACAATTAAATTTTAAATTCCTTTCCAAATGACCAAGAAGTTCTATTTTTCTTCTTTTCTAGCTCTTCAATTATTAATCCTCTTCCATGTCTGACATCGAATCGCTCGATACCAGATGAATTAAACATCGTTCTAAATTATTCCACCACATATTCGTTTGATTTTTTTCCCCTTTCTTTTTTTTTAATCGAATAACCTCTCCATTTCTGAACTTTATTATTTACTACTTTCTGTATTTTATTAAAACTTATGTCTAGACTTTACACTTCAATTGGCTTGACTCTGTAGCAATACTATACTCAATTGAATTGTAAAGTTACCTAACTGTCTTATGCATTCTCTCCATGATAAGCTTAATAAATATTCAAGAATGTTTTGTGAATCACAAATGCTTAACCGCAAACAGTACAAAGAACTGTTATTTCCTTAAAAGGCATCTATAAGTTTAAGATTACTTTGATTAAGATCGTTATTTTGAAGAGTGTTCTCCAGAAAACATTAGTAATAAACAAACTTTGCATTTTTTTCATAAGAACTTTTTTAAATTTTTGTTCGATAACTTTTTGAACGTATGGTCCTAATCCTTCTCTAAACTACGCCACTGCCCCTATTTCTTTTTCACCTTTTTCCCTTTCTTAAAACACTTTAAATAATTGAATACTTTATTAGTTAAGTTTTGCATTTCAGCATTGTCGAATAAATATTCCGTTTCGCAACTTCTGCGTAACTATTTACGACATTCGTCCTCCCTAAGCAATACCAACTGTTTCGAATTTCATGTTTTGTTTTAATTCGCTTGATTTTGAATATTGTTGGCTGCTGATTCATCGTCAATCGATTTCCGTCAGAAGAGGATATGTATAGAACGTTCGCCAGGAAGAGAGATCTGTTTAAAAATATTTCTAATCAGATAATTAGTATCTGATGAAACAGAGGAAGTATATTGTACTTGAAATGCTGATGGAAGATTATTCAATATTGTAATTCAAAGGACTGGGTCATATCAGCTTTATACGTAAACAACTTCTAAAAACATAGAATTCTTTTCTTTATTATTGAAATATAACCCAGATGCAACTTTGAAAATGTTAATCATTTTCAAAAGAATATTGAATTTATTAATATTTTGTATTTATTAAGTTTTTATAAGAGGAAAACCATATTTTCTACAGTTTTTATAAATTAAAGCAGTAAGAAAGAGTTAAAATAAGAAAGAGGAAAATATGTAAACGTCGTTTAAAATTTAGAAAGTAATTTCTCTGAACTCTGTACACTTTTATGTCGTAAACAAATTATAATGGTTTCTGAAATAAATAAAAAAAATAGGTTTAAGAATTGTTGGATTTTTTTTTTTTCAAGTGGTCCAAAATTCTGAAAGCGGTTCCAAAATACGGTGAAATATTTCT
>JAFIDM010009631.1:145389160-145407842 GCA_023159025.1 Thereuonema tuberculata | reverse complement strand
GCCAATTAATTAATTGGATGATTGTTAAAATTGGAATTAAAGATAATTAATTAATTAATTCTTGTCGTAGTACATTTCTAGTTCTCTCTAGGGCTTTAAGTTTTGTTCTATCGAAATATAATTTTACTTTCTCATTTTCAAATGGCTCAATCCAGTGGCGTAGATAGTTTTTAAATCGCGCCTGAGGCAAATGATTAAAATATCGTCGCAAAGTCCCATCCCAATAAATAAAAAATTAAATTCAATTCAATTTAAAAAAAAAAAACCCACCGGTTCTTATCTTCCAACCAAAAAATAAACCTAGCAGTAATAAGTATACGACCCCTTCTTCGCGCCCCCTTCATAGTGCCACACCTGAACCGTTGCCATACTTGCTTCTACCATTTTTTTAGTAGGTTGCTAGTGCAATCAATAATAATATTTATTATTATTACTGTATTATTATTATTATTATTATTATTATTATTATTATTATTATTTATACAGAGAAACTAATATTATAAATAATAGATTTAAAAAAATTATGTTAGTCATTAATTTTTAATTGCTAGTAATCAAATTATGATAACATCATTTCAGGTGGTATTTAAGAATTAATCTGAATTTTTCATAGTTAAGAGCTCCTGCGAAGGTTCATTAGAAATGCATAATATACAGAAAACTCTTGGAATTTTATGGGAATTTATTAAAATATTTATAACGTTCCCAATGTATTATTTATTTCCTCTTTGACATTTTCGTTGTACTGCTGTCGTTAGAAATAAGCAGTTTGCTACAGCATAAAGCATTTAATTGGGTGTCTTGATCAATTCTGCGTCCCAGAATTAGTCCCTTCGATTTCACTGGGCTTCAATTATCTTTGAGCACACATCAGATGGTGTTGTAATCAAATCCACTGTGTAGAACAGGATGAAACCTCCTCATTCAGGTCACATAATATCCAAGTGGTCGATTTTTGATACTACAGAAATAATTATGGCTTTATTTTTAAATCTATAATTTAAAAGAGTAACAGTAGGCCTATGTTCAGAGTAGCCTTATCATTGCTTGCATGCAACTAAAGCATTTATAAAACGCAGATTGAAATTTATGGTTTATTACTCACTTCATGTTATTTAAGAATAATAAAAAAAAAATATCAGTACCTTTCTTCCTCTTTTTCTTCTTTTTATAATTTCAAGAACTAAAGTATTTATTTATAGAACATTAGCAACCCGGGAAAAGTGGATTCTCCCAACGTGCGACTGCTTTCTCACAACTACCCGATAAAACTGGCTTCTCTCAACCCACGACTGCTTTTAGAACCAGCGAGTGCGTCTATGACATATTTGTATTTTTTGTAAGGATTAGAATGTAGTTCCCGTGGCCTAATGGATAAGACGTCTAACTTCGGATCAGAAGGTAGCAGGTTCGATTCCCGTTGCGAACCTGTAAAAATTATTTCTATTTTCACAAATCACAACAATTGCGCCAGACAGACAGAGAAATAAAAGATTTTATATGATTGACAATTACAATGTAATTATTAATTTTGTTTTTATAAAATTCGGATTTCAAATTAACTTATAAAGACCTTTTCTTCCTGATGAAATTGAGATTCAAATTACATTTCAATCTGTTTTTGTAACAGCCTATGTTATTTTCATAACCTTTATAAACTGATCTTTGTTGAAACAAAAAACTCTGTGTACTTTTGATTGAGAAAACTTCCCTTGGCCTTCCCATTCTATCAATCCATAGACCATTTATTTTTATTGCAGAATAACACAACTATTCATCTTATTAAATATGTAAGTTACTGGGATGTTTGATTATTATCTTTACCAAAGTATCAACTTAAAATAGAAAAACGAACACAAGCTTATGCCTTTTCTTGTGTTTTTACCTTCGTATCTCCAAAAACAAATAATAAAAATCCCTAAGCAACAGCAGGGTTATATTGTGTTTGTAAAATTCAGATTGTAAAAATCTTTCTTCAAATTATTCTTAATGCTGTGTTTGTAGAATTATTTTACGTTAATAAGCCTTTTTTCTTTTACATTTTTTAAATTTGCACTGAAATAATAAGCAATCAGTAAATCTTTAAAAGGAAACAGAAAGATCATTAATCACGATATTAATGAGTTTGGCTTTATTTTTCTTGGTTGCTGATGAAAAGGAACTGGAAATGGAAGTTGAACCATTTCTCTAGAACTAAAAATTCAAGACACGCCGAGGAAGAGAAAACAGCTGACTCCAGGATGTTGCTACACTGTATTTCAGAGGTCATGCCTTCGCTCAGTGTCTGACTTCGCCGCACATGATGTCTCTTCAATAAGCCAAACTGCTGATGGTAGCAACAACGCCTTCTTCTTTACTTCTTGTTAAATGCACGTTACTTCAAACAATTTGGTAGCGACGGTCGCGGCCAGTTGAATTTTGCGTACAAAGACAAATTTCGCAATTTACCACACAGCACAGAGACTCTCCTGTATTAAAAACAAACATTCATTTTTATTTCTTCTGTTAGCGTAAAAGTTGTTAGCAATTGTTATTACCTTAACACAAAAAGATTTCTGTACGTGGACTGCGAGAAACAACTAAGAAAGCCAAAAAAAAAAAAAAAATAATAAAAAAAAATATATAAAATAAAAGTTATTGTAAAACTTATTTACTTAAATAATTACGAAATAATAAAACAATTCAATAATTATTTTAATGGATTAATTTTTTTTTATATATTAAATCTTATAAGTTAGAAAGTTCTTTATTATCTGCAATAAAAAATAAATAAATTAAGATTGAAATTTTAATTCTTTTGTAATCTATCTTAATTTTATTTTTTTAAACAGAGTTAATTTAATCACTTTGATTGTAATATACGACATAAGCTTAGCTGAAATGTATACCCTGACTTTCATTTATTCCCGTGACGCGCGAACCCCACTACGAGAAACACTGCCTTAAAATGAGTTTTTTTCTCAATGCTGAACAGCCCAATAAACACTTTTTTTTTTCCCCTTTCAGTTTTAAGTACGATACTGATGTAAAACGTTACATAGACTCTGTCTTTTAAATCGTTGATTAAACTTTTTATATACATTGAGAAATTACATTGGCAATTCTTCTTAACCCTAATGTTATCATTAATATCCAACTTTATTAGAATCTCTCAGCGGCAAAAAGATTAAAAAAAAAAAGAAAGAAAGAAAGAAAGAAAAGAAACTTTCGCTTTTTCTTCTTTCCAATTATTTTTTTTTTTGGGGGGGGGGGGGAAGATGTTTTTCTTCGAAGCTTCTTTTCTTCTTTTACTTTCATTGTTGATAATAGCCTGAGACTCATTCCTTGAATTTTCCACCCCACAACTCCCCCTGGCCGTACAATCGCCCTGAGGAAAGCTTGTCCCTCGCCAGCACCAATGGCGGCCGAGAACAGGTGGGCGTTCACCTGGCCACCTATCCCATACGCCACCGCGCGCTGCTCGCGCCAGAACTTCAGGTTGCTTTGGTGCACTGCATGCGATAGAGAGAGAGATGGCCCATCGGTCTCATTGATTCTCTGCGTCTGATCTGTTCGTACAGGTATGAACAAGAGAAACTCTTTGTTTTATCTCTTTTTTTTCTTCTCTCTTTTATTTACAATAGACTTTAAATGGGATCGTTTCAAAGGCTTTTCTGTCTTAAAATTCTAGTTAATTAAAACGATAAAATTGTCATTTTTTTTTTCTGATTAAATTTGGAGTAAAAGAAATCAGTGAAAGTTAAAGTAGCTTTAGGATAAACAAATTCACAAAAATTATAATAATTTTAAAATTCTAATAAATCATCTAGTAATTATGTTTAGAGAAATATGTTTGTTATTGTAATCCAATAAATATATACAAAGAAAAAGATTCTTTATATTTCGAAAGATTTAAAAGGATCGTTCATTAATAAACTAAATTTGGGCTATTTATTATTAAAAATATTCTTATTTATTCAATTTTAAACTAATACTTCACTAAACAAAGGAAATTATAAGAAATTAATTAATTATTATTATTTGCATTATTAAAAAAAAAACGAAAATGAAAGTACTTAAATTAGATAACTCCTAGATTTTCCTGCCTCTGTAAAAGTTGTGAACTCTATTAATGTTTGTGAAAACAATTTTCAATTGTTAAGTGTACTCTCTTTTGCCAAATATTATTGAGTTTATGTGTTTATTATTTACTTGTTTTTCTTCTAAATTTCTGGAAGTTATGATTGTAATGTTCAAAATCAAAGTGAATATCTATTTTTGAACTTTAAAACTATTTGAGTTCACTTTTTTTATTATTAAACAAAAATATAGAACCTCTGAAACTCCTTTTAAATTACATCCTTCTAAATATTTTAAATTTAATACACAGGAATCATACTGTACTAATATTTATATAAAAAAAATATAAAAAAAAATAAAAATAAATCATAACACGATCATGCCGAAATTTTGTAATCTTATTATATTTTTAATATACATTTATTTCATTTTATTTGGTTGCCTTCTTGTTTATTTTTATATTTATTTTTTTAGTTTTAAATTTTTTTTTTTTTTTTTTTTTTTTTGTCGATTTTTATTTGGTTATGTTACAAAATTTATCGAATCAGTTTTTTGAAGAATTTTAATTTTCTCAAACATAAAAGGATTTGCTTCTGATTTAGTTATTTATTATTATTGTTATTTTGGAATTTAAGGATTCAAATGAAACAAAAAAAAAAACCACTTCCTTTGCGTGTTTGTTGAAACTTATTTCTAAAAGTCGGCAAATTGTCAAGTTGCGTGCACTTTCTGAAACAACAAGCTGCAGTAGCACATACCATAACTCATCTCTCCAAAGCGTGATTTTGGTTTCAGAATCCACTGTAACGCTGTGACAAAGGTCTGACCTTACTCTCTCTCTCTTTCTCCTCTGTTATGAATCCTCTTGTTTCTCGTATCGTATTTCTTAATGGATTAGTCATTCTGTTATTGGTTTAATTCATGATGTTGTTTTAACAACGTTTCTTAAATTAAAACCAGCTTCCAAATGACAAATCCAAATTTGTCGTAAATAAATAAATAAAATAAAAAAAAAGAGTGTAAAAAGACTTCCGCATAAAATACCAAATCAATGCTAATGGAGTAACAACACTGTTGGAGGCATAATGAACATATCATTTATAATTAATAAATGCAATAGACTCAAATTCTGTTTCCCTTCGCCCTGCGCATTAAATTGTGAATATTAGAGCAGAATAATAATCGTATTTCAATTGGCAAGGTTAACTTGATAGCTATAGTTTTTAGGCAATGTGCTAAATAGGTTGTACACTGTAAAATAATTGGCAATGCTTATTAAGACAGTAAAAATATTCAAATGGCAATTCACAATTTTTAAATTTCACTGAGAATTGTTGCTACCTTTCGTATTCTTAATAAACTGATAAAAGACAGTGATTTAATCATTTAAGGCAAAGACAGAAGATAAGGATTCTTCTTGCTTGATACCCTGAAAGTGAAGGTCTGCCAATTCAAAACAAAAAAAAAAAAGAATTAGTTACTTAATTGGCCTTAATAGGTTATTACCATTGAATTACAAAGAACCATGAGAAATGTGCACAAGTAAAAACTATTGCCAAGTAAGTAGAATAATTTCATGAGAAGAATAGAAAGAATAAAATAAAAAGGCATAGAGAAATTCATAATATTTCATCCTTTCCTCTAGCACTATTGAATAAATTATAATATTTAAGATGTAAAAAATTCATTTGGTGTTAAACAAATTTAAGATAACAAGTATAAATAACTTCGACTTTTAATAAAAGAAATGGAATTATTGATATTCCTATTTTGTTCCTTCTCTTTGTATTTTGCCCATTATCTTTCTAAACAGTATTCCTTGGTTTTGTAAAATTGTTAATAATAATTTAGCTTATGCGCCATACATGATATCATTACATCATTAATATGGTTAATCATTATTAAGTACATATCATTTTTCTCTTTATTTTTTGATTTTTTTTTTCAATTAAAGCAAAAGATTAATATTTGAAATCTTTCATCTCAAATTCTTGTGCTGTGGACACGCAAGCATTTCTTGAACAAAATCCGGCTTTTCACGATCTGCCGATTTGCAGAAACGACGAAAAAAACATGTGAATTGTTGTATTTGTGTTGTTGAAATGAATAGAAAGGTTTCTTATATGAAACGTAAACAAGGTTTGTGGTCGAACTTTCTTTGCGCTGCAACGTTAGCAACGACCAATTGCATTTTTCTTTTTCTTCCTTTGAGCTTCGAATGACACAATTGACGCCTAAAGAAGCAGTCATTAATGGACAAGGCAAAATTGAGAGATGATGGGACAAAATTGACTTTGGACGAAGAGAGAGATGTTTTTCTGTGAAACTCAAGCGTGAGGAAAGGCTATTGTTTACGCCTTGTAAAAGGCATGCATCCAAAGCTTTCTTAAGGAAAAAAGTATTTACTGCAGATGGGTATCACGAACACTATTGTGGTTAAAAAAAAAATCTTTTAAAAAATAATATTCCTGGTTTCTTTTTATCCAAATGAGAGGTTTTCAAATATTTTTTTTTTATTATTATTATTAGTTTTGGTTGCTTAAAGGTTTACCTCAATTTTGCACTATTGAGTCATAAGATGCGACAATTTTAATTAAGATAATCAAAGCAAGAAGGGAAATTTATTGATAAAAGTAGCCATCATTATTTCTAGTATAAATTTTATTCATGTTATGGATACTCTCACGTACAGACAAGAGGGGCACTTGTCCTCGCTGGAAGTTTCAAAATTAATGCAATTCATGTCATTTCTTTCTTGTAAGAGGACAAACAAGTATTTAGAAAATGGTAAATATTATGTAGTTGTTATTTTTCTATTTCAATTAATTTTTAGAATTTTATAGTGTAGAATACATTGCCAAAATATTTTGCCCCCTCCCCTTGTAAAACTTTCTGCGGAAGCCCACGTTATGTTAATGTTACCGTTTTCTTTTTTTAATTTGAAGATATTTGAAGTTTGGTCTAGTTAACTTGTAGTTTCATTTACAAAGACTCTTTCTTTGGCCTTGCGTGAAGTTGAAGGCTCTTTATTGTCTAAATGTTGAGCTGTGGGAACACAGCCCATCAATTATCCCACTTTGTAAGAAGGGGCAATAATCATTCTACCCACAGGGCGCAGAGGGTTCAGTAATACCTGTGAAGTCTGTAGGGATGTAAAGAAGAATCCTTGCTTGAGAACAGAAATTCAATAAGAATTCTAAAGCAATTCTAAATGCAAGGACTACATTAAGAGGAATAAGATAAAAAAAGTTCTGAGTTACTTGAAAGCTGACACAGCATTAGGTTCATTGACAACGATTTATTGATAACTACAGTCATTTAAAGAAGTTATTGATCTGATCTAAAAATACTACAAGTGGTATTTTAGTAAAACGAATTTATTTACAAATAGGTAATAAACTGGGATTAAGAATAGTTTTAGTAATAAATCGTGTCATATAAAAGCCATTATTAACAAAAGTGTAAAACTTAATAGACCATATAAACTTGATTCATTAAATATAATTTGTTGTTTATTGTTTTGTATGTATATTGATGAAATCAAAATCAGAAAGAAGTCCAAAAGTCACGTAATCTTGCTAAATAAATATTCATATTATGGTAGGATATTTTCAGAAAAAGTAGCTCAAAAAATAATTTTCAGAAATAATTATTGTTAAAGAAAATTAATTAAAAATGTTCAGTATTATTATTATTATTATTATTATTATTATTATTAATAAGATCAAGCTTCTTAGAAAATTGTGGAAAATTATTCATTCAGCGTTTTTTTTTTTGTTTTAAATGTATTCTAAAATATTAAATAAAAAAAATTAGAAAACAAAAAAAAAGTATCATATATAAAATGCAACAATATTTCTTTAATCTGAACAACCTTAAGTGTAGGCCTAAATTTACGTAATCCTTTTTTCTTTACAATCTTCCTTCATTTTGTTTAACTTTTGAAAAGCATCGGAAGTTATTCGAAAGATGAGGAAGATTGTTGTGAGACTATGTAAAAGTGGAGGAAGTAATATCCAAAAAGGAATATAATCTCTTTTGATTAATGTCTATATTTTGTAAATTCTTTTTCCGGATGATTTCTCTGAAGATAGTACATTGTCTTTTTTGGATTTTCATGATTTTAATCTATGTTCTGTTAAAATTTATACAAACTGTTTTTTTTTTTTTTTTCTTAAATTGTTATTCGTTTATTTGTGCTACCGTAAAAAGACACAACTGAATGAAAATATTAACTCTCACTTTTGCATGTATTTACTTTCAAAATCTGTTGGAAGCAGAATTGCTACGTTATTCAACATCCCTCCGTATCTTGGTGGATGTGTTAGTCATCGCCATCATTGTGTAGGTGCGGCGTTCCGGGTTGATGTCACAGAAATGAAGCCACGTAACATGGAAAAAGCATTTCGAAAGGTTGTCATCCTTCGTAATTTAAGCGTTTACTTTATCATGGTCTGCATTTTTAAGAATGATCTCAATTCATTTGAAGAGGAAAAAAATATCCACATGCGAAAGTAAAAAGACTAGTTATTAACATCTATTACGTCAAATTAAAATATGCATTAGATAATTTTAATTCTTCATTTTGTCGAACATAGAAGACTGAAAACTGTTTGGAATTTTAATTAGAAGTAGGATTTGTAAATTTTATCTAAAACATTGGCAAGATTAAAAGTAGTTAGCAAACATTAATTAAAAATCGTCGAGTAAGAAAATGATGAAAATGAAATGGATATTTGCTTTGAATTTTTATTATCTTACAGTCAATACCAGAGAAAAAGTTTTTGTGTATATATTACAATGCGTATTAATGATCTCCTGTAAAGATTTACTGGATAATGCAATCATAATAATAAAAAATAAATCTCTAATATTAATTCGAAGGTAGAAATTAACTTTCGATTAACTGTATATATACACTTCATCCAAGATTAAAAAGAAGCATTGGAGGTCTTCTCACGCCTCATTAAGTAGAATCTGACATTGCATAGAAAAAATATCATTTCAAAAAGAACCCTGCCATTTAACTTAAAAGTGCAAAATTTGTTTTTTTGAATTTTTTTTTGGATGATGGTTCTAATTGTTTTGCCTCAGTATATCATTAATGGAGTTTGTAAGGCATCCTTAAACTGAGTTGGAGATCGTTCGTACATGCGCAGAAATCATTAAAAGCAAGTCAATATGGTGGCAAAATTTCTTCTTAATATTTCCAAGAAGTAAAGTAAATAAGAAAAAAAAAAAAAAAGATGTAAATACTTCGATGTTAGCTTTGCCTCTATCTCAAACGAATATTATAATAAAAAGCAAAAGAAGTTTAGATGTTTATAAATGAACAAATAAATATAATCTCCTCTCTGTTGTTAAATACAAGCAAGGCGCATGAACTCTCTGTCATAACAAAGATCTCTTATGATGTACTGCTATCACTACCTTTTTTTTTTTAACTTGCAGTGAAATTTAGATACGTGCAAATTGGAAAATCGTAATGTCATATTGCCAAATGTTCTAGAACTTACTTAGAACTGCTCGAACTTTTAAGATTCTCAGTGCGGAAGTAAATTATGAACTAAATTATGCAAAGTAGTTGCCCGAAAAATAAAATGTAAAGCAGTTCCTTCTCATTAATAGATAACAATAGCACATATTAATATTGTAACTTTCGAGACCAAATTTATTTCTTCGTTATATTATTTTATTTCCCAACCATCGTAAGGAAGGGTCATTTTTACTTTGCATTCTATTTTCAAATGTATATAAATGTTTATGACTATATGATTTGAATTGTATTGATTGTATTTGCGATGTGTGTTTATGTGCATACATACATACATACATACATACGTGCAAATTGGTAAATCGTAATGTCATAACGATTCTAATTCTATTCTAATTCTTTCTATCTCTACTCTAATAATATTAGATAGTGTATAAAGAGTGTATATAACTCTTTTTTATTTTTTTCATTCCAAAGACATTATGTAAATTGGAGTAATTTGTAAATTCTAACTTCATGAGTCGACAAGAAATATACAGTTCAAAAACTGATCGTCCGTAGCGACCCACTGTGTATTTGGGCCGATTGGCCACAGGGTACGACATCGCCACCCAATGTTTGGGTCATTATCTGAGAATGTAACATATCTTGCACTATTACAGAAAATTTAATTCTATTCTTTTGCAGAATTTTTTTAATTATGTACCAGTTTAAATTTCTCAAAATGCCTTAAAAAAAACAATAAATTTTAACAATAAATTGTGTTCACTGTGTCTTGTATGTCAAAGAAATACAATTATAGAAGTTATATTAAAACGATAAATTAATACTTGTCAATTTTAACATAATTCAGTAATTGATGTTTATTTTGTTATTCAGTTTTTTACTGGTTTTCAGTTGGTTAATTGTTGTTTTGATGCTTTTAGTTTTTGTTTTGTTCCATCCCAATATACTTAAATGTGTAATTATACGAAAGAATACAGTCTTCTTTATTTTTAATGAAAGTGGTTATAAAGACACTCAGATCTACAAAATGACTCATTTTTAAAAAAATGCACGCAAAAGAAATAATAATGATAATAATATAAAAAAAGATTAAATTTAATCATAATAATAGTAAGTGCTTTGTCTTTTTTTTTTTCCAACTGAGATAATACTTTCTAATTACAAATTGAAGACCGTAATTCGACGCCATTACCGTGGATTGCAGTCTATCCTATAAGCATTTCTGTAGCTTCCCAATTAAGCCTTTTTTTTTTTTCTCACTCTACCTTAACTCCCACATTCTTCATGAGGTGCGTGTCATATACATGAATCTCATGGAGGACTTCTTCTCTTTATGTCTGATCTCATACCTTCTTTTTTTCTCCTCTTTCTTTCTTTTTTTTTCGAGAGCCTCTTTAAGCCGAAGGTCATCTCCGTGGGATTTTTCTGTCTCAGGAGATAAAGGCTTCGTCATTGCCATTCAACACGGATGACGGATTTATTCGATTTGAGGATTGGTAAGAATAGAATACACTTTGTATTCGTTGAGATTGCTTCTATTTTTTGTTTAATGAGCTTTAAGTTTATACATATATAAATATATATATATATATATATTCTGTTTCTGAACCTTTAACTAGGGAATTTTAATATAAGAAAGTATTCCTTAATTGTAGAGAAGAGGTTATCAAGATTGATCTGAATTTCATCAAAGACTAAACCCTTGCGTAATAAGAAACATCCTCCAAATTAGTTTAGCTCCGATGATTTTCATTTTCATTTAAATTTTACTTCCCCTTCATAGAAACCTCAATAAACAGTATTTTATTTTTTTGAACAGTCAAAATTCATAAACAAACTGAAAGGTTACAAAGATTTTATTTTTTTTTTAAATAATCATTCTGTTCCTGAAATATAATTAGATTTAAAATTTATTTTTATTTTTGATTTAAATAATCTTGTAGAATAGATAGTTGGTTTGTAAGGATCTACTTCTGATTAATTTATGTTTTGAAAGTTAATGAACATATTTTCAATTTATTTAATAATTGATTACACATCTATTTAATAGATATATTCTGCTACTAAATCTTAGGAAGGCAAGATTATTTGACTTTAACTCTATTCAATTATTCCTTTTTCGAAGCTGTCAACCCAAAACCATTTTCTGAGCACACTAGAAAACAAGTATTTATTGTCGTCTGAAACACATTCCCCCACTTGTTTTCATCAATAACCCCTACCTGCCGTTTCCCTTTCTTGCATCCCTTAGGGAAATACTTCAAATATCTTCTCATCTTTGATTAGCATCAGCAGATTACTTGTAGAGGGGTTGAGATGTCTGGACGTGTCTTCTTCCCTTGCCTCATACAAGAACCTCACACTGAGGCAGATTCAAAAACTCATTATTATTACCATTCTAATAACGTAATAAATTTCAAATTATTCTATAGAGAAACACATAAAACTATAAAATTTTGTAATAATAACATAAATTATTCAGAAAAAACAAAGCTAATTATTTTCTTCTAGAACTTTAATTAAGATAGAAAAAAAAAAATAATAAAGAAAAAGAAATAGTATAAAGATTAACAGTATTTACTATTTTTTTTAATATTATAATTCTCTATAGTAAACTATTTATTAAGCTTAATAACGCCAAACAACCAATTGAAAACCAGCATCTCTTTTCCTTGTTATTGATGTTAGGGACATCTAATACATATCAAAATAAATTCATGTATTGTTTTATGTAAATTGCTTTCTTTATTAAATAGAAACATGCAAAAAAGTTTGTAGAGATAAGGTCTAACAACGCATCCATTGATAAGGCGCCTGGTGCAGGGCACCACTCGCACCACCATTATTATGATCTTGACAAATGATTTTCAATATCATTATTTAGTAATTATTTTTTATATAATTATGTTTGATTTTTCATTTGAAATAATGTTTTATATTGCTTTGAAATTTATCAGCCTTTTTAAATAATTCTAAAAGCAACTTGAAATTAGAAACATAACTTTAATGTTTATTTCTTTGCAATTCGTAATCTTATTAAAATGTGTAAAGCTTCAAAGAAGATATTTCTTAGAGTATTAAAACGTAAATTAATGTTAACGTATTTTGTGTCCTTGAATAGAAAACAATAAATTGTGATTTTACAAAAGTTTCGTTTTTGACAAAAGATTACTGGATCTTAAGATTATGATTTCATCTTCTGTAAAGCTAATTTTTGAAATTCTATAGTTTTAAATGCTGTAAAATTCGTTTCCATTTCTTTTAGCAGGTCTCTACAAACATTTTCTGCACTTGCGCAGTTCCGTTTGTTCTGCAATTGCTCTTTGGGAAGTCTTTCAACCTGTTATTATGTAGAAAGAGAAAGTAACTTTAGTCTGAACTTGAAATTAGAGTGACGGTCACTATCATGAAACTCGTAAAATTCAACTGAATTTTTCTGTACTCTGTTTATCCACGAAATAAAGCAGGGTGAGGGTGTTAGAAGATCCGGTTCTGAAATGACATTTATTATGGTAAAGAAAAGAAAAATTAAATTAAAAAAAACAACATCGCAATTGTTCTTTTATTCGGGGGGAGGGGAGGCAGTTGAGTCACTAGAATAATGAAGGGGGGAAAAAAATTCCCAAAACTTCCAGTGAGTCTATTTGAATCAATAATATTTTTTCATTCGCATTGCAAATCTTTAAAATATTTGGTTTCTTGAACGAACAGTATATTTTCAAACAAATTTTAAAAAAAAAAATCGGGTTCAAAAAATAAAAATGTTTTTCATTCATAAAAGAGATAACTAAAACGAAACATTATCATTTGCATTGTCAAATCAATTTAATTTTGATTAAACAAAGGTTATATTTAGTAATATTTTTTTTAATATTCTTCTGAGTAAATATGATCTTCACTTAATGATGTAATAATTATTTTTCTTCATCTATAAAAGGATTATTTTATGAAATAATATATTTTTTTGTTGAATGGATGAAAGTCTTTTGAGTGTCTGAACCTTGAGTAAGGTATTGGAGAAGAACTGGTATAATGTTTTCAGCATAACTTTATTTGTGTTATTTGTGATTGTATGTAAAAAGACTATAATATCTGCAATTCTAGAGATTTCTAGAGATTAACACTACTGAAAAATTTGAAGTTAGGTACTTATTCCTGAAATAAACATGAAGGTCTGTAGATGTTAGATATACTGTAGCCTACATGCTTACAGATATACAATGTCAACAGGATACAGTTGATGTCGTTGGGCCGGTCGAATGCTCTGCCGCTTTTATCTCTGCGGTAAAGAACACTGTCCGCAGATGACAGAGAGCTTAGTGATCCCTCGGACCCTATGAAGAGAAATGAAACGGAAATATCTTCCAACCTGTAGACTATCTACAGGTTTTCATTCCAGTAGACTATCTACATCAGTAGATTATCTACATCACTTGAGCTATAGTCCACATGAAATATTTGTCACTGACCTTGAACATTAATCTGTGGTTTTATCATGGATAGTTTGTAAAAAACGTCTTATTAGGATCAGTTTTATTTTATTTTAACTTGGACAAATGTAAACTCTTTGTTGCTTTGGCTTATTTAAGTCAGGGTTTTTTTTTTCGCTGTTTATCTATAAAATAATGTCTACAGAGCACATTGAATAGATGTGAACGAGGTATCTGTGTAACCTCGGAATGCTTTTGATATACCATAGGACAGGATGCCTAGAACAGCAATACTGCTGTAACATTAAAGCAATACAAAGCATCCGTCAATGAAGCGTTTGATAGCCGCTCTTGAAATATATTAATTTCTCTTACTTCATACGCCTTTTATTTGTTTCTTTCTTTGTTTATTTTTTTATTCGCTCGCGGATTGTTTGAATTAGTTGTAACTTTATACGTCATTTGAACTTTTGAAAACCCTTTCAGTAATGAACTATCAACAATCCTGGATTTCCAATTCCGTAAAAGACAACGCTCTTTCCATTACACTATCAATTTCTGCACTGTTCCAAGAAAAAAAATCGTATTAATGATTATGTAATGAAAACGAGATGTCTTACTTTATTAGGAAGAATCAAATAATTCCCGCGTGTAAATTTATATTATTATATTTATCTCTATTATATTTCTACAATATATATATTTTTCTTATTTTATGGTCGTTTTAACATAATGTCACAGAAATTGAAAAAAAAAATGCTTATCTGTGTTGTATATGTTGTTCTCTGTGCGGCATTTTCCAACTCGATGGGAAAACCGATAAAGTAACTCCAATTTACCTGTCTTGCGTGAAATCGGTCTCTCTCACGTGTCCGTTGAACAGCGGCAAATATTAAAAAAACCCGTGTTTACGAAAACCTTTAAATCCATGCTGTACATTTTCCAGGCGACGTACGCAGCAAAGAATGTGCTGTTGAAGTTTTTTGTAGACGAGCTGCTTAGAAAGATTTGATTCATAGAGAGATTTAATTCTGCGTTTTGTGGCTCCTTACATGAATTTTCGTTGCTATACTCACTTTCAACGAATCTCTCCTATAAACGAACAACATCTAAGAATTGAACAGTTTTCAATATGTAACTGTCGGGTGAACATCGTGTTAAAATATCCTGTAACTCAATGACTGGGAATATTATTATTTTTTTATTGGTTTCTTAGATCAAATTCCAGCTGTTTTTATTCCCCCCCTTTTTTTCCCCTCTTGAATTATTTATTTTAAGGAGAAAATTTCTCGTCCGATCATCATGGTAACTTCCACAAATTAACCGTTTTTTATGACCTCCTCCTATCTGTATTTCTTATCAGCCTGTTTTTAAAAAAATAATCATAGAAGGATAAAAATTTTCAAGGACTCTTCTCCCCTTCTCTCTGACTATTATCCCTTTTCTCTGAAAACAATTACATTAGCATCAATTGCCGCCACTTAGTTTATTTGATGTGTCACACAGTCTCCCTTTTGCTACAGTCTAGAATTTATTGCTGAAGATGTTCGGAACGGAAAGAGAATAGTGGATATTTTATTTTAAAAGTATTTTGGAAAAAAGAAAAGAATGGTTTACTGTAGTCGAAATACAAATAGTTGCCTACAATAATACATAATGCTTGACTTTACATCAATTTGATAATTCAGTCGCGAATGAAGAAAATTTTACTTTCTTTCTCTATGAGTTAATGTTCCAAGGAGAGAATTTCTCGCTAATAATCAGATTATTAACGATCAATTCTTTCCTTTCATTGTTTTGACAAAAAATTAAACTTGCAATTTTTGTTCAACTCAATTTTATATTTTTCAACTTAAAACATAAATTTCTGTAATTATAGTCAAACATTGCTTTTAAATAAAACAATTATAAATAATAAAATTGCTTATTATCGCTCCTTCATCTTCTAAAAGTTTTGAAAACCTCTTTTCCTAAATTGTTATGTTATTTTTGAAAACAAAAAAGGGTACTTTTCTTACTATTGTCATTATTATCTTATTAGATTCATTAGTTTGATGTCAACCCTCATCTATAATTCGAACTTCCCCTCTTATTTCTTATCTGATTCAACCTGTAATTTGTCATCCTACCACATCCAACGCAAGGAACCCATGTAATCACCGTCTGAACGAATCGCCAACAGTTGTCTGTGCAAGGCAGAGGGGTTTCATTTGTTAGTTCAGTATTCCAAGGGATGCTAAGCCTCGAAATAATTAGTTCAGACTGAGATTCTTCAAGGTTTCCTAGATAAGTCTAAAAGGTCAAGGCAATAGATTCGCCCTTCGCCATTTTGTCCCATAAATCCATTTGCTTCCTGATGAAATCAAAATATAAACAGTGGTCTTAGTTGTTTGGATAAGGAATTACGCTTCAGTACAGAGTTATGTTAATTATTGTGAATTCGGCGCCAGAAGTTCCTGTGAAATTTAATTGCCTGACTTATGAATTATGGAGTTGTGCATCGTGTAGTTAATCGAATCATTTTAGCGTTTCATTCTTAGCTCATCACAGTTGTTCAAGCCATTTTCCGTTAATTATTTTGGTAATGTTAAAAAAAAAAAAATAACAAATAAAAAAGGACAACAACTGGAAGAAATTGTGTTTACTTTATTATTTAGTGCTCCCTTTTTTGTGTTTTTTAGTTTAGTTTTTACTTAATTTAAATATTTAAAACAATAATTATTCAGAAAAAGTATTTTTAAAACAAAATGACAATTAACTTCGACTAAATCGTTATTTTTTTTTTCATTCCATTTCTTAATATTTCTAAGGTTTCATGATTAGAGTTAAAATATTCAAATTAAAAATTCTGACCTTTGGATTTTTTGCTTTTTAAATTCAAAGTTAGATATACAAAACAAAGCAAGATGTTTTCTTAAAAATTAGTTCTAAAATTGCTCTTTCTCAAAAAAAATAACCTCCCCAAAATCCTCATCCCCTTCAGTGTTAGTCAATTGATAAAGGAGGTCATTACCCTGACGAAGCAATGATTAAGATTCAAAATTCATTTGTTATTCAGAAAGACTGTTTGGTAATATGTTTATTATCATACCTTCGTTTTATTCTTCTTCTGTCATGGTTAAGTCTAATTGTAAAAGAAAAGAAAAAAACATGAACTGAATGCTTCAGAGAATCCAATAGACCTATTAGGAGAATTCTTTTTATAAGTTTTTATAAGTGTTCTTTTTTTTGGAAGAAGTTCACCACCAAATGAAATAAATAAAATAGTTGTATAGAAATATTCATGAGTTAGGGAAAGTAAACAGAGAAGGGGAATTCACAAGATATAAGTGAATAGTGAAAAGAAAAAAAAAAGATCTTGTAGTAAGCATTCTGTAAGACTACAGAAATCAAATGAAGAAATATTCTTATTTATTGAAAGAGTAAATTTATTGTTAATTTTTAGGAATTCATTTATATCCTTTTTAGCTTTGTAGAGGAGTAGAGAAAAAGGTGAACCTATGAACCTCAATTGTTATTCAATGAGTTTTGGGAGTTTTGTTTTCAGTGGTTTGATAAAAGAAAAAAATCAATCAAGATTTCTGGTTGATTAAATGTACAGTTACAAAAAAGGTAAACCAAATATTTTATTAAAACTGCAAACCAAACATTTCTTATGAGTATATATTTATATTTGTGCAAATATTATAAGACAAAAGCCAAGTTATTTTAAAATAACATAATAAAAATTGTTAGATTGCATCAATCAAGTACAAAAAGTTAATGTAAGTAACCTTTACAACTGCATTTATTTATTACGTTACAATAATACAGTTAGGTTTATTATGCATCACAGTTAAGAAAAAAGTTTCTGAAATATAATTTAACAAAACCCAATACTATCATCAACATAATTATTTCGCTTAAGAAGAGCAGTTACTTGAAAGTTCCTAATATTAGTAATTTCATTTAAACTTGCATTATCAATTGTCGAATACGTTATCCTATGTTTATTGTTCTATCTGTTTTTTTATTTTGAACTGTTAGAAATAAGCAGACTTCCTTATTTATCATCCAATCCACTTTTTCTTGTGTAATTATTAAATATCCTATGATTACGATTTTTTTTTCCAATTTGGATTTTGCGTTTCTGATTTTCGTAGATTTTGTTTTGTGCAAAAAAAACAGAAAGACTCTTCATTGTTCGTTGTTGCTTTTACTGTGATTTCGAATTGTATCAACGAGTGGAAGTGAGTTGCCTCCCATTGTGTCAATTTCTTTTCCTTTTTTTTTTTTATTTGAGACATGATGTGATTTTAAAGACAGATCGTAAAAACGACTTCATAAAAAGATGAGGACGCACCTCTTAATGATATCTCTCCCTCCATTGAAATAATGGATGGGGAATGGAATAAAAGAGGTCGAGACATTGACCACGTGACGTGAATAGGAAGAAGAAGGAAGAGCACAGAGAAAAGTACAAGTGGAAGGTTAACAGACGACTGTTTGTCTGAATAACTTTAACGAATGGTCAGAGTTTTCACCTTTGATTAGCAAAAATATAATTATACAAAACTAATAAATATTTATTAAAAATTATATCAAGATGATAAAATCTTAAATCCTAAGTTTCATAGGAGTTTCAAATAAATGAAAAAAAGAAATTGACTTTTAATTGAGCAAAACAATTATTAAAATGTAATAAAGGAATTAG
>JAFIDM010009631.1:145294901-145388760 GCA_023159025.1 Thereuonema tuberculata | reverse complement strand
ATATATATATTATTAATATATATATATATATATATATATATATATATATATATATATATATATATATATATATATATATATATATATATATGTGCTTAATCTATTTTATGCTTCTGGTCAAATTGTAAAGCGCTTGACTGCGGCCTGGATGAGCCGGTTGAGGTCGGAGACTTATCCACTGTGAAACCTCCTCCAGATCGTCCCAAGGTCCACTCAGAATAATGGGTATCGGATTTCTTTCTGGGGGTTAAAGGCTGGCTGATCTGAACTTACTCCTCTTGGTTAGGAAACCTCCCTCGACCCCAAAGGTCTTCTGATCTGAAGTGGTATACTATACTTTTTAACTTTTATTTTTATATCTTGAATAGGATATTGCTATTTAGCACTCATCGAATAGTTACCCATTGTTCAGCAGATCAGTTTATAAAAACTTTAACTGATTTTTATTTTCACTGATTGTTGTTTAAGTTTGTTTTACATCTTTGAGCTATTGAACGGTAGGTAAATTTTGATGAATACTTTTAGTTAGCCCATACAGATTTCTAGTAGATCTGACAGCCAAGTGGCAAAACGCTTGACTGCGGGTGAAAGGATTCGGGTTCAATCCGGCAGACGTTCGGGATTTTTCCACTCTGAATTCTTCAGACGGGTCCTAGGGTCGACCCAGCCCAGGTATCTGGTTTCTTCCCAGGGGTAAATGCGGGCGAGCGTTCGACTGATCACCCGATCTCATCTCAGTCCCTGGTCATTGAAACGTTGGGAGCCTTACCTCCAGCGCCCCAATGGGCCCACGTAGGCCCTCAGGGGATTTACCTGTATCTATACAGCTATTTAGAGACAAAAATATGCTGCAGATGTTGTTTTTTTTTTATAACTTAATATGCTTCTCCTTTTTTTTTAGTATGTATTAATAACTTGTCTGTATACATTGAAACCGTTTTAATTATTATTATTATTATTATTGCTTTTCATTAATCATGAAATTTATATATTATCTGAGAAAAATTCAAAAACAAAAAATTTAGATAACAGTAAAATCACAATTAAAATGTTTGATTTAAGTTTATTATCTAAAAGGTTTAAGTTTATTATTTGAATTAAGTTTATTATAATCTATTAAATATAAAAAAAGAAATAAAGAAAAGGCTTTTAAACTTCTTTTTATTAGTCACTACTATTTTTATTTTTTTTCCCATTAACGATAGGTATTATTTTTCCTGTATGTGTTTGTTTTGGGTTGCTATGGAAATGCTATGATTTGTCGCAATGATATGCTTGTGATTTGACGAAACGATCGATTTGTTTAATGTGAATTGTAGAGCAAAAGGATTTGAACAGAAGCGTAGAATAGAGTCGAAAGTCGAAATAAGCATATCTATTTTTATATAACCGATATTCTCAATAGTCATTTGTCGTAAAATTGTAATTTATGTTAGAATGGGATTATCGGAATGCAACATCCAGTGTTAATTTGGTATATATTAGGCCTGTAAGCGAGAAACTTGAGCAAATCACTACATATTGCATTTGAACTTCCAAAAACTCCAAATAATATTTACCTTAGAAGGAAAGTAAAACAAAAAACATTTTAGTATAGACTGAGTTCATAGCTTCGGAATATAAACCACTATTTCACGCCGAATACATTGTGCATCATCCCAGATACAGGAAAGTTTAGCCTATCTACTTCCTATTTATTATGGTATTAAAGGAACCCATTTTGACAGTTTAAAGCAGAGGTTCTTTGAGCGACAATACAGGGTGATTCAAAATTCCATGTACAAACTTTAAAGGTACTCAGTAAGAGAAACAAAAAAGTTCAAATAAACATGGGTCTGGAAACGAATAGTTTTCATTATTCAATGTATGATTGTTTCTTTTTTAGTTATTTTTGTTAATACAGTATGATGCGATAAAACGTATTTCAAAATGTTCATAAAGTAAAACACAGATATACAAAATAGGAAAGAGTGATTTAATACATGGTGTTAAAATAAATAAAATAATTAATGGGTCAGGAAATGGATAGTTTTCGCGAAAAACATAGTTTTCATTCTCCAATGTATGGTTTCCGGACCCTTCTTAATTGTTTTGTTTTGTTTTGGTTTTTTTTTGTTTGTTTGTTTTTCTTCAACGCTGTTTATTAAATCATTCTTTCCCTATTTTGTATATCTGTGATTTAATTTATGAATATTTTGAAATTCGTATTGTCGCAACATATACTGTGCCAACAAACAACCATACATGGAATAATGAAAACTTCGTACTTTGCGAAAACTATTCATTTTCGGACACATGTTTATTTGAACTTTTTTGTTTGTATTACAGAGTAGAACCTACCTTTAAAGTTTGTACAGGGAATTGTGAATCATCCTTTGAAATTTGATTACAATATTCTAACAAGCACAGCCTTACTTTTCTGTATTCTTTTATTGCAGCTGGCTACTAATCCATTCTAACATTCAGTAGCTGTTTTCTTTCACTGAAAGCCAAACGCAGATTTATATTTCAATCAATCATTTTTAATCATTACTTTAAATCCGTTTCTACAATTGCTATCATTGCAAGTAAACGGACGCATCTTTTTAAAACCCATTTTATTCTTCCGCATGCTGAGATAGCTTCGTGTGTAAGACAATGAACCCGACTCGCTACACATCCATTTAATGTTAAGTTCATAAAGGATTCGTTGCAGTCGAATTTGCAATGCTGACTTCGGTAGAAGGAGAAACGGAAGCCATGCGACATGTAAATACATATGTAGCTGCGTCACAGTTCAGCTTGGAATAGATATATGTATATGCACTTGAGAAACTCAGTGGTCTATTAAGAGATTTCTCAAATGATGTAATATACTTTGACCAAAAAAAAAAAATAAGCTAATAATTGCCACTAAAAGATAAGGTAAGGTATTACTTCCTCATCTTATCTCTGTCTTATTAGTTTCATTTGGATGACCGGAATGTTTGTGTCTCTTAGACTTACACTAATTGCTTGTTTCTCTGGTTTCTTTCTCTCTGGGAAAGAAAGATTAAAAACATCTTATAATAGAAATATTTCCAAGAAGAGAAAAATCTGTAATCGAAAGTATATACATTTGCCTTTAAATAATTTCGGATAAATTATTTTTCTAAATAACCCTACCGCTGCTCGTTGCTTCTCTTCGGAAGCCTCGTATATGTAACGTGATTACAGCTTATAAATATTACATTTTTAATTGGGAATTGTTTTTTTTTTTTTATTTTATTTGGTCATCGCAATTTTCACTTTTGTTTAGTTTTTTGGAAATCCATTTGTAGCAGTCTCAAATTTGCGCCTGCAACAAAACTCTTGCTGCCTGGAAACGCGAACGCAAACCTCAATTGTTGCGGATGTGCGCACAAATGTAGTTTCTTTCTTTCTTTTTTTTTTAATAATAAAGATAATTTAGAATTACTGCCGCATTTACATTGAATTGAAGAAACCTTTATATTCTGTGAAGTTCTATAATTTTTAAAATTCTATATAAATTAGAGGTTATTTAATTTTAATTAGATATTTATCTCGTTTTATCAATAACTATATTCCATTATTGGTTCTTGTGAACTTATATATTATTTACGAGTAAATTTTTGTTTAACTAGATATATTTTCGAGTGGATTTTTTTTTTTTAGAGATATTCAGGAACCCTTATTTTAAATGATAATTTATTAGTAGAACAGTGTTCCAATATCTACTGCCATTCATCATTGATAATAATCATGAGTTTAAGTTAGACTTCAGTACTTTTTTTTGTTGTTGTTGTAATTCGTATTAATTTCTCAAGCCATACTCATCCAGAAACTAGCAATGTACGTCTTACAAATTAATCACTGGCTGTACTTTATTAATCATTAAGTTTCCAGCTATTGGAATTAATCCTAAGGGAGAAAAATACTAATTATTAAAATATTCTCTAAATATTTAGAAGATACGAAAATATATATAGATTTTTAATTAAAAGAAAAACTCAAGAAAATCTCTTTATAAAAATTGATTCCAATAAATTAAACGAGATATTGTTTTTTCCATTTCTTTTATATAGACCAAAATTACAGAATATTGTAAACTGACTATTTTTAGTGTTGATTTTAAAGCCCCGCAAACACCATGCAATTTTTCAGCAACTTAGTCGTCCGATTTTGACGTCACGAGTTGATATAGGCAGTTTTGAGCCCGTTTATATGCAACTTGACTGCAACTTTTGTCATCCGACTCGAGTTGTTCGTACACCTGCAACTCGAAAAATTGCATCGAAGTCGCTGGGAATTACCCAATCACAGGGCAGCGTTGGAACACGTCAGTCGTGACGTCACAGCCATGGAAGAAATGGCGTCGAAAATGATATTTGCCGATTCGTTACGAAGACATGCTCGTACTCAATGACTATCAAGAGTATTGCGAGTTTCTTTCATGCATAAATAAAGTTTATACTGAAATGCAGAAATTGTATGCGGCAGAATTTATCAGAGAGGTTTCAAAACTTCGATATTTTCGGATTTTCCACATCGGGTTTGGGAAACGCATTGCATTATGGGATTCCTTCTATCACCGCCGACTTCATGTCGAGTTGCATGGTGATCGGGGTTTGACAAAAGTTTATATCAACTCGTGACGTCAAAATCGGACGACTAAGTTGCTGAAAAATTGCATGGTGTTCGCGGGGCTTTAGGCTTCATAAAAGTTGAAAGATTTTAGAAACTTTTTGATAACTTATCACTATATCTTCATTTTCAATTGTTTTCTACTGATGTAAATCCCAGTTTTTAATATCTGAAAGAAATTTTGAATTTTAACACCAAAAAAAGCAAAAACAAAAAAACAAAGATAAAATAAATAAATAAATAAAATGACTTCATATATCATTGGGTTTCAAATAACGTCACAGGTAATGAATACTAGTTATTCCCTTAATCAAGGCGTAAATGAAGAGGCTAATTAAAGTGGAGTGTGGATAATTTATTAATTCAGATTTCCTGGAAGGCTTTTATTGGATGTAATTGAATTTTCCACTTCATTGATGTTCACAGTTTTTTAATGAGTTAAAGTGATTTAAACCTTTCAATTCTGACGTGGTTGTATTAGAAAACAAACACATGTTTGGAGTCAGTAAAAGAGCGGGAAATGCAGTTAGTGAGGAAGTTAATTAGATTATAAAGTGTATTTTCATTAGCTTTATTTCCATTGATCTCTTAGAAATATTTGCGGCCTTGACAACATGGTTAACTGTTGTTTTGTTCATTGTTGATCTGTATCTGTTTTCATTCCATAAAAGCCTTTTGTATAACATAACAGGTGAAGAATTTATTTTTGTTTATTGTTGATTCTTATTGTACATTCCTGAACCAGTAGTTTTTATTACACGAAAAAAACAAGTGGTGGTATATCTGTTTTTAATTGTACACAATTACATGCCTCATTGTCCCAAAGGCTCAGTTTACAATGAATGGATTATATTCGAAGCTTCCTGTTATTGCAATTGAATGGAAGCTGCTGTTTTCCTCAGGGAGTTGATATATTGAGAAAACGTCAGTTCAAAACAAAACATTGAAAAATCATTACTGAATACTGCAAACAAAAGATCAACAGGGCTGAAATTCGTCGAAATTAAGAGTTTAATTTTAAGCTTATATTAATTAATAATTGCAGTGTTACTTTTATAATGAACTATTTGACATCTCCTCCAGCCCAGTGGCGTAGCAACGCCTTGGGGGGCCCGGGGTGAGAGTTCCATTATTAAGCTACAACCAAAAAAAAAGGAAATTTTCCTTAGGTGGGGCCCCTAGGCTGGTTGCAAAAAACAACCAAAAAAAGAGGATTTCCTATTTAACAACCAAAAAAAGGGGATTTCCTATTTAACAACCAAAAAAAAAAGGAAATAAGCTGACTGGTTGGGCCCCCTAGGCTGGCTGGTGGGGTCCCTCCCAGGCGGGGGCCCGGGGCGGACCGCCCCTCCCCCTTGCTACGCCACTGCTCCAGCCATATCTAGGGTTCACCCAACTCTTTGTCAAAAGGAATCGTTTTCTTTCCTATTACCCAGCATCAGTCCTTGTGACCTCAATTTCGTTCCGTGGCCGCTCTCCCATCCCCATACCGTCATGTAGTGTCTGTGAAGACCTTTAACTTTCCTTCGAAAGTAGTCACTTTCGATAAAAATTTCTTGCAAGTCTAATATTCTATGATTCTTTAAGAAGGATTAACTTTTTGTTTTCCCAAAAATAATTTTCAGATAAGTTTACCTCGAAATTGCTTTTCTTTTTAATGTTAGATCATCTTAATGTTGTTGGTTTTTTTTTTTTTTATTTATTTCTTTGGTCTCAAATTTAGTGACAGCTTAATAGACTTGTCTAGTTGAAGACCCTCGATTCGATCTTTTGTATTTTCTCTGGAACTAAAAGATTTCATTTTCAGAGAACGAGAACATTCTCTCAATAAGTCGAAACCATTTTTCTTCTAAAAACTGACTCGTCTCTTGTTACAAGGCATTGGAATCCGTCCGCCATAATTTACTGTGTTGTTTGTTAGAAGTCGTTTCTCACGAGAAGATAGACGCTCTTCCGACGAGCATTCCGCGACTGGTTTCCTGGATGACCGGGCGTTATTCGAGAACGAGGTCGGACTGACCTTGGACTTGACGGCTGCCGCCAAGATGAATCTCTTCGGAATGAAAACTCAGCGAATGCCGCGTAAGTCCCTCGGCGTTTCCTCGCAAACCGGTTTCCAAGACTCGGCAGCAGAGCTGCTGGTTGCCCGCCGAACATTAACCGATTCTCGTCGGGGAAACCACTCGGTTCGCCCCCGCATTCGAGCCATGACAAATGCTGCAGCTATTTCAGCCACTCATTCTGCTGGAAGGTCAAGAAAGATGGCTCCGGGGAGGGCTTTTTTTTTTAACAATTCAACATCACTTTCAACCCCCTGTAGTGACGAAATAATGAAGTCAGGTGATAATAATAATACTGACTATACACTTCTATTTTACTTCGAAGATGAAAAACTTAATTCATTTTCAAAGTGCAATACACTCGAAAACGCTAGAATTTTTTGTAAATATTCAAATATTTTAAGTACCGGTATTTTTATTTTTCCCTTTGGGGTATTGACATACAGCTAACTCTGTTATAACGAATGATTATATAACAATAGCCTTTATTGTATTTTGTAATGTTTTTTCTAGGAATTACAATTTTTAATATCTTTGCAACATATTTAACCGTTTTTCTTTTCTAATAACGATGAATGTTAAGAAAAGTATTCAAATTTATAACAAAAAAATTTTCATTTTTTTAACAGGACTTGTTACTTACAATTCAGAACATTTAATGACCCAAGTTGATTAGTTTTAAAGTTATTTTCCATTTATTTATTAAACAAATGTTAATTCCCGCTTTATTGTCAATGATTATCGAATCGTCAATTCTATTAAAAGTGTTCATTTGGAATTATACATTAGAGTGGCTTATTCAGCAGATAAACCCTTACTTTTCCGAATTCGAGGCGGAAAAGGATTATTCGAGTTCGCCATTACATTGTAAAAGTTTTGCCCAACAGTAAGCTTTCCTATTCCCATTGGTTTGGATTACTAAATAATAGACAAAGTATTCTTGGGTAATGATATCCTGTTTGCCATTTGGAATGATTAGACTGGAATGCCTTATTTACGCGATTGAATTGAGGCCATTGGCGTTGTCGGTTTTTGGTAATTTGTTTAACGACTTTGACACAAAAATCAGCCTTTATTGATATTGTAGACGGATGTAGTAAAAACTGATTGGTCCACGCCCTTGGATTTAGATTTATTTCAATATTAGTTTAAGAATTAACGGCAACTGAATTTTCAGCTTTCATCAAAGCTTTTAATTACAATGATTAATGTCTTTGTAGGCTTAAAGATTCACCTGTCATTACAGTGTACCAAAACAGAAAACCTCGGCTTCGCAAAGGGAGGGGAAAAAACTTTCTAAAACCATTTGTTATGAATAAAATAACATATGTTTTGGTTTTAAATGCATGGTTATACAGTATGCATTGAATTAGAAGTCATTTTTAAATTGGCTGGAGAAGCCTGCTTCTTTGTCATACAATGTAAAAAAAAAAAAAAAAAAAGAGGAGGTTAGAATTACTTTAAAATGTTTAAATCAAAATCAACATATTAGTGAGAGGAAGCTGAGTCTTTGTGGTGTTATGCTTCAACTTCAAATTCTGGCACAAGTTGGATGCGTAATTAAGGAGCAAAGAGCCAAAAAATAGTGTTATGTTCTGCTCTTCAAGTGTCTTAATTTAACTATTTATCTTTGGAAAATGAAATGTTAATGATTGGTGTAAATTAAACAATATAAGTTCTCCTCCACCATAGGTAAAGAATTTGGGAAATTATTCTTTATCTTACAAATTAATTAAAGTTAAAATCTGAAATGAATTAATGTTGATGGTCGCGTCTCAAATGCTGATTTTTAATTAATATATAAGGCAATGCTGTCCTCCGTGTGGTTCCAATCCAAAATATTTCAATGGAAAGAAAAGACAAAGCTTTATATCTGTATCGGGACGGTTTCAATTTTTAAGCAAAATAAAATTTTCACTAATACATAACAAGAAGATCAGAATAAAGATTAAGCAGAAGATGATTCACATTCTTTAATTCCGTATATATTATACAGAATAAGTATAGTTGTGTGTTTGATGGTCTGCACAATTTGCCTGTCCAAGTGATGCACTGCTAAAACAAAAATAGCTTGAGAAGCTAATGTAGAAAAATTCCGCTAATTCCATTAGAATTAAGGTTTACTGACAATTTGTTCACATTAAAAAACAGTGTCTTGTATCACACAAGAACTTGTTCAACTAAATCAGGATGTCGTCCATCAGAGCGTTGTAAATTTTTCTTAAGCTTATTTGT
Organism: Thereuonema tuberculata; assembly: GCA_023159025.1. Lineage (NCBI taxonomy): Eukaryota > Metazoa > Arthropoda > Chilopoda > Scutigeromorpha > Scutigeridae > Thereuonema > Thereuonema tuberculata. The sequence continues at coordinate 145,379,842 of JAFIDM010009631.1, read as the reverse complement.
TATCCACATTGAATGTAAGGTTGACATTTGTGAACTGTTAATCCGGGAGATTTCTTTATCAGTGCCAGTTTGATTCCGGGAGATGACTTTTTTCAAAAACTTCTTGTGTTCGAAATTACGGAAAAAAAGTTAATGAGATAGTAACCGCTCACACCATTTAAAAAAAAAAAAAAAAACTAGTCCCAAGCATCATCCAGCTATATTTTTCTTGTTTGAATAATTGAAATATTTTCGTAGTTGCATAACACTTGTTAAGTAATTTGTAAAGTATTTTTTTTTAATGTTGAGATTAAATATAATCAATTGTAGCGTGGAAATGCTTAAGAAAATAGTTCTATACCTAGAAGCCAACCACGTGTACAACTTCATCCGTAAATATCACCTGTTTGGCAGACTACCTTTAAAATCTTTTTTTTTTTTTTTTTGTTTCATTGGTGCTATGATTACGTTCTTCCACTCTGTTGAGCATGAAGACGCTGGCCTTCATACAAAAGCAATGGACCTCCGCAGCCACTGGTGTTATTACGTGATGATACTCAGAACCACTCCGTGCAAGACACCAGATTCAAATCAAATGACAATGAAACAAAAAGTCAGTTCAACCCTACTGGAAATACGTAATGGACTTTAATTTTGTGTAACTTCAGAAATGTTCGTCTCTGGGAAAAACTAGCAGTTACATAATAACTAAAATGAAAAGTAACTGCTAGTTAAATTAACATTGTTTCTTAACAGCTTTTGGTAAATTATTTTAAGTAGGTTTTTATATAAAATTGCAGATTGTTTTTTAGTGTTTGGTTTAAAATAAAGGAGAAAAATTACATAACAGAAATTACACAACAAGTAAATTTCAGAAATCACCACAACTACTTTGCTTATTAGGTTTTAAAAATTCTCCTTTAATTCAACTTTTCGTAAATTTACTTTTGTTAATAAATTGATTTACTATTTTCAAAACCTGATGAGCCTGAATAATGCATCTTCGTTGACTCATCTAATACTATTTTTAAAAACTGAAGATTTATGGAGGAAAAAGAAAAAAGAAAAAAAAAACACAATAACTGTCAAATAACATAAGAAAAAAATTCTTTATATGCCTTGTTCTTATTTGTATTTAATGGTGTAACTGAACTTGTTCTATAACTTAGAACTTGATTTTGCAATTTGCTTATTATATTTGTAAGTATTCCTGTAGGCCATAAATAATTTGAGAACAAGTCCTCGAAAATAATTTTGCTGGGAGAAATTACAGCACAGGCTCCCAAAGAATGCTAACGATGGCATCTGACATATAAATGACAAGACGAATAATATTATTTTTGAAGGATGTCTTCATTGACAGCCATTGATTTCAGATAACCTGATTCGCATTGTTCTTTAACCCTTCTTTTGTTTCACTTGTCTGGGTATTTATTTAGAAAGTGGACTCTAATGGCATATGGAAAAATAGGTGAAATAGTAGATTCACTTGGATTGTAAGTAGGATAGGAAAACTATAATAGATTAACTAATTCATAATACAGTAAAACCTCGTTAAGTCGTCACTCAAGGGACCAAACATTTTTGACGACTTCGGCGGAGTGGGAATCTTTGAAGAAAAAAAAAAACCCAAAAAATACTGAAATACTGAAATACAGTATTTTCATGAATTGCTATAGTATTCGGTGAGAAAAACAAGATTTCCAGTAATCAATTCATGCAAATGAATGAGTGGAAAATAATAAAAAAAAAAACGCTTTTTATAGTCACCACATTTTAATCGTTTTAAAAGAAAGGCAATGTCTGTCTTTGAAACGTTCCAGCCAACCATTGCTGCCGCCGGAATCTTCAATGTTCAACTCCTTAGCAATTTCCATGGCTTTTTTTTTTGAGAATCACGACAGAAATAGGCCCATTTTGCGATTTGGCATGTTTTAGCCATCGAACTGAAACCTCCTCGATCAAGTCAAACTTAGTTTTCTTCATTCTCTTTTTTCTGTCTTTGCAGTCAGCTTCTTCAATTACTTGTTTCGATGAAAGAATATCGTTTAATGTTGTCCTGGGAATATGGTGTTCTTTGGCAAAAGCTGTTTTCGAAACATTTGATTTTTCAAAAAGTGCAATTAAGTCTTTTTTTTTTCTTTAAAAGATAACGAGGTAAGTTTTCGTTTCCCTGGCATGTTAAAAACGTAATCGAACCACGAAATTGCAAGGAAAAAAATAGCCCTTATAGGGGTTTCTTGCTATGAAACGAAGTCACACTCATGAGCCTATAAGAAAAACGTCTACACTCGACAGAGTCGCAGCGAGAAGTAGGCTTTGAATGATTAGCAGCGCGATTCCAAGAACCCAAATCCTCCGAAGGGGTAGAAAAGGAATGAAGTGACAGGCGTGGTCAAAAATTCCCCATAAAAGCTTGGCTTTCTTAAAATGAAGGGGCGGGGCTGAAAAGACAACACGATAGCATGCAAAATGGAGAAGAAAGATGCTTTTGGCCATTTTTGAGGGTGACGAGTTAACCGGAGTAGAATTAAATTTGGTGACGGATAAAGGAGGGTTATTTTACATTAGTGTGTATGAGACCTTATAGGAACCAAAGAAAAACGACGACTTAAACGGAGTGACGACTTATCCGGGTGATGACTTAACGGGGTTTTACTGTACATAAACTTCTCATTAACAACGTTGTTATTTTTGAAATACAATTTGCAAATCAAAATTTTTAAAAAAGCTTTGAATTTCTGGGAGAAATTTGCTTTTTGGAATATAAAAGAAAAATATATTTGGAAATATATATTATTTTTTGTAAATTAGGAGATGTAAATCATTGAACGCTGATTTTCGATTGAAAAATTGTAAATTTTATATTAAATTTAAACTTTCCAATTGCAGAAACAATGCAAGGAATACAAAGACCTGATTTAAAAGTGTGATTAAGGTTTTTTTTAATTACGGGAATACTTAAAAAAAAAAAAAAAATAGTCATATTACTGGATATTATAATTGCTATTATAATTCATTAGTATATGTTATACAGTAGTTTCGTTGTATCTCGATTCTAGCATAAAGAGAATGGGCAAACTACAGTACGACTACAATATAACAATGTCAAATTGATTTCTTAACATCTTTCCAAAATCGGAAAAGTTAGAGTCGGATTCCTTTATTTCAACAGTTCCCCTCCTGTCTGAGGCTAATTTAATTTCTCAACTGAATTGGCAAATTAAGATTCACTGAAATTAATTAACTTTATTAGATAAATATTCTAGTGCTTAGAATTGGTAAAATAGAAAGACGATGGTCGGAGACGCCTGAATGACGTCAATACGCCCCCTATATTTGTTTACTTTATTACCACTTACTATTTTTCATGCTCTTAGTTACGAACATAATGAAACAGTCAAATATTTTCTTTACTGATTTCTTTATTAAAAGCCAATAGCTTCACACATTGCAATGAATGCAGATATACATATTACAGTATACATTAATGTTTCTCGCTACATCAACTATTTATGCTGTTTTAAGTACATTTAAGATCAGTATTAAGGTAACAAATCCATTAAAGGTATTGTTGATATATAGCTATTAAGCTTTCGTCCACCATTTTAGCAACGTAACATTAACGAAGCATTCACATTTCCTTTTTTCTTGTTGATTAATTGGTAACGTAGATAAGTAATACACTATTAGTTATATTATAGATTAACATAAATGTTTGTTCAATTGTGTAAACCTTGCAATGAAACAAAGCATTAAAAAGAAGCAACAAATCCTCTCTTGACATGTTGTTCATAAAAGACTTTTTTTAATGCTCTACTGTTTTCTATAAAACAACTTTAATTAAGTACAGATATAATCAATATTTTAATTCTGGATAGACAGAAGTTAAGAAAATAGAGTAATATATAAATAAGTAAGTAATGTAAATAAATCAATATTTTTTCCTTTATTTAAGGAATTTTGAGATTCATTGACTGAACTAGTAACCCTAAAATAACGCCCTTATTAAAGCACATTGAAACTATGTATTCTTGAAACATTTCAACAAAGGATGGATAAAAGATTTTATAATCATTTCAGAACTTTTTCTCTTTTAAAGTAAACTAACAAATAGTAAAACAACTTTTCTCAAATGATAAAATCAAAAATGTCTCAATAATTAAAAAAAAATCAATTAATTAAAACGAAACCTTCAGGTAAAAGGTTGCCTGTCATTCGAATTCAAATTGTTTGTAATTTATGAACAGTTATTATAGAATAACAACAGAATGAAGGGAGAAAGAGACAGATGTGACAGATCATATTTCAATGTGATTAGTCTTACATCGATTTCCTTTTTCTATAAAACTCTTTGGAATGGTAAACTTTGTGCTGAATAAATATGACCCAGTCATCTCTTCTAAATTACCCTCATTCTATGAACTATTATGTATCTATTTCCTCTACATAAAGTAATAGCTTCTTGGCGTTCGCCTAAAAGATGCTTGGATCCGGGAGTGATTCCCAGACGAAGTTGGTTTCTTTTTCTTTCGCTTTGATGTTCGTCTGATTCCCCCCCTGCCACAATAGCACCTGCCCTTATGCTTCCTGGTAGATTTTCCCCTCCTCTTCTGAACGATTTTCCCTTCCTCCCCTTTTCCTCCCCTTTCCCAAGCAGCTGATCGTGTCTTATCAAAGTAATAATAACATACACTCGATATTTAACAGATTTTCAGAAAAAAAAACCCAATGTTTTATCATTCTTTAAATGTTTTCTGTAAATTTATCAACTACACTCATTCTTCTCATAAATTTAGTGATCATAACATTGGCACAGAAAAATTTGGCACAGATAAATATCAACACTGGATCCAAAACCTTCAGGTTTCAATGAAAAGAATTGTATTTCTCACCAAATGATATTGTATTTCTGAAATACAACTCCTTTAATTTGATATATATATCATTTTTTGAAATTCAAACTGTTACTCATCTTTATTAATTTTAAGAGTGATTGAATCTTTGTCATTTATGGCCGGTTTCTCCAAATTAGTTCATGTCGCAACTTAATTGGATTCAATTAAGACTTAGTTCAGATAATGGCTTACGACAATTATGGAGAAACCCGCCGATAAAGAATTTAGGTTATTCCGAAACAAGTTTATACATTCAATTCTTTTTCTTTTTTAATCCAATCGATTTTGTTGATGTTTTGACTCATTCAATTTGCTTGAGTATTTTGCTTAAACATAATATTTGTATAGTTACGATATTAATTTCATTTCACATCATCTTAACAGTAGTCGAAATGCTGATATATTGTTAGGCTGGATGTGGAGAGTCTCATAGGTAAGATATGTGTAAATATTTATTTTGTGGAACTTCGAAATTTTGTTTAAATATCCAACTTCATTCTTGACATTTATTATCAAATAATACTTTCTTTAGAAATACGGAAGGAAAACAGAATGCAAAGATTTCTAATCGAAATTTCAAGCTGTCATTTCCAAGCATAAATGCAATAAACTGTTGGTGGCCAATAAAACCTACTAATACTACTGAGAGGGGAAGTGAGAATAAAAGTTATGAATACAGAAGAAATCACTGTGCTCATGAACGGTTTCACCTTGAGCCATTAGTAATGGAACCCTAGGAGAGCTGTTTCGTGCTGATTTAATGCTTACTGCCTAGGATTCCAACTTGTAATGACTCACGAGAAACTAACGAAGAGATAAGAAGCAAAGATGGTAAATACAATGGCTACAATGTTTTAAAAAACAAAACATTAAAAACAGAAAACAAAGAGGAATACAATTCGTATCCTTGACCACTTATCTATTAGGACAGAGGGAATTCAAAAGTAAACAAAAAAGAACAAGTAACAAAAGAAAAATGAAAAACTAAAATGGGCATAAATTTAAATAATGAGAACTGGTTTAATGAGATGAAATCCGGCAAAAAGTGTAACATAAACCAAGTTTATGTTAACAGTAATTAGAATTAAAATTTAAGTTATTATGTCTATCTTAGGTTTTCATTTTGTTTTTCATTTTCCTTTATTTTTTTACTGTCTAATGGAAAAGCCATATGTTATTTCTTGTTAAAGTTCTTATTATTTATTTTAAGATTACTTTCTATTGTATTTTTATGTTAGGAATCATTTATATATATATATATATATATATATATATATATATATATGATTCCTGATGTATATTATGACTGTTTTGGCCAGTCGGGTAATGCCATTCATCCTGAAAATTAGTTCAATAATTTAATGAAAAGGATGAAAGAGATTGGAGGGAGAAAATACAGGTAAATAATACTTTAAGATTCACCAATATACTTTTTTCCCAACAAAGTTTGCACAAATTCTTGGTCTGTATCATTACTTCGTTCCATCTACCAGTAAATAAGTAAATGTACGATACCAAATTTTCAAATGAATGCCACAATATCATAATTGAGATATTAAACAAAATAGTTTATAATCTCAGTTATCAGATTTGGAAATATATATATCTTCTATCAAAAGACGCCTCATTACTGAAAATATAACTTATTCAGATTGAATTTTGAATAGTTATTCCAAATTTCAATCAGTAATATATTATGAAGTTGTATCATGATTAAAGTTTTTCACTGAAATATTAGAAAAGAAAACTTATATTCATAAACGTTACAACTGTTTGTGAATAAAGGATTAATTTACTTCCCCCCCCCCCCCCAAAAAAAGGGGGAGAATTCATTCGATTTCCCGTAATTTATTCAAAATCAAAAAAAGAATTTCAAATTGGAATAAGAAAATCATGAACTATTTGGGATATACTTATTCCTATCCTACAATTTGAAACTACAAAAGAATCAGTGGAGTGATTATCTGGTAATATATACCAAATCTGCACTTTACATGACAATTTTGGGAAGACATAGTTACTGAGGAATAAATAGCATTTGTCATTGTAACTTAAAATAATTCTTTAAAATTGCTATTAATTTAACTGATAACATTTCGAAAAATACATGGTTTGCTTTAATTTGTCATCATACCTTTTATTTTATTTTTTTTTTTTGGTAAGCAGTGTTTCATAGGTTTAGGTCCAATCTAAAAAGATGTTAATTTTGTACATTAACATGGCTTACTTTTTCTGCGAAGAAGATTACTATTTTCTTTTGCTCAAATCCTTCGGCTTGAAAGCATCTTTAATCTAATCCTTTATTTTTCTCTTTCGTGTTTTTCTTAATTCCAAGGTTTCATCATCCATACTTCTGATCTCTTTCCTTAATCCTTTTATGAACGTATTTCTTGTGATTGCGTCTAACAAATCAAGGAAGATGTAGTAATGCCACAGTCCTTAACCCTCAACTTCGAAGATAAAAAAAAACGCTCAGCCTTCGTCATCACTAAGATGAGAAACAGGTGCCAAATACTTTACCCAGTTCTTCGCCTAACGAATGACCAATGATGTCAGAGATGACGTAGGCTACCCAAGAACTACAAGATTCAGGTCAAAAGAACAGAGGATGTACACAATGTTTAAAAAAAAACTTTCATTTTTCAATGTCCAGGAGATTCAAGGATTAAAATGAAGCTTTTCAGATAAAGTCCAATTGGTTATTATTACCATAAAATTTGTAAAAAAAAAAAAGTTAGACAAGAGGAACATTAAGGAAGTCATAAAGAAAAAAGTGATTTTCAAAATTTGGTTTCAGCTTTTTTTTTTTTTTTAATAGTTTATAATCATATTATTATGTTTCTTGTTTGTTTGTTTTTTTATTTCTGATTATAGAAGAGTCAAATCATTAAGTCATGAAAATAAATTAATGAAATATTAGAATGTTATATAGAACGAATGAGAATGTCAATACAAGAACTTCGAATCTGATTTATTACAAATAAGTTAGAATTGAGGAAAAACATATTAAATTTTAATAATCATCAATAAATGATATCTGAATAATGTAAAATGTTTTAGGTTTTCTCGATAGAATATACCAAAAAATATAAGACCATAGAATACAAATAATTTACGTAACTAACCGAAATCCCTTCGGTATTGTCGCGAGGAGCAGTTAAATTGTGTAAGACAGGATCTTATTTTAACAAATGTCTACTAACCAGAAAACAACTTACCGTACCCATTTAATAAGATGGTAAATGAAGGAACAGATAATGAAAGATAACAGATATTGGTTTCATACTGAAAAAAAAAAAAAGTTTAAGGATTTTTTTTTTTTGGGGGGGGGGATTTTTTTACAAATATTTGTTAATGTTTTAAGACATATTATTTCAACCCTAATTATATCGATTCGTAAGAAGGACTAAATAAAATTATCAAATCCATACAAATACTTCCCTATGCAGGTAAAATATACCATATCGTAGAAATTGTAAGATTTTGTCTTTTTTTTAATTTTATTATATTTGGACCTTTGTTATTAAAATGATTAATAAACATATTTAGAAAACTATTAATTGTTATCACAGCGTATGCTTTTGTATTTTATATCATTTAGTTTCTAATCGAAGTAGATTTGAGATTAGTTCTAGAATTCCTAATCTAACAATCAAGCTCTCAATTTTCGAGTAGAAAAAATGTCATACGATGTAAATGAGATTTTTTGTTTCATTCTTTTATATACTTCCTACATATTTTTTATAAAGCTTACATTGAATGCTTTTTTTTAAATTGATATCTAAATTCTTATAAATAAGAAGTCTGATTCATATCCTAATTTTCTCTAAAATGAGGTTCTGATACTGAAAATGATTCTCCGTTACATCTCTCTTCATTTGATATCTTTTTCCTTTATCTCTTCTAGATCAATTACAGGAAGAAAGATATTTACTTTGATAATGTAATTAGTTTTCTTGTTTATTCATCGTTCATTAATTAGATTAAGCAGATTTAAACCCCCACCCAAATCAATGTGTCATTCTTTTTCCTTGTCAGATTATTCTGTGAATGAAGAAGAAAAATACTGAGTTCATAATAATTAAGAAATATATAGATTAGTCTTTTTATGGTTACCAATATCTGCTTTTCTAATAATTGATGATCAACATATCGTTTTAAATAAGAAACATTGAAAAACTGTTCTTACAGTAAGATATAATAGGGTCTGGGAAACTGTAACAAACTCGTCTCTCAGAGGCAGAAGGAACTTATAATTCTAACCATAGTAAAGACGTAGATTATTTTAGTCAGAGCCTTAAAGTAAAAACAACATTTCACTAAGATACTGTATTCCATGTGAGATCAATACGTTTCTTTTTCCTTTGTGTGGTCTTAAGTGTGGCGAAAATTTTCTGAAAAAAAAAAAAAGGATCTTTTCACTTTTCCGGAAATGGTTGCTGTTTTTGACTGTCTATGATTACAGCTAAAGGCAGCGAGAAAACTACTACTATGTATGATTTATTTAAGAAAACCTCGAACACTGAAGAAGTGTGATTATTGGTAACGTTCTATCAGATATGGCACCATTCTTACACTTGAGATATTGATAAAATATTCTGAACTCCATCTATCCAAAGAATGTAGTTCTAATAAAACGTTCTCATAAATGTAAGGATTAAAGTGCTATCGATACATAATTACTAATGGTGAGGAAGGTTCAGAGGGTTGAAGGTTTGTTTTCTTCAGGGTTTCCTACAGATTCTTTTTATGTTTAATACAATTCAAACTAATGCTTGACAAAACAGGAAAATTTTTAAGAACAAACTAAGTGCTTAAATGTTTTTGAGTACTTTTACTTTTTTCAACTGAAATGAATTATTTTTGCTTCAGGATATTGTTATTAAAGAAAACTGTTTCTGAAAACTAATTATGTTATAAGAAGCTGACGGACTATATTGCCCCCCTTTTCTTCAAGATGTCAACGTCCATTTCATTTTTGTTAATGAAAACAATGATACTGTAGTAAACGTAAAGGTCATTTAACTGACCTTGTTAACTATGGAGATGCGACAATTCTTATACAAAACAGGGAATCGTAATTTTATAAACAAGGCCTTCTATAGGGAAACTGGCTCAGATCCAAATATTCAACTAAGATGACCTACTGTTTAGAAGATGTTAAAAACATCACGAATTACAAGTAGAGAGTTTTAGTTTCGATATGAGCCAAAAAAGCAAGAGTTAGGAAATAATTTTTAAAAAAATAACCTATTTCAAATTTACCATCAATACGCTTAGAGCCACAAAATCGATTAATTACTATTAAAAAAAAGAATAACTTCAGTTTTACTTTTAGTTATGACTGTAATTCAACAGATAATTTATCATTCTGTCTTATATAGTATTAGAATGTAAGGAATCTGTAAAAAAATTCTAATGTAATGTTCTTGGAAAATTGTACTTGGGAAATTATATATATAATTTAAATTGCTTTTTTTTAGTTCAGTAATTAGCTTCTCATTATCTCAATTTTTCATTGCTTTTCTAATTGTGAATATTAATTTACTTATTAGTTTACTCATGACAATAGTTTTCTAAATTCCTCGCAATCGAGTGAATATCATCTAAGGCAAATAAATACAAACTTTTTTTTCCCTGACGTTTCCGTCTTCGATTGAATTAACATTGGACTGAAACTTCTCGAAGGCTTGAGTAATATTAAGAAATTCTAATGCTGTCTAATCATGTTCATCCCTTAGTTAATGTAAACTCGATTTATAAATATTCGATTGCATGAAGCTTTGATTACATGAACATATGATTTTCTATTTAGGAAAGAAATTTTGTAAAAAGAACGTCCTGATGAAAGTAGGAAAACCGTATGAGTGGTGAAAGGGAGACGAGAGATAAGAAGTGGGGAGATCAGTAAGCCTTGCGCAGTAGCCTTTGACTGCAATGTTCCGAGCAGCTCAGTTGTTTACACGTGCCCAGTTTAAACTCTCTTTTGTGTGCTTTTCTGTGTTTAAACTCTCTTTGCAAAACAAACTTCTTTCCTCTGCTTTTTTTTTTGTTTTGTTTTTTTTCTGTCCAGCAACCTTTTCATCTTTTCAACCCTAGGAATTTCACGTTCTTCAATTTCACAAGAGGAACAGCCTACAATTGAGGTTTATCTCAGCAGTTCACTTTCAATTTCGTGATTTGTATAAAGTTCATAGATAAGATGACTATGAAAATAAGCACGAACCAATATATTAATGACATTTTTATTTTATTCACTATGTTAGAATAATCTTTGGGGAGGGGAGGGCATTTAGAAAACCATCCTGACTTTTCCATTTTTCGGATATTGGATTTTCGATTTACGAATTTTAACAATGCATCTTAATCAGAGAGAGAGATGTTTGTTTTTTGTTTTATTTTATTTTGCTAAATAATTAATCCATCAATATAATTTTGAAATTTAAAACCACCAATAAAATTTATAAAGATATGAAATTTCTAAAGATATGCTTATAAAACTCAAAAACGTAGGTTTATCAATAAAAATAAAAGTAATACTCTGTTAAGAACTATTTTACATCTTCAATTGTAACACAATACAAATGGACTCTTTAGTTTTTATAAGTTATTATTTACAATACATTGGTTACCATAAATTGAAGCTGCGAGCTATTTCTTATGACGTTACTATTATAATAATTTTCTTTTTTGATAAACCTATGTATTTATGCAAATGTATTTCATATGCCTCTCTTCGCAAAGACAGGCTATACTGGTATCGCATCATTCTCACGGTTCTTCTGTACACTAAATAAACGATTGAGTTTTACTTTTTTAATGAAGCATTTTTAAAATGTTCTATTGTAATATCTTACTTTAGCATTCTCTAAAAAAAACAATATTTGAAATTTTGAGGGGAAAAAATATAATAAACATAGTTGGTATCAGCCAATGAGAAAGAATTAGCATTTACATACATAAAAAGATATCTGGAATAAGTTTTGAATATTCCAAATCTTAAAAATAGATACTTGTAAATGTCCGGCATGTCCGGTCGAAACCTGGTCGTGACATAAAAGTTTTAATGTGTTTTTTGTTTTTAAAGTATTTCTGTGTCTGGCCTTTTTTTTAATTACTTCGTCAATTTTACACACGTTAAATTGTAAAAATATCCAAATCTTATTTCAATAAAAGTAATTTTCAAGCTAGATAAAAAAGATCTTGTAAATTTTATTTATTTATTTATCTTGATTAGTAGGTATCGGAAACAACTGAAGTGAATATATAAATATAATAAACTATGCATTCAATCAATTTTATCTTAAGCATCGTTCTAAATTTAATGAAAATATTTGCTTTAAATTACATTTACCTGAGTGTATAATTCTGCTGGCTTTGAAATCTTCATCGAAGCATTACTACAATTACATAACACATCAATTCATGAAATGGCTATACCAGCAACCACACAAACAAGTTTTGTCGTCAATATTTCCTATTCATAAAAAAAAACAAAAAAAAAACCCTGAAATTAAATGGTTGAATATATATATATAGTCAGATATTGTTTTTAACAATTAACTTACTTTATTTAATGCAATATTACATCCATAGACGAAAGTTACCTCAAGTTGTATTTACATTGTATTAGTGTTAAGAAATGACAATTTCTTTTTCATCCAAAAATGATAAAATAATCATTATTGCATTCTAATTATAATTGAGTATAGCTATTTGATATTCAATCTTACACCCTTCCTCCCTTTTTGAGGTTTTTGTCGACTATGGTTTGCCATTGTTATTGCATCAACCTGCTTTTACTTCATTCCAAGTCATTATAGAAAGATTTCTCTTCTACAGTGTTGCCTATCCTAAATTCCTGGAAATATTGCTGGAACGTAAATTCTGTGATGAAACTTCTCACTGTAGTCAAACTTTTCTAATTTCATTGTTGACAGAACTTCTTTGTAATTAGCAAGTCATGGTTTGTAAGTGCTAAAGCCTTTCCAGATACTTTGATAACTGTATTAAACAGCTTTAAATCCTAAATTTAATGCTTAATTTCTGCCAAGTTGGTTTACTTTTTTCCTGACTATAGTAGATTTGATAAACAGGAAGTATGCATTATGAATATTACCTAAAAAGATCATTATCAGAAACAGGATGATAGAAGTCCTAGAATGGTATATTTTTAATGCATTTTTCATAATAATTCCTGAAATTCCTCGACTATTGAAAAAAGCACTTTTACAACATCAGAGTTTTGATCATTTATTTCAAAACTTAAAAAAAAAAATATAAAAAAATCCATCCTCTTTGACTATTTCCTATTTTACTATGATCAGAATGGAAGCTGTCTTCAATTGGTTTTTCTTACATAAGAAATAGTATAGTTTCATTTAATTGCGCAGCATTTTAGCAGTCTTTAGATATTTGTAATCTTTTATTTTCCTTATTTTTTTTCCTGTGTATCTTTTGCTAAATGGTTCACAACTAGGATTCGTTGGTTTTGCATAAATGATTTTTTACCCCATTTTGAAGATGTTCTTCCTTTTCCGTATAATTTCTTTCCACTTTTCACTGTTCCTGATTCGTTTTCTTCCTTTCTTCGTTTCATGAACTCTGATACTATCGTAAGATATAGGACGGAATCAATCCCATGTTGTTTAACTGATTGCTTAATAAGTTTCTTTTTCTTTTTTTTTCCTTACCGAATTGAGGGCCGAGTGGGAAGCTGCCCAGCTTCACAACACTCAAAATGATAGGGAAATTTAAAAATAATGCAATAATTTTGATTAGAAATCTGCAACACCAGTAAGGAATAAAATTCTGAAATGATTGTGATCTACCTATCGAAATCCTACTAAAGACAGCCTGATCCCTCGCCTTCAAGCAATCCATTGCACAGCCGATATCATGTGATGAATGACGAAGTGCTTAGATTTTTTTCATTCTCATTGCTTTTTTTCATTATCAATTGTCGTTAGAGAAAAATATAAAAACGTATTACGTGATACTTCCATGCAGCATGTGAATAAACTTTAATGCTTCAGTTGGTCTTAACGAAGATCCAGCAGAAATTGAATTATTTTCTGTGAAAATAATGTTATAGACCTAAATCGGTTGGATTGAAAATCTTGAGGCAATTTAAAAATAGTTTCTTATTCTAAATATCAAATGTGGAAACTTCTTCACTAATACTTCTTTATAAAGCTAAATTTAATGCTCTCATTTCTAGAATAAAATATTAATAAGTTAAACTATGTATTACCTTAATTCCAACTGACAGAAACAAAGGTAGTCAATCTGTGTGATGTTATTTAATTGTTATCTTATGGCATAGATAGTGATAGCTGTTGCATGTGTACCACTATTGTTTATCACGAATTAAAACAATTAGTGACTGCTTTTGAAGGAACGTACTGCATTGAAACTGTTGGGAAATTTCTCTGTCAGAACGTGTTAGTGACTGGCAGAGATAGTGGAATGACATTTCGAACTGAACATTGAGATTCTGCTATTTAACGTGTTTCTCTGGTAATTTATAAACTTATTCCAAGTCATAGTTATAATTAATTAATATTAGTATAGTAAATGATTTTGATTATCAAACCGATCAATATAAGTCTTTTGATTAAATAATAATTATTTTAATAACGATCATTTTAACAGTATTTCAATGTCCTTTTGGTATTTCATTAATAATAATTCATTAGTTTGTAAAAAGCAAAAAAAAAAAAAAAAATATCATACACACACTTTGTAGAAGAGGCACAGATAGTGTATTCCTATCAATCAAAAAATCTAATTCCAATTTTTATAGTATTTATTTTTATTTTGATATCTAAAATTATTTTTATGTTTGCTTCAGTAGTTACAATATTTACTTCAATTATATATTTTTAATTTATCATTTTCTGAAAACCGTAGATTCAACAGTGTAAGACTTGATTCAGAATTATCAGCGATCAAATGTGCTCTGATTTAAATTCATCTGCAGTCACGGGGATTCCTATTCTTATAGGATTTTTATTTTTTAATTTCGACCCGATAGTAATCATGCAAATATAAAATATTTTTAATAGTAATGGACATTAATCATAAATATCCATGTCCCGATTATAAAGGAAATTCACGTTGCTTATTCCCTACAACATATTTAGGCCATTTTTGGAATGATATCAATGTGAGTGACTGAGAATCTTCTGGGCAAGGTAACTCGAACCAGACTACACTCAATTTCATATTTAAGTGCAATTATATAGATCTAAGGGTCCTTTACATAAGGGCCAAAACATTGATTCATAAATAGCTCAAAAAATAAATAAAAGCATCGAAAAAAAAGTAAAGATTTTTGACCCTAACCAAATAGCCCTAACCAAATAGTACTATAGACTTTTAGATATTATAAAGCCAGTAGTACTTTTAAAGCATTTAATTCACCCTATTAAGTAAAGTGAGCACCTAACAGTTTCCTCGAAACAATTGATGGTTGATTATCCATAATATTTCGAACATTTCTTTCTTCTTTTATTTTATTTTATTTTTTTTTACGCATAAATGATAGGTAATTTCATATCATTAAAATGTTCATTAAATAATTTATTCTCCCTTGTATCGACACTTTCTTTTAACACTTGCAGATAAAGAGTCATTGATGGTACTTCATTACTGGTTTATAAATCTAAAATTATCCTCTCTTAATTCCTTAAAACTGGGGGCGAAGCTAACCTCAGATTTAATTAAGTCATTTTAATGTCATTAAGATTTTTGAGATGCCACTTCTCCTATAATGTTTTACATAAGATATTCAGAAAACAAAAAAACAAAAACAAAACAGGATAAGTCATAGGCCTAAGTATTCAAAATATGTATATCGTAATTACAAAAGCAACAACAAAAAAAGATTATTTGTAATGCATTTTTTTTATCCGAAGAATATTCTTTGTATTACCCAGATAATTAATTTGTATTAGCTTATTTATTTGCCAATAAGTGATTTTATTTACCTAGTATTTCGTTTACGAATTCTAAAGATATTAAAATAATTACTGTCCGTAAAATAGCACACCAAAGTCTTCTTTAGAGATGAATTTTAATGAAGTTGCACTTCTTTCAGTTTCAATGTTGCTCTGTCATTAATTTAATGAGAAATTTTTCCACAAAAACAATCTTCCACCCTGTGGCTGCTATTAAGAGTGAGTGAGCAAATGACTCCCTTGGCACACGAATACCAGGGTGTGTCCAGCTGACACGGCATTCCTCTTGTAGCTTCCTTTGTAACTTGCAAGCTTTATTGAGTTAACTCGACAGTATTATTAATTTAAAAACATTGATTCTCAAAAATGAACTTTTAACCATTCCACGAAATATGACTTTGGAGTAAGTAACTTCCTGGTGTTGGTTTCAAGAAGAATGTTCTTTTTTGTAATATTTCAAAACTGTGTTTTCAACTAAAAACTTTTTAATGAATATGTGTAAGAATATACGATAATTCGAAAATAACCAAATAAGGGCTCTCCTATTAAAACTAAAAGCAAATAAATGAAGAAATTTCGATTAGTCCTTCGAGTTTGATTAAAATTTATACTTTTCATTTTAGAATTAAATATATTGGAAGTTCAATGTACTTTCATTGATAATTGTTACACTGATTGATTAAAATAAATTCAAGTTTATAAAAATGTTTACTTATTCTCAGTTGATCAAAATTTGGCATCTCTTTTAAGTGAGAATTTTTCCTACTAAAAATGCTAAACAAAAAAAATCATGATTCTGCCCCAGATAAATTTATTAAGAACAATAAAAATTACCAAACTTATAGGTTTTGAGAGAGTACATTAGTCTTTCCTATAAACTTCCACCATAAATTAACGCTTGAAACCCCAGATAATAAAAAAATTAATAAAACAAATTCATTAAATAAAAAGAAATTAATTGAACTAACTGAACGAGTCATTTTCAAATTTTTAAATTAGTGTAATTACTGACTCCTTAGGACTTTTCATCCAAGGTTTCGATGAATATCGTTTAATTCAATTTCAAAATTCGAATTAATTCCAATGAATTGACCACTGGGGTCTTATTCAATTGCTTCCTCTTTTCATCCTGTTGGCCTTGAACCTTTGCTGACGTAACTTTCGCTACTTTTTCACCTTCTGATTTTGACTGATAAATTTCATTCATGTGTTGTGAACTGTTTAGTATTCGTCCTTGGAATTCAGCTCCACCCTCCCTCTACAAGCTTTTTTAATTGGACAATTAATTTTCCAGTGGTTTCTTTTTTTTTTTCCTCATGCTGAAATACTTTCTTTTTTCTTTTCTTTTTTTTTTTTTTTTTCAATGTAGCAAAGCAAGAAAAGTTTACTTGTTGTTTGCTTGGAGTTGTAGAGAAATAAAGAATTGTCAGTTAGTGAAGGGCCTGTTGTTAAGTTGCTATCATTTTAAAAATCCGATAGAAATTGCCTTCCAAAGTAATAAAATAGACTTTACGGAAGTAAAAGGAAGAAATTCAATTTTCATTTAGGAGTAGGAAAGAAAGAAAGAAAGAAAAACGTTCAATTGGAAGAAAAGAAACAGAAATGAAATTGTATGAATATTTATTTAGTTAATTGAAATAGGAAAAACCTAACAAGGAAGATTATAGAATTCCCAAATTTCAATGTTCATTCAAAGAAATAAAATTCAAATAGGACGGAATTTGCATTAACGTTACATTAATTAATGTGATTAAATTGATCATTAAAAAGAGATTAAAACTTGTGTTTTTGGTTAAAATGGAAGAAAAGATAAAAGGAAGAGAGAATAGAGGAAATAATTATATAAAAGTGAATTCACGTAAAGATTTTTTTGGAATTTGATAATGGATTTAAGCTAATCATGAGCTTGATGTCTTCATAGACTGAAACCCGTTTCTAAAATCTTTACTGATGGAAAAGTGATAAAGGAAGCAATGAACTATTAGAGCACCACAAAATCTGAATGCCAGGAAGGCGTCTTTTCCTCAATGGAATAGTTAATATTCATCAACAGTATGGTAATTAGCTATTGAATAAGGAGCTACACATAAACTGTGTGATAATTACTATCGTGCCTTTGAATGGGAAGCGGACGACCCAAGTAGGTGTGTCTTTAACGCGGCGTAAAGGTCGGTCATATCGACACTGGTACTCAGTACAACATGACTCAATAGTCAAAAGAACAGGATGGCGAACTCCAACAATCAAGGAATCGTGTTTGTTCGGAATGCCGTGGAAGGTAAAACAACAAATTTACAATAGTAGTTAGTCACGTGTCATTGATGTACGAAGAATTCGTTTAAAATGTATTTTTTTAAAAGTATATATAAGTAACCATTATTCCTTCCCTTTAGAAATTAAGAGTGCTTTAAAAACTGAAAGTATCTAACAGGAAATGCTTGGAATAGTAAAAGAAGGTCATTTAAAAATGGAAGGAAACTAAATAATACATTTATATTCACTTAAATAGCATAAGCAAATAATATTGAAAATTGATAGTCCATGTCTATACTATTACTATACTATTACTACTAGATGTTTGCTATAATTGAGGTGATATATTTTAACATTTGCTTTATTTTGTATTGAAAGACTTAATATTTTAAGAAGATTTTTAGATATAAATAAAGTATTTTCTGTAGCTTTATTTAAATCTAAAAATCTTCTTAAAATTTTAAGTCTTTCAATACAAAATAAAGCAAATGTTAAAATATATCACATCAATTATAGCAAACATCTAAGGAAATAATAAAATAATCTCATTATTCATATGATTATTCAGTACATGTTTGATATTCCAGATAAATAATGCTATAAAATTTAATATATGCATCCAAAAAGCAATATTTTTGTGTCCCAAGTAGAATTTAAATTACAGTTATCTTTTAAGCAAATGTCCTTAGCATTTTACTTAGAATATTGTATGTTATGTTTCAGGAAGATTTGCTAAAACCATTTCATATTAACCGCAATTTATTCTTCTTCTTTAGCCTAAGAGAAAATACTTTTTCTTGTGTTTTGATTTGTTTTGTTTTTATTTCTTTTCTTCAGTTCTTTGATTTCTTTCTTTTGATGTTATTTCATTGTCTGATGTTCCATTTGTAATTAGCATATTTCGGAGCCTGTATTTGCTGTTTTGTTTTTATTTTCTTAAAAAATTTCACAATTGCTCAATTACGATGATTAAGGTATTATGAATGAATCTATTCAAATACTGAGAAAGTTACTTCAGCTTTCATTGTTTAAGTAAAACTTATTCAAATTCTATCCAGTTCTTGTTGTGAGGAATTACATTAACACTAGTCACGTTAAGCGATTGCTATTTGTGTCAAGGAAAAGAGCATATTAAGAACATTTCATTTAATAAGATTCCAGGACCAAGTTTTCTCGTCTTAAATTTTTCCTTTTCAATTAGTATTTCTGATTTTTCTGTAATACCGGACGTCGTACCTTGTGTAATTTCTTCTCGATTCTTCTGAAGATGAGTATCAATTAGCCAATCAAATTAAGGCCGTGTGAACGCTGTGGTTTTGGAACGGAAAAGATGATTGGAATAAAAGCACAGCCACTGTTCTCTATACGTATGCTTCATAGTAATTAAAGCTGATTGAAGGAATGTCTTTTTATTTTAAATGTAAAGCAAAAATCTAAGTAAATCGAACAATACATAATCTTCAGCGGATTCCCAGGATTTTCATGCATAAATCCTTTTGTCAAGCTGCATTGCAGAATTCAAATTAAAGGAATGTTTTGGATTTTACAAACAGTAAAAATGTGGATAGACCCGTGGTAAAAAAATTACTTTTATTATTTTTTTTTAAGATAATATTTTTGCAGACAGTTTGGATTCTTGTAAATTTCCAGAGCACATTGTTAGGGTACATATATATTATTTTTTTATTAATGATGCATATAAGTGAATTTTCTTTATTTCCTAAAGAAATATAAACACTTCTATCTGTTGTTACACTTAAGTAACTTAGTTTCCTAACAGTCTTACCAACAACCTTGTAGTTAAATAATGTTGATATCGATTAAGATTCTATAAGTCACAAATTAGTGACTTATTTGTCAAAGATTTTTTTCCTTTCTCTCAATCTTTAACAAATTCTTGAAGGAAAGTTTGAATATTCTTTAAAGGATTGAAGCGTGATCATGATCTACTAACTCCATTTGTGGATGTCCTCTTTTGATGCTAGCTTTATGTCAGCACAGATGCTCAGGATGTCTGGGAGAGATGTTTCCAGGATGTATGGGAGAGATGTTTCCAGGATGTATCTCTTACGTTAGAATAAAAAGTAGACATTTTTATGCTTTCAACATTTTTTGTTTGTTTGTAAATTCAAAATACCTTTTTTAATTTTGTCAATGGATCTCCACAAGAGAGATCTATGGATCAAAATCCTACAAATTCCCTTGTAAATTGTCGGTTATTTATTTTTCTTTTTATAATTGTGAATTGCATTAATGTTTTGTAATGTAAATATCTTTGTTTGATATCATTCTTTTTCTTAATTAATTTATTTTCTTTAAGTCCTTATTAACATCTCGATATAAAAAATATCGCCCTGATATAGAAAAATATTTATTTAAAATCTAATATTTCAAAGCATTTAAGTGAATTACTTTTAAAAGCAAAAGTTATAATCATTTTCAATTAATTTTTTCAGTTTACTTTTTTGTTGGTTTTCTATACTTGTATCGTTCTTCACTATTCGCAAACTTCTGAATTTATGTGCATTATAATGTTTGTAAAAATTATGTTAAAGCTAGTCCTTTTTAGTTCTCTCTTTTAATTTGATCATTTGTATGAGTTAACTGGTTTCCACAAAGAGGAAAAGCAGGAAATATTCATGTAGAGAAAGAAAAAAAACCTACTCGTCCTCGTTTCATATTAGAAATATTTACAGTATTTCTATTCTTCCCAATCACGGTTGTTCCTCATTTGAGGATTAATTTTATGGTTGGAACGCTCTTTACGAATTTCTATGTTCTGTTCCATTTAAAATATTACAGGAGGTAGGTCATCAATACGGGAAGTTCTTTGAAAATGTGGTTCGTTTATTTTCGTCCACATTTATTTTGCAATAGTAGAATCATCATCTAAATATTAATGTAGCTTAAATAAATGGCAATTTTTGAACTGTGAGAATTTCTGCAGATGACGAGTTTTCACCGCATTTTACATTGAAGTAACACTTATTGGTTTTGAGGAAATTGTCACGTGATTTATTATTGCCAAAGGGTTATTTTAAAATATTGCTACTTCATTGTAATGGAAGTAGTCGTGAAACTTTGTTTGGGATGGCGTGGGGGGCGCTCGGGAATAGGGTTTCCATGAAAAGCCAATAAATCAACAATCCCTGGAAAATAATATGAATATTCTGAATGTTGTATTCGTAAACACTATAAGAATGTAAAATTTAAAATTTATTACAATGACTTTTATTTTCCTATCGAATGTTAAGTTAAAGAAGAGGCCTCCAAAATGTTTTCGTGATATTGACAAATATATTTTAAAAGTATCTTTGGTAGTTTATATAACAACCAGTAACCCTGACCGGAACGCTAACTAATGTCAAATGTTGGTGAAAATGTTTCCACACAGTTGACGATGTAAGTCGGAACTTTTGCTTAGTTCGACTAGATAATCATCAGGTGGAAACGGTTTCGTGTTGTAAATTGAAAGTAAAATTATTTGTAACAAGAAGCTTAGAGATTAATAAGAAGTTCAGGTCAGTGACAAAAGTCACCTTCAGTGGGAAGAAATAAAATGGAAATCTTTATTTTTCATATTAGGTCTATTAAAGATTGGGAGATCGTTTATATACTATAGTGTGGAAATTTCCCCAAAATGCCACTGAAATATTAGGACGATATCTTTAAAAGATTGTCAAAGATATTGACTGCAGTAGTTCGAATTTTGTAGAACAATAGGTGAAATGTGTTCAGAAGAATAGAACTTAGAATAGTTGAAAACAAAAGCAATACAGTACTGTAGTTAAATAATAATAATAATAATAATAATAATAATAATAATAATAATAATAATAAAGATTTGAAATCTCAGGTGAAATCTAATTCATGAAACCAATAATTTTTGTTGATCTCAGAATTCGTAAGAAAGATGGACTAAAAATCTGTAAAAACAAAATCAGAAATAAAAAATTAAATGCAACTTTCACTCTTTTCTAATATTTGTAAACAACGCCTCAATCTTTTTCTATTAATTCATTATTGTTTGTTTCAGGACTTGCAAACCCTACTTAGAATTGTCGAAAATTCGCCAGTAAACTTTTAATAAGAAAATTAAAATTTTCAAAAGTACATTTAAAACTATATTTATTGAATGAATGAATGAATAATTAAGTACATGCTTCTGTTGAATAAGAGTAATCGCATATTATATAAAGTAATGTATGATTGCAACCATTAGAATAATCATTTCAAAGACATTAGTGACTCGAAGCCTTTAATGATAGCTTTTAAAGATTAGTTAACTTTTGAAGATGAGTAACTTTCCTGGTATCTGAGAGATAGTTTTCGATCGTTAGTTGTAACTTTCATCAGTGCGAACATATTTTCTGTCTGTTTCTAAGAACACAATCTACCATTTGCTGTTAGACCAGAACACCAAGATATTATGCAAAACACTGCCTTTTAGTCCGTGAATGTTAGGTTTTTTAACTTTAGCATTTCCACATTAGATTGATCGAATAACTTCTTCAGCAAATACTTCCGTACCATAAAACACACAAAAATTCGTGATTATTCTTAATTTACATTATTTCTATGAGATTTGCAATATCGGGAATTATAAAATAAAATTTAAGAAAAATTAAAAAGTCATATGAGGGAAATACTACAGGAAAAACAATTGATTCTGATGAAATTTCTCTTGGGAACTCTTTATTCAGATCGTTTGTGGGCATATATTTATAGTTTTCTCAACTTCAGAAAGTTCCAAATAATTGTTCTAGCAGAAATTCTTAAATTTTAATAGAAATTATGATTGTAAATCCAAAACACCCAAAATTATTCAACAAAATTACTTTAGGCTAGGTTATGAAATGAAGATATATAAAGTTAACATAATGAATATTACAAACTGAAAGTTAACTGTAAAAAAATAAAAATGCGGAGGTGGATGGGGGTGTAAACAACATTGCCCTGAGGGATTCCCTTTGGGTACTTCAGTGTTGTTCTGGACGAGTTCATTTCCCACTCCTCTTCTTTTTTTTTCTAACGATTAACCGGGCAGGAATGCCTGTTGATGTAGTCAATGAACTGCCCTCTTCATTCTCCCTTGCAAGTCGCGTCCCATCAACAACTAACCAACCAAGAAACCACACCTCGTCAACTATCTCCTGTTCTGATCCTGTGCAAAGCGCCACCTCGTGCGAAACTTTACTCATTAAGGGACCATGAAAAAAGTTAGAAAGGGAAAGTCATTTACAGAGATTTGAAGCCGTTTCCTTGTCTTGACCTTCTCAACTAGTTCTTTTTTTTTTTGGTTTTGTTTGTTTGAGTGAATGGATGTAATGTCTGTTACTCTCCCTGTTTAAATAATTCATTTTGTTTTTGTTGGTCATTGCTAGAAAACAAATGATCAATGTTTCCTTTTATTTAAGTAATTTAGGTTTAACTAATAATAATAATAATAATAATAATAATAACAATAATAATCGTTTTCTTCTTAAAACTTGCTGTTGTTTTAAAAACAATATTAAAAACATAATAAATTTAATAAAGTTAAAGATCATAATTTAGTTGTTATCTCTTAAATTTTAAGTCATCTTATTATTGGTAACTATTTTTACTGTTTAGAATTTGGTGTTACGTTATGATTTGTAGTGATTAAACAAGAATAATAGCAATTAACAAATAAATGACAATAAAAATAACTAAAGCTTATTTATAATAACAATAAAAATATGATGAAATAATATAAAAATGAATAGGAGCATGATAAAATCAACAAAATCAACTATACAATTAATATCAGCAATGTAATGCTAATTAAATACAAATTAAATAAAAATTAAAAAAGCAAAAAAACAAAACAATAGGTAATATAAATTATACAGAACTAAATAAAATTCTTATATATAGTTTGTTTTCCCTCCTTTTTACCAATGATTTAATTTGTAATTCATGTACTTCTGTTCTTCAGTTTATTTGGAAGGTGAATAAGTCTTTATTCTTTATTATTTCTAAGTGACTGACTCTATATTCTAATATTTTTCATTTATTTTCTGCTAATATTTCGACCGATCCAAAAAGTAAGCCGATCCTTTATGTTAAAACACCCCCCCCCCCCCCACTCAAGCAAAATACTTATCTGACGTTAAAATGGAAACCCAATAAGTGCAAAAGCAGAAAAGCACGTATCTATCCTCTTATCAAAAGCGCGCGCGATGCAATGCGATTCAAATATGGTGAAGACAAAGCAGCTTTAAATAAACTTAATGGTGATTTAAATTTAATCCTGTCTCCCGCGAATTAGGTTTTTTTTTTTTTTTTTTTAATGCTGAAATATGGGAGACAGGCAGACAATGTTCAAAGTACTGTACTTCTGTTTTATCCAACATTTAAAAACCGCCCTGTGCTATCACTATATCATTGTTTCTGCAAATAATAGGATAATAATAAAAAAAAATACTTGAATATTATTATTATCAAGGTTAGTCAAACAAACTGCAAACTTTTTAAGAAACTTATAATTATATCCTGTGAATATTTTTAAAGAAAAAAATACATTAAGTCAAGTGAAATAAACCCAAGTCAGTATGGTACTAATTTGATCTAAATTTCTGTAATAGATTCCTTCTAACACGACTGCATGAAGCTTTCAATTCACAAACCACAATTACTTTAAAATGGATATACTGTAATGTTGTAGTCGCATAGAAACGTTAAATGAGATCTGAAAGTTATGAAAATATTACACAGGCTGATAGAGGCCTTAGAGACTATATTTCCCTTGACAATTGTCTTTTGACAATTCATTAATTCTATTTTAAAAATAAGACTGGGTATAATTACTCAGGAAATAAACCAAGCATTTTTTAGTTTTTTCCTGAGAAAACTTTTAAAAAGTCGATGGTTCGTTCGCTATTAACTAACTAATATTCGAAGAGCAGCAATTAAATATTTATTCTTCTGACCTAGTAGCGAGGCCCATTTGATGTTTTGTAAATTGTTAAATTATTCCGTCGTTTTGAGATAAAATTATTCAGTTAAATTACGATGGACTAAGAAACTAAGGAAGCATGTCCGTTATGAATTCTAATAAAACTAGTTTGGGTTTTTTTGAAGATAGTTCTATTTTGCGCCTCATCTCTGCACCTGTCTTATCTGAGAATAATAGGAAATACTTGTTGTTAATTATAATGCTTCTGAAAGTCAAAGCAGACTTTAAAGGAAGACCAAGATGTTAGCCTTTAACTTGACGAAGAATAACTAAGTACAATACTTCAAGGAAAAATATTCGGTTAATTCAAATTAATCGTCGTAAAAACCCATGATTGAGTCAGCAAACATTGCTAGGAAATTTCGTAATTTTTACAACATCACTTTCTGTTCTCTTTAGTATCTTATCTTTTCATTAATAAATTACTTCCGTAAAGTTTTCATTATAACACAGTGAAAAAGAATTACTTTCTAAGACACTTAAATTATCATTATTAAACATATTACATCTATTGGCTGCTAAAATAAAAAAAAGTGGTGTATTGCAGTTAAAAACCTACGTTCCCAAAATGCACTATAAATAGTTTTTTCCTTGAAAGGTCATAAATTGTTTATGGATTTCATAGTTTTCTTTAATTGGGCAATCGCTTTTTATTACTTCCGCTTTTAGGATTAGGACTGATTCTTAGAAAATAAGTTCTTAACTAGAGTTTCCCAGCATTCAATAACTCAGGTATAGCGAAAATTTAAGAAACAAACAGTAGCTCCTCAATTACAAACCAGCAAATTAAATATAAAACATATAGAATTAAATCCCAGTCAGCTGCCAATAAGCCTACATGGAATTTTACTTTTAAGTAGTCAATAAAAGAAGTTTGACTTGCATTTATAATGTAAGAAACACAACTGCATGCTTAAAAAGATTAAAACATCATCCTAAAATACCGGCTAATAATTTGGAAAAGTTACACATTTTTATTCGAGATTGTTAAACTATCTTATTAAATGCTAAATCTAAAACTAACATCCATCAAACATATTTTAAAATTGGCATGATTTTGAAGCTATTAATTTTCACTTTTTTCTTATTACTCTTCAGTTTTGATTTATTAATATTTATTCTTTAAGTTTGACATATTTTTTTATATTTAAAAAAAAGTTTATCCATTTATAAAATTTAGTAATAGAATGTTAATTTTCTGAGCCTTTTCATTTACGACTTTTGGTTCTGGTTCTTTGCTTTTGACCTCTTCTCTTGAGGTTTAATCGCATTGTTGTTATTGCAGAAGAAGACCACGATGATCCGAGGATTAGGCGCAAAGCTGTTGAGGGGACTGTCTCGATGGGGCCTTTTTGTGGTCTTCTGGGTTCTTGGTTACGTCCTTCTCAATCAGATGTTATTCAACGTCCAGGTCTCAGGGCCCGTAGGACAGCCGACACTTACGAGATTCATGTTAAGCGCAGAAACTGATTCAACGCCAACCGAAATCACGACGCAAGTTACAACACCTACTCCCTCAACGACCATGAAGTCAACGCCAGATCTTCTGAGAGCTACACCTCGAGTGGCAGCCCTTAAAAAGATGTCAGGCAAAGAAATTGTAGCAGAATTAATGCAATCAGTGCCTTCCATTCCCCTCATTTATCGTACCTACACTCAGGGTTTCAAGAGGATAGGTTGTTTAAAACACCCTACTTTCTTTGACCTCAAGTTCAACAATGATTTGTGGCAGCACTTTGAGACTCAAAAAGATAACACTCATTTTTACATATTCGGTGCCTATTTTGACGATCGAAAAGCTGCAGGAAATACTCCTTACATCCGTCTTCTTGTAATGGCTGACAAGTTATCACCCCCCAATATTACTTGCCAGTTGTGGATGAACACGGAAACAATGCTGGCTAGTAATACCTCGTCGATTGTTTATATATGGCGTAAAGCTTGGGGATATAACTTTAACGGTACATTACATCCATTTCTTGTTTCCTGCCCTTTACCCTCGTCTGCAAAAGGACGGGTACCTCAGTCTGTATCTCTAGTAGACAATCCTTGTGACAATGCTACCACTAATGTCAGAGTGTTCAACTTCAGACCACGAAAGAAGGGTCGTTTTGCAGTATGTGTCAAAGGAATGGATTTTCTGGAGGAAGATATATCGGTCCGCCTTGTAGAGTGGTTTGAATTATTGAAAATCCTAGGAGCTGAAAAGATGTTCGTATATGAATTAGCAATACATCCCAATATAAGTAAAGTGATTCAGTATTATGAGAAGGAAGGATGGTTAGAGAACTCACGTTTAACTCTCCCAGGAGATTTACCCAATTTTCGAAAATTCTTCAGTCAATTCTTTCATCAAAAGAAGCCCGAAAAACGTCAAAATGAAGTAATTCCATATAATGATTGTTTCTACAAACACATGTATAGCTACGATTACTTACTAATGCTGGATACTGATGAAGTAATTGTCCCAATACATAACCGAACATGGGATGAAATGATGAAGCACATAGTGAGTCTTGCAAGAAAATTCCGGAAAGAGGAACGAGGAGGTTATTATGCTCCTAACGTTTATTTTTTCGATGATCTATATCATGAGCATGATTGGGTACACGATATTCCTCATTATATGCACATGTTACAGCACATCTTCAGGGCCAAAAACCATACGAAACCAGGCACCTTTGTGAAAAGCTTTTATAATACGAATCGCGTGCTTACTGTTCATAATCATATGCCTATTGACTGTTTAGGCGGCAACTGCTTCAATTATGCTATCAATGCAAGTGTTGCTCAATTGCAACACTATCGTAAGGACTGTGATGGTTCCATTGCAAAGTCCTGCAAAGAAGTCTACAAGAAGTTTACAATAAAAGATACCAATTTATGGAAATACAAAAGTGAACTTATCAATGCCACCACACGTGTCTTACAAAAACTGGAATTTCTGCCGTCATAGTAGCCCCTAGAATTTTTTGTTTGTTTGTTTGTTTGTTTGAAAAAGACATAAAATGTGTTTTTTAAAATTGCATAACCGAGTGAATTGAACTTCGAAAAGTGTTTGTACTTTAACTGCCTCAATAGTTAGTTCCAGTTCAGTATTAAAAGTGTCAAGTCAGTAAGATGTTTTTACATGGATTTTTAATCTGACAACCGTTGTTAAATTGTACTGTGTTGTGTTAAATTGACAGGCAAGGATTTTCTGAAAGAAGAGTTTAATTCTGTAAGACTTTGGATTTGCCCATGAGTTAAACTATAATTGGTGTACTTGTTTTTAATAATAATGCTATGTATTTCTTTGACATTCAATATTCAAAATAATGTATAGAGAAGAGAGAAAAAGAAGAAAAGACTGAAGTATGATTTAGAATTGATGGTCTTTTGATGTTGATATCTTTTGCTTGTAGATACATTTTTTGTTTTTACTTCCTTTTTTTATTTCTTTTATTTTTTTCTTAAGTTGATTAATTTGAAGGTATTATTTATTTGCTGTTAAACATGCCGAAAAAAAAGCATATCTTTTTTTCATGAATAATTTGAGAAATTGTAAAGGTATTATGACTAAATTAGCCCTAATAGACAAAATATTAGTTTTTATACTGATTTTTAAACTATACAGGTAGAAGAATAAAAAAATCATCATAATTTTTGTTAGTCCGAAATGAACTGTAAAACATATTCAATGTTTTCATTTCGAAATTTCCATTTTTGTGAATGAAAATTAATTTCAAGGAATATAAATAACTTTAAAAAAAAACATTCTAATATAATAGGTAATCAATAGAATTTCTAAATTCATACATTGTATATTTTAATTAAAAAAATATATTATATATATTTGTCCATTATTTATCTTATTACTTAAAGAGTAATTTCAGTTTTATAATTTATTTTCATAGTTTTTATAATTATCCGTTTTTCATTTCTTCAATTTCCTAATGCCAGTAAATCATTTATGCCACTTCGAAAAATTCCATTTAGTAATCGTTGCCAAAGGTAGATGATTTGTTCCTATTTTCATTGATTTTTCCCTCTCTCTTTCTTTTTATCTTGCAATCAAAGAATTGTTTTCCAATTAACAGCCATATAACTCAACCAAAGAAATATATTTGCATTACAATAGCCATCATTACTTCAACATGAATTTTAGTTACAATATTTGCTTTCTTTGTCATCACAGAATTTAAGTAGTTTCATTTCTTTTTAGTTGATAATATATTATTTAAAAAATTCAGTGTTGAATTACTATTATCCACAATATTTTGTAAAGAAGTGCTTTTAGAAAATTCAGTATTACTAAATATTTTGCTACAGTTCTGTTATTGCGAAGGGTTATTTTTTAGTAGCAGTTTTACTGAATGAAATTCTTGTATTTGCTGGAAAATACAAAACATGAAATGGGTTTCGACTCTCAGTACGTAATAAAAATTTGTATTTATTTCTGATGACCGTAATGTATTGTTTTAAGTATCATTTCAAGATTATTTGCTGTAAAATAAGTTTGGCTTTTAGTTTTCTCCAAATCTTATTTATCAAGAAAATGAAATGCTCAATTTATTAGCTTGTATTTTGTTTATTTATCTTTGATGCTTTATTTTTTATAGAGAATTAAAAACAAGTAAATTCACTTTATAATTAAAGTCTCCATTTTTGTGTAGATGAATTTGAGACAAACATACACGATATATATATATACAGCTCGAACAACAGTATACAGAGAGATTTTTAAACAGTTATAAATCCAAGTTACTAATATAGCGATTAAATTTACTGGAAACATCTATTGGGAAAAAAAATAATAATAAAATTACAGGTTACTTAAAGATAACGTTGCAAAAAAAAAAAAAAAAAAAAATAGGATACTGTTTTTTTAGTTCACAATTTAACAGGCAGCATCACGATTTTTCATTACTTATAATTTGAGACTATTTTCGACAGTGACAGCTGAAATTTCTAATTTTCTCTTGAGAACTATACAGCTTCAATCCCTCTTTCAAAATTTTGAAAAGGAGCTAATTAGAGGCCAAGTTAATGTTTGCTACTAGTTTTTATTTGTCCCAGTAGAAAATTTAGTATGGCCACTGTGCATCTGACTTGAGAAATTTTGAGTTTGATGATTCAAAGAATTTTCCAAAAAAAAAATCCCGCAGGAGAGGGGAGAGGGGCAAATATTTGGTAAGTTTTTTTCTCAAATCTAAAAGAAAAAAAAAACGATAGGTCCGAGGAAACAGAAGTTTTACATTCGTAAATACTCTCAAATAATTTCTTGGGAGAAAGAACGATCGATTAGATACAGTAGCACCTCGATTATCCGACACTGTTTTCACCGGACCCTCGTTTAACCGACGTCGGTTTCCTTAATTTTTTTTGGTAAAGAAACAATTTCTTCCCCTCCATCCTCCTTGTGCTCTCTCTTATGCGGAATTTTCGAGTTACCGACGGAGATCCGGTCTCGACAACTGCGGTTAATCGAGGTTCTACTGTATATACAAACAAGGGAATGGTTAGGTTTGACAGGTCGAAACCTCCCTTGAAATTTTTATCAAGTATTCAGGACCTCAAATAGTTATTGTATACCAAATTTTAGCTACCGATAGGCAGTGGAAGGGTGTAAAAAAATGCTAACATTACAAGAAATAGTGATGTGATGTCATCACACTTTGCGATCCACACACACGACGTCACCCTCTCCCGCTGCTGGCGACCACTCAATTCAGACAAAACTGAAATTTTCACTGCACAGCAAAATACTGCATTTATAAAATAATAAGTACTTTTTATAAAATAAAACAATAACTGAAAAGTGTGGCCATACTTGTATTTTGAAAGAAATTAATGTTACATAAAAAAAATCAAGAAAAAGTATTACAGTTAAAAAATTGAAGAAAAATTTATGTAATGCTAACTGTGAACTATTGGCATATTATACATATAATTACAAATAAAAAAAATGACAATAAAGAAATTAGCAAAAAATATAGGAATAGAAAATGTTTTAAAAAAAAATGGAAATTACTTTCGTCAATTTAGGAAACATTATTACAGATATGAATTTTTTGGATATTAGTCCAATAACAAATATTAATCGATGGTTTTGTAACTATGAAATTACAACAGTAATGAAAAATAGTAGAAATAAAAATTCTACGGGTCTAGATAATGTATCTACAATATATACAAAAATATTCAATAATTATTTTGCACAAATCTTAAATATATCTATTCTTGAATTTATTTTCTTTTAAAACGAGTTTGTACTTTTCGTTTTAAGAATTTATTGTTTCAGATTTATTTTTCTAGCGTTAGATATGGTGGCGTAAAATATGGTGAATATCTGGGAAGAAATAACCCTGAGAGATTAAGAAGGAAAGTGAATTGGTGAATGGTTTACAAGGAAGAATAGTAAACTATATAACGAGCCCGTTACAGTGTGTTTTATTCTTCTTTAACTTTTCATATTCTACTCATGATTAACTGTTAATGGGACATAAAGTGACAATTGGACAAAAATTTTCAAAAACATATTTTACTTAACCTTATTTTTTTTTACAAATTTAAAATTACTTTCTTTTAAAATACAAATGATGTCCCACTTTTCATTTGCTGCTAACATTTTTGAAATAATAATTACATTATTATTAGTAGTAGTAATTTAGACATTTGCTGTGACTAAAATGTTTAGAAACATCTTTGTTCCACAGTCTTAAAATTTTGAAATGTTTCCTAAATTTACGAAAGTGTTTTCCATTTTTATTTAAAACATTTTCTATTCCTTTATGTTTTGTTAATTTTTAAAGTTATTATTAGATTTATTGTCAGTATTTTTATTTATAATTATATTTATAATATGACAATAGTTTACAATTAGCATTACATGAATTTTTTTTTTTTTTAATTCTAATACTTTTTTTATTTTTGCTTTAATGAAAAATCAGTTTCTTTAAAATACAAATGTGGTCACACTTTTCAGTTATTTCTTTTATTGTATAAACTGTACTTTATATTATTATTATTTTATAAAGTAAGAATATATTTTGCTGTGCAGTGAAATTTTCTGTTTTGTTTGACCTTGAATGGTCACCGGTAGCGGGAGAGTTGACATCATGCGTGTGGATCACAAAGAGTGATGACGTCACATCCTTATTTCTTATAACTTTAGCATTTTTTATACCCTTCCAGTGCCTATCGGCAGCTAAACTTTGGTATACAATAATTACTTAAGATTCTGAATAAATGATAAAAATTTCAAGGGAGGTTTACACCTGTTAAACCTAACCATTCCCTTGTAACACTCATTAGTGTAAGGGAGAGGGGGGGGTACATTTGGGTCATCACTCTCTTCGAAATTAACCAATAATATCTATCTTAAGAATATCTGTATAGGTTTTTTGTTTCTTTTTTTACAAACACGTTTGCTCCTTTAGATCTCTGCTACATCACTAAAGAAGATTCAGGATGTAAATATTGTATTTTTTTAATAAGTAGTATTACTTTCAACGTTGTTGGTTTTTTTTTCAGTCATAAAATAATCATTACGGAAAAACGGCTTTAAAATGAATAGTAAGTGACTTTCTCATTTTTATATGATAAAAAAACTTATTTACGTATGAATAATAAATATTAACATTAATTTGTTGAACTCAATATTTTCTCATTTCAATATTGTTAGACTTGATAAAGATGCCAAAATATACCATGTAATGTTAGTTTTGAATTAGATTTAAAGTTACAGTGAATTCCTTAGGAGGACAATAAATGTGGCAAGTATTTTGAAGATACAATAGAAACTTATTCACAGAAACCAAAGTTTCTATCAATATATTACTTTTACCTTCGTACGTCTTTTTGAGTCTTTGCACGCTGCGTAGCCCTCGCAGAAGAGAGCCTAATAATCTCGAAACAGCAGTCCCAGGATCTCATCTTGACTCAAAGGCTCTTTTGACCAATAGAAACTTATTATGGATATGAGAATACAAAAAATTTTGCATGATTCACTTTTAAACGTCTTATTAAACAAAGGCATTAAGAAAAGAACAGAGGCAAACTGGTCGTAAGAATCATCCTTGGAAGAAAACGGTTGGAGGGACGGATTGAGTTTAATACATTATAGAACCAGATATAATGTGGAAGACTGGATCCAAAAGGTTGGTTTCCTTTATGTAAGTGAGCCGCCCTTATATTGATTCCATTTGTTTGGCTGTAATAGATATGAAAAGCTTTTACTCTATTTTTACAATTTTAGTTTGAAATACTGCAGTCATAACTTTTTAGTAATTAGTGACTAAAAAGTTGTTACGAAATTTATTTCTGAATTATCTAATCCAAAGCAGAGAAATTCTTTTATAGGCATCATGTGACCAATTTTAATTGTGTATTTCTTGAAAGATAAATGTAAAATTAGATAGTTTGAGAAATAACAGTACCTGAGCTTCTAACCATGAGAATAAATGTGGAACCTCTACTTAAATTACTGTAGAAGAATTTTTCGGACGTCCCGTTGTCTAATCAATACTGAAAAGAACTTGGCTGTGAGATGAAATCGAAATGTGCGAGTCATGTTTATTATGTTTATTTTTTAAATTTAATCTCTATCTCTATTCTGCTGACCAACCTTTAAATGACCAGCCACCTGCTAATAAGTTGTATGATATCTGTGTGTGTGTGTGTGTAAAATAAAAAAAAAATACTTTTAACTTCACTCCAATTGCAACATTGAAATTGTCCCGACCATATTCAGAATTCCTATAAAAATTCAGAATTCAGAAGATTCATGGATTCCCCACGAAGATAATGGAATGGTAGGATTTGAGTTCTTTTATGTGGTGAGAACGAAAATATATGCTGTATTAGAAGATAGTGAAATTCAATACACTAGTGACATACCGATGTTCAAGATTCATGGAGCCACACTTCGCGGTCTAAACTGCTGTTATTCTAAAGATTGGTCCGTAAGTCTCGAACACTGAGCTCGATAGCGTTGCTGAAATGTGGCTGAATGAGAATGGGTCTGCTGGCAACATCTGATCATGTCCCAGACATTCTCGAGAGGCTGCAAATCTGAAGATTTCACCAGCCTTAGAAACTTTCAGCTGTTGGACATACCCTGGAGATGATGTCAATGAAATCTTACTGCAATATAGCATTGGGGATAATCAGTGCTTTGGGCGTTAAGATATCGTCTTCATACCCTGGACGTTTAAAATACATGGAATATTCTGCTTTTACAAACAAAGGCGATATCTCTGCGAACAGTGTCTAACCTAAATGGGAGGTGGCCTACCGGGATTCGTCGCTGCTTTCCAAAAATAAAGTAATCATTGTAGACCATCCAGTTGTTTAGGAACAAGTAACAATGGCGTTTCCTGTAATCCCTCATCAATTTTTGCCATTAACAGTTCTCAACTTTTTACGTAAATAAGCCGGAAGCATTTGATTTATTCGCTCTGTCTTTTTATCTCCGTAAATACCATGTGAAGGTCATGGGAGCTACGCTGATTTGCACGTAGCATCTTGCAAATGCCACATTGGGACGAAAATATTCACTAAGTCGGGAATGGGACGATTTCAATGTCACAGAGTTTATAAATAATTACTACTATTAAGTCATTCAAATTTAATCGCTTTAATAATAAAGAAACAAAAAATGTTCAGTTCTTCTCATTCCTAGGAGGTAGTAAGCATTTGTAATAAGTCATGGTGTATTATAAAAACAGAAGGTGAAATATAGGAATTTCGTTTTTTATATAAATACTTTAGATTAGTTCAGATAATTGTCCATGTCCATCATTTAGCTTAATATACATTATATAACTGATTCAAGATTCAATTTGTAAAACTGCAAATAAGTCTAATCGCTAACTGGAATTAGCAGACCAAAGCGAAATTCTAAATAGATCACGTGTATCTAAATTGCAATGAATTAACTGTTACATTATGATAGATCAACAGTTCATTCAATTTGTTGAATTCGAAGTAATTCAATAATCATTTCAATTAATAATTCACATCATGAAAACCTATTATCAAATATTGAGAAGAAAATTTAAATATTCAGAATCTTTTTGTTGAGAATGGTAATTTATCAGCAATTAGTTTTTTTATAAGAAATTCTTTATAAGAAAAAAGTAATCATTAATGTCTTCGCAACTACCTTTTTTCAGGTTTGAAAAGATGAAACGATGATAAAAGTGAATTAGGAATACGAAAATACTACTTTTCTTCTTCAACTTTCAATTCAGTGGAAATTGTTACCCACGTCCGTCAGAAATAGTTCCAAATTAAAATCGTAATTGATTATAGAACATAATATATATTATTATATAATCTTGTAACTCTGTTTTAACATAACATAATAAGCTGTTAATAATACAGTTAATAACAAACATAAACGTGTAACTCTGTTTCACATATTAGACATAAACTAATCACGTGACCATTTTAAACCAAGAAAGTGGTTGGAAACCATTTTAAGATTTGCGAGCATGGCTTCACTCTGATAAAAATGATCATCACAGAGAAGCTAAATTAAATTCAACTGCAAAAAAAAAAAAATATGATATTTTTACTGATATTTTAACTGATGATATTTGAAGATAAGACTGCAAAAAAAAAATACAAATAAAATTGCCCTTACTTGCTAAAAATTCTAAAAATTTAATGACATATTTTATTTATAGAATATAAATAAAACTCAACTAATATTTATTTGAGTAAAATAGGAACAGATTCAAATCTTTAGTTTATAATAGGATTTTTCATCGGTGAGACATAATTCTAAAAATTTAAAAGTCTTTCTTTCATTAGATTAGATTAGAGTACTTGTGAGTGTGGGTGGCTTGACAGCCGAGCAGGTCGACCTGAAAGATCTATTGTGCTATCCCATGGAAGAAGGACAGACTGAGAGAAAGACTGAGAAAGGATGATGTGAGAAATGTAGAGGAAACGGGAGATCCATGGGAAAACCTACCCAGCGCGGATCGCCACAATTAACGAAACCCACATGAGAGCCTTTCTTTCATTAAATGTTCAGTAAGATCCCAAACGCTATAATTGATGTTTGCGAAATATTTTTGACAGTATAAAAGATGATTTTCAAAAGATATATTGTTTTTATTACTACTATTACGCCTATTATTGTTATTATTATATCGAAAAAGTTTCAAACCATGGGATTCCCCAGCTAAGACAATATGGCGGGTCAAGGACCAAAGCACATATTGCCAAGTGTATTAAAAAAAAAATAAAAAAAAAATAATAATTATTATTATTATTATTATTATTATTATTATTATTATAATAATAATAATAATAATAATAATAATTAGTAAGACTAGTTAATCAAAAAGAGGTTTTCAATCGTATATCATTGTACGCGGTGGGCCCCCAATAGTAATGCAAATGGTAATGTTTTCATGCTGAAGGACCCGGTTCGATTTCCAGGCAGGTCGTAGGATTCACCCACTAACAGAGCTTCTTAAACTGTGTAAAGCGACACAACGGTGTGTCATGAGGATGCCTTTAGTGGGTCTCGACAATAAATTTGTCATCAACATTTAGCTTCACACTAGCGAAATGTTCGTATCGGGAATAAAATCTAGACGTCAAATAACCTTAGCAAACAGAAATATGAACTACATTCTACTTCGTTCTAACAATTAAGGTTAATAAAATATTAAATCACATTCACTTCGCCTTCAAAAAATATTTCAGTATCTGTAAATGCTTAAAAGTAAGATTGTTATATTTGTATTATATTCAGTGGTAAATCTCACGTTTTTTTCAAAGGATTTTTATTACAGCAACTAAAGCGATGAAAAAGTTTTGTCTGCCGCAGATTTCTGCAAAACTTCGTGCTCCGTGAAAGCAAAAATGGTTGAGAAGTACTGGTCTAGCAAATAGGATAGATGTCTTTCAGTGCTTAAAGGAATTTCTGTCTTGGACTTCTCGTAACCTGGTTTTATAAATATGGAAGAAGTAGTACTTGGAAAGATTTTAAATACATTGATAGTTAATTCCAGTTCCATTTCATTTTATGAATTAAGATATCTGTTTGTCGTGATATTAAACGTGCACTGCTGGTACTCTGCTTATTAGCTATCACCTGATCCTGAACGGCAGTTGCAACTTCTTCAACTTGTTCCTGCTTGATACGTTTAAGTCTTCGGCCTGGTTGCACACCAAGAGTTCCTGTTCTTTCAGATCTTTCAACCATTCTTCCTAAGTTAGTTATGGTCATTGGTCCTCTACGTAACTGTTTTAACCGCCGGTATTCACGAAGAGCAGCATTGGCATTTTCATCCCGCTGATAAAACAGCTTTACTAATAAGGCACGATCACGTAGTGACAACGCCATCGACGAGCGACTTCTTGCAGAATGATTAGAATTCCCGCAACCCCTCCTTTTATCCTCGATATCGTGTCGCAAAGTACCCTTATATGCAAATTTCATGCTGCATTTTTCGACCGCTGCGCCAGAATTTCCCCTATTGGCGTTGTTTGTTACTAATATTTTTTTCTTGACAAATCGAAACAGCATACTTTAATGTGTATGATGGCCAAATTTTGTTCTGTTTCGTCCAGTACATAACACGCTAAAGGGCTCCGAACACCTCCTGTTATTTCTTATCACCCGGTATATTATAAATCTACCTTAAAATATGAACTCAAGCAGGAACTGAAGTTCAGTTATTTTGAAGTTACTACAGAACAACGGAACTGAATATTTTGTTCAAATATAAGACAAAATCATTAAAGTCAAATAACATAAGAACATTGAATGCTAAGTGTTCAAGTATTTCAAAGAATGTCGACCACATTTGCTTGAGTGATTATTTTTCTTGCTTATCTACAAAAATAAAAGAAATTTACATTAAAATTAAGGATTTTTTGAATGGTTTCAAAACACAGAAGCAGAGAAAATTATCCCTGCAATCAAACATCCTATTTTCTCTAAAGACCCGTTATTTAAAAGCTTATTGTAAATTCCTTTCAATATAAATCAAAATAATTTTCCCCCTAAAACTATTATTTTTCTTAAAAAGCTTTCCTTTTGGGAAAGAAAAATCGTAATAAAAGCCTATTAAGAATTTAAAAACTTTAAAAATGACTAAAGGAGATGGAGAAGCATCCATTGATATGGACTTGTCAGGTTCTAATGCAACCAATCAACTAAAAGGGAAACATTAAGCATCAGATATTGGGGTGGGGGAGGGGGGCATTTAGAATGGAAAAAAAAATCTTTTTTGCAAAGGTTAATTATATATTTTATTTTGTTTTAGCTTGCAGAAAAATGTTATATGTCAATGGAAACACTCATTGTACGGTTTATTTAATAAAATATAAAAAGACTCTTTAAATTTTCTTAAATATTCGTCTTTTTCATAATCTAATATTCCTACATTATCCATGTCAAAAGGAATGTCCAGTTTCGTGTATATTCCGCAATTTAACACTAAAACGATGATACACGTCAGTCGAAACTTTTGCCTCTCGCAGTCCGTACGATTTTGGCAAATTTTAAGTATTAAACGTTAAGTTTAAGTGATTATTCATTAAAAATTTACTATGGAAGCCTCGGCAACGGGTGAGTAATATAATTACGCTTTTAAACAATGTATTTTAAGACATATTTGTTAGTTGGTTATTAGTTGTAACATTAGATTATTAAAATGTCTGAGTATTTGCTTGTTTTTGAGTAAACCCAAGGTGTTTAGTTCCACTAGTTGTCACTAGTTGCAATGATTTTGGTCTATTATTATACCTGATACCATACTCTTTTAAGTGATAACAAAGATTTTTGCCCATATTTGCCCAATTTATATAAATCCGTGCTTTTTACCATGGGTGACGGTAAAATTTGCAATTCTCTAACAGATACAAAGTCGACAATGCGATGTTTTTTATGTGGTTTAACGCCTAAAGACTTCAATATTAGTAAATGCATGAATACTAGTATAAATCGGATAATTTAGAATTTGGAATGTCCACCCTTCACGCATGGATAAGATTCTTCGAGTGTTTAATCAATCTATCGTACAAACTACCATTACAGAAATGGCAAGCTCGAGGCACAGAGAAAGAAGAAATAATAGATTGAAGAAAACATGAAATCAGGGAAAAGTTTAAGTCAGAATTGGGTCTAATCATCGATAAACCTAAACCTGGATATGGCAATAGCAACGACGGGAACACGGCTCTACGCTTTTTAGAGAATGCAGAAGTATCAAGGGAAATAATAGGAGTCGAACTAGCAGTGATTCAACAATTTCGAACCATACAACGAACAATGGCAAGTGGATATACCATTGATTTACAACGATTCCAAGCTTATATATTAGAAAGTGCACTTTTGTTCGTAGAAAAATATCCCTGGTACTGTAGGCCCCCTACAATACATAAGGTTTTAATTCATGGGCCTATTATAATCGAAAAAGCTCTGTTGCCTGTAGGGCAATTAAGCGAAGAAGCCCAGGAGGCAAATAACAAAATGTTCAAAAGGACAAGGATATTCACGCAAAATTTCAAGAGAAAAGACCAACGAAGACATCATTAACAGGCTTTTGATATCATCAGACCCACTCATCACCAGTATGCAGAAGCTACAACGTAAACATGCATTAGACGCAGATGTGACCCAACTTTTGCAAGCACCTGAATTACATATTTCTGGCACATCAGAATTAGTTTTAGATGATTCGATTGATGATGGGTTGTTCAATAAATGTTTACTATATTGCATTATTTTGTTTTCTTTTACTTTATTAAATTTGATCTCTCACAGTTCATCTTTATACATTTTGAATTTTTGAAGTTTCTTTTTCAAATTCAGACTCTTTTGTGGAATTTTATACATAAATAACGGTTTTAAAACAGAAACATGCATTGTGATCATAGCTGATACTAAAAAATGATGAACAAAGAGAAAAAATAATTTTGCCATCTTTTCATGACATCTGCCTCACTGTGTGACGCCGGGTCTTCCCAATATATTTGCAGGCATGTCCCATACACGGTATCCGGTATATACAGTTATTTAATGAAAAGTCTGTTTTTGTGGGTATGCTAATATGTTTGTTTTGTTTACTATTGACATAACGTATTAAGTTATTGGTCGATTGAAACAGTCTATGCGTATAATATTTTTCTGCAAAATATGCAACTAACCTTGGCAAGAAAGAATTCTTTATTTGCTCTCTAAAATAGCATCCCCCACCTCTATGTCTGATGCTTAATGGTTTCACTGTTGGTTGATTGGTTGCGTTAGAACCTGTCAAGCCCACATCAATGGATGCTTCTCTATCCTTTAGTCTGATGATAGCCACTGGAACTAATGGCTGAAACTAGTCACATTTTATATTTTTAACTGATTATCTGTGTGCTTTCAGCCATTTTTTTTAAAATTTTTAAAATCTTAATATTTTACGCACACGTTAAAATGATATTACAAAAGCCTAATAAATTTATCCTCTACAACAAAATTTATGAATATTGCCCAAACTTAGAAAGAAAAAAAAATGTACAACTTTAATGCTATTTCTAATTATGCCTTTAAAACATTTAAAACATTCAAGTGGTAGCATCAAACCTTGCTATTCTTCTAGAATATGATAAGTCTAACTATTCAGAAAAGCTATCGTTTTAATTCAATGAAATGTTGCAATGAAACCGTAATTTTACAATAAATAAAATATATCAAAATTACTTACCATAAATGGAAACAAATGTGAGAATATTTTAGTATAGTTATATCAATTTCCATGTTTCCGACTGCTTTTGCCTAGTGTTTGAAGTCTTCACTTCCTATGAAAAAAGCCTAGGGGGCTGTCCATATATTATGTCATCGATTTTTGCCGATTTTTTATCCCCCCCCCCTACAATCATCCTACCGTCATAATCCAATAACCTCCCCCCTCTCTCGCAAAATGATGTCATTTTCTAAAAGCTATAAATTTGATGGATTACTTCGAGAATTAAAATCCACTACGATTGTAAAGATAATTCTTTATTTAATACAGTAGAACCTCGATTAACCGAAATGGTCAGGACCGGACCTCCGTCGGTAAATCGAAATTCCGGATAAAAGAGAGCACTTATAAATGGCCGTCAGGAGACCGCAAAAAATTTAACACT
The DNA here is from genome assembly GCA_023159025.1 of Thereuonema tuberculata. Taxonomy (NCBI): domain Eukaryota; kingdom Metazoa; phylum Arthropoda; class Chilopoda; order Scutigeromorpha; family Scutigeridae; genus Thereuonema; species Thereuonema tuberculata. The sequence goes on along the minus strand of JAFIDM010009631.1, from coordinate 145,338,647 downwards.
GGTTTTAAACATATGTACAAAATAACTAAATGTGATGTTTTTAATTATATTACTATAATTATAAACAATGAATCTGGGGGCACGGCAGTGCCCCTGCAAAGACGAGCCGAAGGCAGGAAGGGCACTACCTACCTTTTCTCGAAGCGTTTCGTCGTATTTTCGAACCTTCATAGCTTCGGCCTGGATAATACTAGGGAGCTCAAATTTTCAGGATAAGATGCAGTTACCATACTAATAAAATACGCTAAGTTTCGTTTATCTAGCTTTTGTACTTTGGATTTCATTAAGATCTGAAATACGTCGTACCCTCAATGCTTCGGCCTAAATAATATTAGAGAGCTCAAATTTTCAGGATAATATGCAGTTAGCAGACTAATGAAATACGCTACGTTTCATTTATCTAGCTTTTATACTTTGGATTTTACTAATATCTGAAATACGTCGATTTCGTCCATGATTCACGGACTGACTGACTGACTCATGATCATGAGTACTTCTTGAAGTCCTAGAAAGCTGAAATTTAGGTTTAGCACACAAACAACAACAAAAATTAAGAAATCTGTAACTTTCATCCTCCAACCCCTCATAAAGGGGGTTCCGGTTCTTTATTATATAACAATTTCTGATAGGTATATCCCACCCAAAACATTTCATGTAAAATAAGTTGCCAAGACTCACATGCTCATAACGCTTTCACTGTTAAAAAGTTATTAGATCTCATCTTACAAAAAGAAATGAAATCCCACCCAAAACATTTCATGTAAAATAAGTTGCCAAGACTGACATGCTCATAATGCTTTCACTGTTAAAAAGATATGAGATCTCATGTAGAGCCAAGCCCCTAACTCTACAAGCCCTAACTCTAAAAACCCTATATCTTGATCAAAAGTATGCCTTGGCCGTTTCATGGAATTATTTCATCCCATCCAAAACATTTCATGTAAAATACGTTGCCAAGACGCTCATAACGCTTTCACTGTTAAAAAGTTATCAGATCTCATGTAGAGCCAAGCCCCTCATTCTACAAGGCCAACTCCAAAAACCCTACTATCTTGGTCAAAAAGTATGCCTTGGCATACTCCATATGATTTACATAACTCCATGGGATTGTCTGTGCGACAGCCACGAAACGGCCAAGCCATACTTTTTGATCAAGATATAGGGTTATTAGAGTTAGGGCTAGTAGAGTTAGAGGCTTGGCTCTACATGAGATCTCATATCTTTTTAACAGTGAAAGCGTTATGAGCATGTGAGTCTTGGCAACTTATTTTACAACAAAATGTTTTGGGTGGGATGGAATATAGTGGATTTGTTTAACAAATTATCATGTAATGCAAATTGCTCCATATCTTTTTCACAAGCGCATACGAAAAATTTATAATCATGTATGAAAGTATTAAGTACTTCCTTTGAATAAGCAGTAAACTTCATTGATTTGAAAAGTTTTGGTTGATACAAAACTTCCTCAAAATTTATTGAACTATTAACAAGGTTTTTATATTTTAACCCCTGCATGAATTCCTTCATACATTCAAGTAAGAGATTATGTGCCTTGTTGTAATATTTGGCATTTCAGCATTTTTCTCCATTAATTCAAAATGGTGCATTATGTTCCAGGATGCTTGGATATTTTCCAAATTTAGCTCATCTTTTATATGGTTGGTAACACCTAACTTTTTGTACTGCCCATCTACAGCTATGCTAGCTAAGTGCTCTCTTACATTTTGAGCATCTAAACCAAATTTAAAAAGGGTTTTAAGGATGCGTTACATCATTTTCTGCGAAAGTTTCACCATTTTGGAAATCATTAAATAAACTGCTTCCACAATATGAGCATTGAAGCCTATCATCTATTTTTATAAAACATCTTGCTCATTTAAGAAGCCTGTCAATAGAACGGGAATTCGTCAAGTGTTCTATCCTTTTTTCATCTGTCAAATTATCTGCAGTTTCAACAGCAACAGAACTTTTAGAAGTAGTTTCTTTATACAGTGCCTGGAGATCTAAATAAATAAATATTATTTTTCTTAAATTTTTAAAGTTATGCTGTATGATAAATGAATCAAGTGTTGCGGAAGAAAACACTGAGTTTTATCAGGCTCAAAAATGAGATCCTCCTTTATTAAATATAGTACCCAGAGTAGTTATATATAGTTTTAAGTAATATAATGAGAAAAATAAACTAAATAACTTACTTTTCATAGTCTTTAAAATCCGTTCAAGAAGTCCATTGTTTATGTCATAAGTTTCAATTATTTTTGCTTTTTTGCAGTCGAATCCTACCTGCTCACTCGGCGATTTGTGAGCTAACTGAGCTAAATATTAAAACTTATTTTAGGGTCATCTCAGATTAGCAAGTCTGCCGCGCTTACGATAAACGCATCAACTAAGGTTTTTGGCGAAATTGAGTTATATATATATCTTTGAAATCAGGAAATCGAGATCTACAACTTTCTCAAAGTGAAATTGCATGATTTCGTCATGAACAACTTTCATGTTTGTATGTTTTATAGTTCCGGAGATACAAGCAAAAGAAAAATAAAAACTTTAAACGTGTTTTTCTTGAAAAGTGTCAAAACCTAGTTTGTGCGTTTATCGTAAGCGTGGCAGAAGTGATGACGTCATTTTTGGCAAGACCCCCCCCTCCCCATGCATCATGCTACCGTCATCCAACGACCAGACTCCCCCCCCCCTAATTTTAAATGACGTAATATATGGACAGCCCCAAGGCAGCAGTTTATTAGCGGCCCCTAGGTTACAGCTTCCCTGTAACACCGCTAGGGGGCCGCTCTTGCTTTTATCCTGTCTGGATGTCACACTCTGTAGCGGCCAAACGGTTAGAGATATTAGAATGAAACCTTTACCATTGTATTCAGCATCAAAAAGTAGGTGACCACGTATAAAAAAATCAGACCTCTAGAATCACTCCCTGATCTCCCAAGGTGTTTTCTGTCTTTTAAAGGCGTTTTTAAAAGAAAGAAAACACCTGACGGGAGTGGTCATAGACGTCTGATTTTTTACATGTGGTCACTTACTTTTTGATGCTGAACATAATGGTGAAGGTTTCATTCGAATATCTCTAGCCGTTTGGCCGCTACAGTGTGTGCCGTCCAGACACCCTAGGTCCCAATGTTAGCGGCCCCAATGTTAGCTTGCCTGTAAAACATAGGCGACCGAAACCTTCACCATTGTGTTCAGCATCAAAACGTAGGTGACCATGTCCAAAAAAATCAGACCTTTAGGACCACTCCCTGATCGGAAGTTGGGGGTCAAAAGTGGTCGCTTCCGATAAAGTTTTGTTTATCAAATTGTGCATATTATGGAGCCGCTTTGCTTTTGACATTAATTATCTTGTTTTAATACGATTCATCACAAATTTGTATCATTTAACAGAATAAACCGATTGATTTTATCCTCAATCAAAGATCCAATTCTACAAGAAAAAAATAATGAAAAAAAAAAGTACAGTAAAACCTCGATGATCCGAGCCCCGATTATCCGAGTTTTCGCTTTAACCGAGCTATGAAATATTTCTCGGATTTTTTTTTCGTTCTACATTTTCCATTTTTAAAACTACCGAAAAAATTCTGAACTTGATCTCATCAATCAACGAAGAGGATATACGTGACTGGATAAACGCTGACGTACAAGACATTACAGATGAAATGATCGTCAATAAGGAAAATTAATCTAGCGATGATGATGAAGACAGTGACGATGAAAATCGACCTATGAAAATCTCCCATACAGATGGACTAAAAGCTATCGAAAGTGCTGTTGAATATATAAAACAACAAGAAGAAGCGACACCAGCAGTCCTGTTATCCTTAAAAAAATGGCGAAACATTGCTGCAGAAAAACGCCAAAGTAAAATAAAACAAAAAACAATTAAGAACTCTTTAATTATCGTAACAATATGAATTGCATGTGATGTAGGCTATCTGTATAACTTTTGTATATAAATTTAAACCTATACGATTTATTTTATTTACAATTTTCGGTTTAACCGAGTTTTTCGGTTATCCGAGTCCACCTTAACTCGGATAATCGGGACTATACTGTATCTTATTCCAAGAAGCGACAATTTACAGTTAAACTTGGAGCAAACCTATACTGAAAACAGAAGTTACGAACGTCGTATCACAACTTGCAATTCATCTAAGAAGCCTTGAAATATTCAAATCTATTTCACCATAGCAATAGAACAATAACAAAGTTATAATAGTGGACTACTTAGCTTTTGAAAATTTAACTTCTATATTATTAGCTTTGTTCAGTTAAATGGGGTAGAAGGAAATATGAATACAATTACTTCTACAGAAGCTCAACATTACAAACTTGCAGAAGTTCGCTTGCACTGTTACAAACTTATTACTAAACAATGATAAATAATGACCAAAATATGTTTTTATATATTTATATCATTTCATACTCAATTTTACAGTTTACAAATTTTAGAACAGCATTTCCATTAACATTTCTGAAGTTAATTCTTAATTGCTATTTAATTGTTTTAACTATTTTCGAATGTTGACCAGAATAACGTACGAAGAACTTAAAAAATAAATAAATAATATCTATTTATTATTCAGTTCTCGAAATCTGCTTCAGATTTTTTGAATTAGAATTTTTTTTAATGCAAATAGCTACTGATTTTAATATTTCTGAAGTTTAATTAACTTTAAAATCGATCTGCGATGTATGAGGTTGATTCAAAAAAGTAAAGGCAAATTGTGTTAAATGCGATAGAAACGCTAATGGCATGTTACTTTCTGTACACAGTGACTGTCCTTTGCAATGCACTTTTCATATTCCAGTGTTTTCGGTTATTAAATGAGCCATGAATCCATTGTCTCTTTCACTGCATTGTCGCTGTAAAATCTCAGGATCATCTGCGTCTATATTCAACTCCGTGGAAACCAGTTGAACAGACGCCTGCCTATTATCAAGTACAGTAGAGCCCCGATTATCCGCGAGTTCCGAGAAATTTTTTTTAATTACGAACCTCAAAAAAAACAATTTTAATCCAAGCCAACAACAGGGAAAGTACAATAGGCCCTACAGTGCGAAGGTCGAAAATTACTGACAGGTTTATTGTGCATCGTAATCCTATAGGCCTTCTCGGAATTTGTGGATGAGTGGCAGGCTCTTGCTCTGCAGAAAGGTTTCTGCTGTAGTGTACATATTTTAAAAGTTTTGCATATTATGTTTTTTGTATAATAAAACGTAGTTTTTATGCTGAAATATTTTTTTTCGTATTTACACCTCATTTTTAGTCTTTTTTCGGGTTATGCGCGATTTTTACTATCCGCGGTACCCTTGCCACCCAATTTGGCGGATAATCGGGGCTCTACTGTAGTAGCTTCTATAAAACAAGTTTGTTATTAGTGGCAGTTGTAGAAGGGCGACCAGAGCCCAGTTTGTCGACGATAGATGATGGTTCTTTAAATCTTTCTATCCACTGTTAGACTTAAATGCTCCTCTACTGAACAAACTAAGGAAACGGGCCATTATTATGTTTCAATGCTATTTTCCCATTCACGTTTGTTCTGCCACCTGTTTTAAAATATGAATACCTTTCATAGGAATACCTCGTTAGTTTCATCATTCTGAATAAAAGATAATTAACCCTTTTCTAATTAATTTACCCTTACTTTTTGAATCACCTATTTGATATTATTATACATAGAGTCATTATTTCCGAATCGAATGTTCTCAATTAATTAACTGAATTTTAAAATGACAGCTCCAAAACATCACAAAATGTCATATTAAATGGGAACTATCTTTGCAAGAAACCATAGGAAAGTAAAATAAATACTTCTTCAACGCCTCTTACTATATTAAAACATATTTTTAATACGAATTTAAAGTTAGAAAAAGATGGCAAAACAGGGAAGTTATTGGAAAGTCTGATTATAAGAAACACAAGAAATATAAATTTTAATAGAAGTAAAGGATTAGAGGTAGAGAACGTTTTTGTATATTTGGCTAATGAAATGGTAAGGAATTGTATGAACAAAAGCAAAAAAGGCGTAATAATTGAAGAGTTTAAACAATTATGATTATAAAATAAAAATTTTGAATTATTTCGGCACGTTAAACTTCTTTTATTTAATTATGATTATAGTTAATTGAAATAATAAATGTTTGTAGCATTTAATTGAAGATCTCAAACAATTGTGATTAAAGTTCATTGAAGTAATAAATGTTTGTAGCATTTAAGGGAGAAAAATGTTTGTTAACAACTATGTCTAAGATGTGTATGTGAATGATATCACCTGGAAATGTATTATTATAACAACAAACTTGAAAAAGGAAGAAAGAAAATAGATCTTCCGAAAATTCGTATTAAAAATATGTTTTAATATCGTAAGAGGCGTTGAAGAAGTATTTGTTTTACAAATATGTTAAGAAGCAGATGGGAATTGAAGAAATATCGTAGTAGAACGTAGGAAAGTAACCCAAGACTAAATATCATCATCCAAATGATAAGCTTTTACAGAAATTACAGGTAACTACATCGAAGCAACGAATTCAATTTTCAATAAAATAAGATTTTTACTAAATCAAAATTAATAGTCACGTTTCCTTTTCCTAAAACGTGAAATGAGCTATTTTCTAAATTCGTTTCGAGATTGATTTTCTGAAGTTCACTAAGTTTTCATGCTTTTTTCACTCTAACATGAAATTATCTAACTGACAAGGAAAGCTATTAATCAAAGTAATGCTATTGTTTGTTCATTCTGTAGATACTTTTACTTCGTGGAAAGATCTAGATTGAAGAGAACTTAATTTCTATTAGATTTTTATATTTTATACTAAATAAAAATATCATTTTTGTTTGTAAATTTGAATCAATTTAAAAATCACAATCAAATAATATTAAAAAGACTTCTTTTGTAGCCGATTATATCTGGAAAAGTGTTATTCTAGGAAGAAGTTAGTATAAAATTTAAACAATGTATCTGTTTGATCAAAATTAAAAAACTCAATGAGTCCTTTTGCAAATGAATTTTCATAATACTTCTCAAAAATTTAGAAAGACAGGTACAATTTTTGAAGGAAAACAATTCTGAATCTGGAACAGTTTTCAGGAATCATTGTATTCCTTAACTTGATTCTCTTGATATTTGATCCCAACTTGCAGATTATAATCATTCCAAAATAATATCCTCAGTTTTCTTACTAGTTGTTAAACTAGTTTTATTTTAGTCCTTTCTTATTTTCAGATATTTACATATTGTTTAGTTATAAAAATGTTAGATTCCCAAACTAACCAATCCCTCTCTATTAATTTCCATCACATTGAAATAAGATACATCGTACCATTATATCTGCTTTGTGAAACTCGAAACCCACATTCTTCCCCCAGTTCCCTTTTGACACAAGGTGAAGCGTCATTTTCAAAGTTGGTATCTTAAAAGCTGTTCTTCAATTTTCTAAAAATATATTAAATGGAGGGGCTAAATCTGGACAATGAATTTAGTAACACAATCCGATCAATTAGACTAAGGTTTCCTTTCTTTAAAGACTGTCATTTATCCGCTTATAGTCTTGCTATGGAAGACTAATGATCATCGGCTTATATGATTGAACATGGTTGCTCCCTTCAATCTCAATGTTGCTTCTGATGGATGTAATAGTGGCTACTAAGTGCAACTACCCTACTAGTTTATTATTTACAGGCAATACATTAGGGATATTTTTTTGCGTCACCATCTTGTAGCACAACTCTAGTTTTTGATTAATTGCAGGTAGGTCTTGGCAAAGATTTACAGTATATACATACAACATTTTCTCTGAAATGGATGTGACTGAGTAACATGTAACTAATACATTTAATATGTACGTATTATATGAAGTAGATTTAATTTTTAATTTCTACATACGGTACTTTTGAATTCGAAAATGAGTTGTAAACATTTTTTCAGCTAGTTTACACTCCACTCAGATCCCTGCACTCACATTATGGAAGAAGGGTGCATCGCAATATATATTGAAAAGCAGGGATTAGATTATATATTGCAAGCGTTGCGGCAAAGTGACGACAATCAGATCGGCCAGACCAACACTAACTTAGACGCACAGGCTACATTCCGAGAACTGCAACTCAAAGCCAACAAATTTTAAAGCAACATGGAAATTCAAATTTAGATTAATCATTAGAAAGAAAAGGAAAAAATCATTAGATAAATAGTCCTCTAAAGAACTGAAGGAACAGTTTAAAAAAAACACTTACTAATTAACCGGGATTAATTTCAAAAATTTCAAAAATTTTCAGAAATCTGTTGAAAACTGTGTGTAGTAAAAACAAATAATCGTCAAAAAAAAGTAAGAAAGACAATTAAAATTAACTTTAAATACATTTTTTTCTACAAAAACTAAACTTGAATTAAGTTGAATTAAATTGTAATCTCCTCCTATCCTTTTTTTTTTTTATCTGTAGATTTTTACTCACGATTCCTAACCTTTTTTTCCATGAAGAACTCTAAAGTAGAAGGTTATCTTAGAGTTCTCCATGAGAAAAAAGATTAAGAATCACTTCACAAATATATCATTACATAGGATACTGTAGAAAAAAAATTGAAACCAGAATAAACTATCAACTTAATTTATGATATTATATGAAGTACTTTCCTTGATGCAAGTTTATGAATTTGGGATTTTACGTTTCAAAATGCAGTATGAAGTGAGTTTTGAATGTAAACTTTGTTTCGAAATTTCATTTTAATACAATCCGAAAATCCAGTTGAATATAATATTATATTCAAAAGGAAGGAATACTTCTAATGCAATGTAACTCAGTTCGAAATATTCTAGTCAAACTTTCAACAAAACTTGTGTAAATGACAATGAATGTTTTAAGAAGTGCTTCTCAACCTTTATTAAATGGCAATTCTGATAAACCATATTCTCTTGTTTTATGGTATAATTAAGGTGACCTTTTTTTCTGAAATAAAAAGGAGGACACAAATAATTTGAAGAAAAAAAAAATGTTATCAGGGGTTTTAGGGGTATAAACCTATCTGTTCAACCAAAAAAAAAACCCTGTAAACCCATCTCTTCAACCAAAAAAAAAAGGTTTTAAACTTCAAATATCAAAAAGGAGGACAGAATTTACAAAAGGAGGACACTTCTCAAGGGAGGACAGAGCTTCAAAAAGGAGGACCGTTGGTCACCTTAGGTATAATAGCTTTATAAGACTGAAAGGAGTCTTAACCCATTCATTTTCATTCTTAGGATCCTTGTCCTCTGAAAAATAAAAATAAAAAAATTAATTCAGACGATTTATAACAATGTCTGAATCAATATTCAGGTTTTCTTCTTTTTAATTAACAGTAAATAATATCACATCATAGAATTCTTTTAAAATTCGATGTTGCATATTATTAGTTTCTTTTTGAATACATCAACCAAAAAACTAAAGATATCTGTCCTTACAATGAAAAATTAAATTCGTTTAAAATGGAAATATATCATTTAAATGTGGAAGTTCCTTCGTCTCTTTATTCCTGAAAAGTTTTGTTCACTAAAGTGCTTTGACTTAATAATTGCTCAATTTCACTTCGGAATTTATATTCACTGTACAACTTCCTCCTGAAAATCAGCAATTTCAGTGTGAACTGTAGTTGTTTATGAACAGTTCTGTTTCATCAAACAATCAAAATTTACCAATTGTAATCATTTTGTTGTTCGATGAATAAAACTATGAAGGTCTCCACATCTAGGAAATACTGCTTTTATTCTAGGTGCAACAATACATTGAATTCTGGTCATGGTAGAAATTCCGTCCATACAGAAACAATGCATTTAAATCAAGCTTCATCACAAAACAACATATATTAAGCGTTTAGTATTCATGGGTTTTCTTTGAGGCGGGGGGGGGGGGATAAATATTAAAATTTCTTCAAAATACCATCCAACGAAGATTTGAACACCATCATTTGGTGTACGCCTATATCTTTTGAAATTTTGAGGGGCTTCATATGTCTATGAGTTTTCAAAATTTCAAAGTGCCTTGCTATAAAATTTTGGAAATTTACGAAAAATCTCGTAAAGACGCTTCAATCCCCAGATATTCGGCAGCTGAACTCATTCTTCAGTTATATTTTATTGAGATGTCTATTAGTGTACTAGTAGTTAGTGATTAAAATAAACCAGTTTTAACAGAAAAATAATAATTATTTTAAAAAAATGCATAACTTTAGCTGTACATAACATACATTTAGTATACTCGTTTCACTGGACTTTTAAGAACCGAACAGAGGTACATAATATTATATCCACTCATTTGAAAAAATGGTAGCTTTTTGAGGAATTTTTCCAAGTTAGGTTAATAATCCATAAAACTTCGTCATCAACAAGAGACAAAATATGGAGTTACGACATGGTTTTAACAAAAATGCATTACATACCAGTTCTATTTTAGTCAATATAATTCAAGGAAAATTTCTAAATAGACAAAAATCAGAGAACCGAGAAAATAAAAAAATACATATATAAATTTTTAAGATGGTAGACAGTCTCTGTTATAGTTTTGCATAGCAAAACTAGAAAACTGAATAGAAATAGATAATAGAAAACGTTTTTCGTAAATAACATAGGTCAAGTATGCTTAATTAATTCCAATTTCTACAATATCTGAATTAAATATAAACAGAAGTGCAATGGATGTATTTATATTTGTGAAAATAAGAAAATGCTAGAATAAAACTTTCAGAACGAAATCAGGGCAATTACTTTTGCATTGGCCCTCCCTACTACTGAATCAAATTTTAGTCCAATATTGCTGTATTTATTTCCCAAGCCTTTCAGCTTTTTTTTATTCTGTTTTTTGCTTTTTTTTTATTTCTTTCTGTCAATCAAGCACTAAAATAATTTCCATTGATGTGTATCTCCATTCTTTAAATAGTCAAATAAATTCATGCTGTTGAGGCTTTTTTAATTAATAAATATTAATTTCTTTTTGCTCTCTTTCTTTCACAGCTCATGTTTCTATTCACAAGATGGCACCCTTGTGCCGAAATTTACCTTGGCGAATGCTTCGTCGCCTGACGATAATTACAGTCTGTTGGTGCTTCCTCTTTTTCTTTGCACTTCATTTTAAGACACAACTATCAGGGAATAATCTTCTTTCCGGTTTACGCAACCATAAAGATGACGGAACAACTCCTCCAAGTCCTTTGGATCCTCCTCCAAAGGGAAGTCAAGCAGATTGGGCCAATCTGAATGATCTCACTCCAATGGTAGATCGTTCTCCAACCAAGAAAGAGCTTCAGTTAGCCCTTATGTTGGAACGGAGAGTTCCTTCTGTTCCAGTGACATTGTGGATGAAGAAACGCTATCCACTTACATCCCACAATGCTACGTGCGCTTATTTTCCACAGCTGTGGGAGATGAAGTTTAATAATGAGTTCTGGCAACATTTACAGACCTCTGATGGTGCTAATTTCTATTTCTATGGTGCTTATTACGACAATCGAAGCAGAGCCATTAAAAACAATCTTCCTGTTATCCGTCTTACTGCAATGGTTGATCGTCTACGTCCCCCTTCAACCGTGTGCCAACTGTGGTATGAATCATTAAAAGTTCCTGTCTTTGGATCGGCTTCTTATCATTACATGTGGATGGACAAATGGGGCAACAACCAAGACGGCTATCTTCAACCTTACCTCATTACTTGTCAGATACCTTCGTACGTTCGTCTACTTGTTCCCAGCAGTGTATCGTTGGTTGAGCATCCATGTGATAATGCCACCACTAATGTTAAGGTATTCAATCGTCGTCCCGTGCGTAAAGGTAATTTTGCTGTATGTGTCAAGGGACTCGACTTCCAGCACGAAGATATTTCAGTGCGGCTGGTGGAATGGCTTGAACTGTTATTCCTGTTAGGAGCTGAAAAGGTGTTTTTATATAATTTAGCAGTCCACCCAAACATTACCAAAGTTCTTAAATTCTACGAACAAACAGGACAGGTAGAGGTAGGTAAAACTTATTTTAAAATTCTTAATCAAGTCATTTTTAAGAATATTTTGTAAAAGTTGTTAAATCTCTTAACAGACAAAAATTAACTAGTCAAGCAAGAGTCTTAAACTGTACTTGCTCAAAGTGTTTCATTCATAAAGAGCTTCTTACTTGAATTCAGTGCCGGATTTAGGGGCGGGGCATGAGGGGGCAACTGCCCCGGGCGGCATGTCCGGAGGGCGGCAAAATGGGATTGAAAATTGATTCTTTTTTATAATTTAATAGTGAAACACAGCTACAGGGGCGGCATGGGGCTGACTTGCCCCCCCCCCCCCCGATAAAATTCCTAGATCCGGCACTGCTTGAATTCCAGCATCTACTTAAGAAGTCACAAGAATTCACGGTCACAATGCATACATTATATTATTTTTTTATAATATATATATATTTTTTCTTTATACTATTAAGAATTCAATATAAATTTACATAAAAAAATTTGCATGAAGTAAAATAATAATTAAAGTAACATTTACCTTTCTTTTGCTAGTGTTCTTACAAAAAAGAATTATATAAATTATAGTGTATTACAATTGAAAAGTTACCCCTCGTTTCTGTTCCTGGGGCAGCCATGATATAATTGTAACATTTCTTCAATTGAAAGAACCTCTTATTGGATGTTGACAATGGTGTATTTTTTTTTTTTTTAAATATAGCACTTAATTTGATAATTAAGAAAAAATTATCCCCTTTACCATTCAATTATAAAAATATCCTAAAAGCTGTACAAGAGATAATATCCATACTATGTCTTTCCTGAATATAAACCCATCATCTGCATGTAAAGAGAATAAAACATCATTTAACGTGTACTTTACAGTTTTCAACAGATAGAAATTCCCAGATCGGAAATAGTAGTTTAATTTCCTGATGTTGAAGAAATTCCGATTTAACCCCAGATAACCCTACCCATTTAGTACCATGTGTAACCCTCGCGTCCTATGACATCGGCCTCTCACGTCTGAGTACCGGGGTTCGGTTCTCATGTGAGTTTCGTGATGGTGGACGATCCACGCTGGGCAAGTTTTCTCGGGGTTCTCCCGTTTCCCCTGCACTTCTCCCATCATACTTTCTCAGTCTTTCTCTCCATCTATCCTTATTTTCCGTGAAATAGTACAATAGACCTCCGGTCGCAGTGCTTGGCTTCTCTGCCACCCACATTCACTACATAACATAACATAACCCTCGCGTCGGCTGTGTCCAATCTAAAAGAGAAAGTATATAGTAGAGCCTCGTTAATCCGGACTAATTGGGGGAATAAGTTGTCCGGATTACCTGAAATAACCTGAAAGAACAGTAGAAAGTGCATTAAAACTCCATTTTCAGCAACAAAACATGTCTATTATATATTTAAAGGGCACAGGCCTAAGATAAAATGTAAAACAATACAATGAAATACAGTGCATACGTGATATTACGATGAAGTGCACGACGGACCTGGCTCTGTATCACTCGAAATGTTTGCTGTTTGCTGCAATACTTGGTTTAAAAGTCTATATTCTGTTGGGACACTTCGGAGTTTATTTCCTTCGCTAATAATTCGCGGAGGTGTCTCAATTGGTTGTAGTATGCAGATGTGTCTTCATTGTTCCTTCCTTCCTTCAACAAATTTCCCATTTTTACGCAATTTTTTTTGGCTGTCCGGATTATAAGGTGGATTATCGGGGGTCCGGATAACGAGGTTTTACTGTATTAGTTTTATTTCATCACTTTCTGTTTCATGAATCTATCTTTTATTTTGTGATATTTTGCTGCAAAAGATCTGAAGTGCATTTAGCTTCCTGAAGCTGATGTAGTCAGTTTCTAGAAAATGAGACATTTTAGCAAAATAAAATGTCAAATGAACTTAAAGCGATAAGTTTAATGACAAAAGTTGACGTAATAAATCTAGTTGAAAATGGCGAAAGGTAAATCTCATTATTGTATTCCACTATCGCAACAGTAGTCTGACAATGTTTTATACAAATACCAAAGATGGTAAAGATGTCAATTCGAAGTTGTTAAATTTAAATACAGTTAAAAGATAATTCATACACTGAGCACCATCAAGAGCAAAATGAGATAATGTTAATTACTTAAATAGGATTTCAAGTGCATCGTTAAATTTCAAATACATCAGATTTTTAAGAAGACACTGAAAATTCCGTGGCTCTTCTGGATTAAATGAATTTTTTTTTTAAAAATCTAAATTTAAAAATTTATTAAGTCCACATAACGTACTGCATGATATCTCTTGGGTATGAATTAAATTGTTTTTATTAAACACTTAATAGGTTTCGCTTCTTTTTCGAAGCATTTTCAAAAACTGTATGAAATTGTTGTAAAATATATTCTGTTACTGTTCTACAACATCTAGAACTGTGTAATCTGAAATAATTAATTACATTGCCTTTACTAACCATATGAGTACAGCATTTGATTCCTTAATTAAGTTAATAAGAAAAATTGTACTCCAAAAAAAAAATAATTTCATAGAATTTCTTTGATGTCGTTACCTTGAATATAATTCGAAACATGAGTTTCTTTAAACATTTAACTTATGATAATGTAGAGGTAACAACAGGTTTTCGAAAATACTGAAACAGAAAGAGAAACTGAATACCTTATGGATTCGATGTTCAATGCTAACGAAATAGGATAGTCGTCTAAAATTATTCATTTCACACTACAAAAAAGACCTAGTTTTTAACGAAACATTTAACTTTGCTATTATAAATATACATCTAGAGCTTTAATATCTTCATTACTTTATCCTTTTGAAACTTTTCAGCTAATAAAAGATTTCACTAAATCTGTTTCGCCACGAATATAATAAATCCAACAGAAGGGTTGGAGCAACATTGGACCAAGTCAATGACTAATCTGTTAATCGTTTTTGTCCTCTTCTATGGTAATATTCTCCAGAAAAGAACTTAGAACCAAGGACTTTATTGTTTTGGGGTAATTCTTAAAGATCATTTTAGAGACCTTTTAAAGCCTTTTTGCTGTAAACAATCAATAAGAGATAAAGAATGTTGGAAAAATTATACTTAGTGAATGAAATTAACAAGGACGGAAGGAATTACCGCTTAATGTTGTTGGACGAATGTGTGGCTTGGCATGGTGGAAGAGTTTGAGGAATCAATGATCCTATTAATAGAGAATTCGTAAATATGGTGGAGCAACTGATTGTTAATGAAGATAACTGAAGTCATTCGTTCATTGTTACATACCTACGATTCCCACATCAAATTCCGGGCCCAGGTACTAAATGCAATATCGGGCCTTTCCCCCCCCCCCTCCCCCCATGTTATGAACAAAATCATAAATTCTTAGCCAAAAATATCGCGAAAAGACCACACGATTTCATACTTCTACAGCAGGGGTGGGCAGACTTTTGTAAGGTAAGGGCTACCTCAAGTATACACCAAGTGCCGCGGTCACATTAAGACTAAATAAAAACGGAATCTCCAAATCGTCAACCAAAACAAAAAAAACCGTCTTGCCCTCCCGTGTTATAAACATACTGAATCTCAGCCCGGGCCCCTTTGACAGCCGGGCCCCAGTGCTGAGAGATCAACTGATCCCCCCCCCCCCTTGTGGGGGGCCCGAGGATAAGAGGAATTAATTAAACAAAATTTTATTCAGAAAGAAAACCCGATATTGATGAATTTTAGATTGATCAAAAAAACTTTTTAACAACAAGTTCTGTCGTAATTATATCTCATTCATTAGACGTTTTATCGGAAAATGATTTTAAATGAATTTTCCAATAAAAAAAAAGCCTGTTCAGTGTTTTCTACGATTAGTGCAGATGTTATATCATAAAAAAAAAAGTGGAAAGGTCCATACTTACTTCGTTTTCTGTCTGTCTGGATCATAATCATAAGATTAAAGAACGTTACGTGTTTCATTTACAATTATTTTCTATTATCTGGCTTCGTGGCTCCGGTAGGTCAATAATATTGCAACAGTTTATATGTAGAAATCATTTATTTGTATTTTTGTAAAAATTATTTATCTGTATTTTATTCATTTTAATCATTAACCGTTATTTATTTTAAAACATTCCTTTTCTATTTCCTAATCACTAATGTTCTGTATATTTCTAAATTCTTTTCCATTGCAGCCGTTGAATCAGTTAATTAATTTAAATTCGTTATGTTTTTATCCAATCATTCTGTATTTTTTTTAATTAATCCTCCAAACAAATTCTTCTATGTAAATACTATAAAAACCAATGTTTTTCGTTTAATAAATTAATTCAGTTCAGTTCCAGAAATTGACTCGCTGTTTTTCCATCTCAACGACTCTCCCATAAACACCATTACAAAATAGATCATTGGCGTATCGAAGGAGGGAGGGTTATGAGGGCTTGTAAATCCCCCCCCCCCCTACATCCTACCATTCCATCCGAAAATCGAAAAAAATCTAGTTGAACCATTTTTTATTTTTGTTAGAAAGTTCAGCGCTTTGTTTATAGCCCACCCGCCCCCAATCGTTAATTCCATTTTTTTCTATATTGAAGAACCCTTTCTTCTGGTCCGTTAGTTCAGTGGTTTAGGTATTTATGGGACTGAAGGAGCAAGGTTCAATTTCCGGCGGTAGTCGGGGATTTTTCCACCGTTGTTACTCCTCCATTGGGACCTTAAGTTTACACAGCCCCGTGTCAAATTCGTATCGGGTTTCTTACTCTCGCTGTGTGCGGGAGTCAAAATAGCGGTCCGACCTCAACTAGTGCCATCGGTCGATGATCGCTGGAGCCTGCATGGACTGTAGTGGAACACCTTTACTTTTTTATTCCTCTATATATTATTCTTTAACCTCTGCTAACGAACTAATTTTCAGGATCTATCCTGATCGTTAAGTGAGGTAAGTCTGTAATTAACTGAAATTAAAATCAACAGCTGGGCCATGTGCTTAGATTTGAATTACAAAATATTTCCTATTAAAATAGGCTTAAAATTACATTCGCTTAACAGTTGCAATTTCATGGACAAACAAAGCACAAATAAACAAATTACAAACAAAGCAATAACAGCGATTCAAGATTGGATTCATCGATTGGATTCTGATTTTATATTATTGTTTATTTACGTTTACTTATCAGTTAATCTAAACCACTGAATGGATGAGGAATATTATTGTTACACAATCTACTCTGTAAAAGAAAAACAGAAAATGGTGAAAACAGTGAACATCAAAATGTAAGAAATTAGCAAGAAATGGTAAAATGAAAAGTAAAACATAGAATAAATATATTCCAGTTAGATAAATGCTGGAATCCCATTGAAAATGGTTTGTGGTATGTATATACTGGGTGGGCCATAAGTCACGGTCATATATTTTATTGGGTACGCTACAAAATAATGAATTGCCAAAATCAATTCAAAAACTTTATGAAACTCGAGAAGAAAAATTAAGTAACGGCAATATGACAGTAATAATGTACGTACTGATATCATTGCAACCCTCAGTCGCTAAACTTCCCAGTGTGTTGACCATCAGTTTCCATGCATAGTTGGATTCACAGTAAGCAGCCAGTAAAGTTCCACATGCCTCACGACGCACATGGTGGCGAATCCAACTCTGAACGAAAAATAACTGCCAACTCACTGAGAAGTTAGGCGACTGAGGGCTGAAATTTTACCAGTAAGGACATTATTATAGTCATATTGTCGTTACTTAATTTATCTTCTCTTGTTTCACAAAGTTCTTGAATTGATTTTCGCATTTCATTATTTTGCAGCACACCAAATAAAATATCCGATCGTGACTTATGGCCCATCCTGTATATATAAATAGTTCCATTAACATTGCGCACAATGCTAATAAAACTAATTAGCTTAAGCATTCTTTACAAATTGAACTTTGTATGACTAATTAAATATTTGATATGAAAGAAAAGTAGTGGATAACTAAATACGATTTATCTGATTCCCAAATTTTAATGAATTTTCTTTTTTTTTCCCTCTTTAGGTGTCTCCTTTGTCTTTGCCTGGTGATCAGTTAAACTTCCCAGAATTTCTTCGTCTGTATCAAAGCACACGAATGGTAAACAAACGACAAAATGAATTAATTCCTTACAACGATTGTCTTTACAAAAACCTTTACAGCTATGAATTCTTGGTGCTATTAGATACCGACGAGATCCCAATGCCTGTGGGAGACTACTCTTCTTGGTTGGATATGATGAACGCAGTGAAAAAAGAAGCTCAAGCTGTTACCAGTCGCCCCTTGTCTTCATTTTGTGCCCGAAATGTCTACTTCTTTGATGGACTCCTTGGGAACAATTGGACGAAAGGTATTCCACAGTTTATGCACATGCTGCAACATGTATATCGAGCTAGAAACTTCACAGCGCCAAATCAATTTGTTAAATGCTTTCATGATCCTGAAAGAGTGTTAATACTTCATAACCATTTTCCTTTAGCGTGCGTTTCATCCGCCACTGGACGACGCTCTTGCTTAGAATACCCAATTAACATTTCCATTGCACAATTACAGCATTACAGAAAGGACTGTACCATTCACATTCGTGATTCTTGTAAAGAATATCTGCAGTCTACTGTGAAAGATACAGCCATTTGGAAGTATCGGAATTCTTTAGTAGATAAAACTGTGAACGTACTAAAACATCTCGGTTACTTCAACACAGTCTAAGTAGCCCTCAACAGCAACCAATGATCTCTTATAACTCAAAAGACTCTCTTACAACTCAATGGTGCTTTAAACTTCAAACTCTTTATTCACTCTTTTGAATATTTGATTTAGCAAAAGAAATTGATAAATCAACTAATTAACTCAAATTACATGTGCTCAAGTAATGATTTGTGAATTGTTAATTCTATAAATTACCATATTTCCATGAAGTTACGAAATTTGTGGAAGTTCCTGGCTCAATTTCAAATAGACATTATAGCATTTGCTTCGGAGACTTTATATTGAATTCCTTAATATGAAATTGTCAAAATAGCATATGATCATTTTTCTTATGATAAAGTAGAAGATCGTCAATAGAAGACCCAAAAGTTTTCTAAGTCATTACCAGGATTTCAGTAAAAGAAAATCCTAAATCTTGTCAAACTTCTAAGTCTTGTCAAACTGAACTACTTTAAACTAAAATTATTGTAGTAGAGAACTCATTAAAATATATTATGTTGTAACACTGTTTAAAACTTACAAATACTTAATATCTATCTACGAATATTACATAAAATTTCGTAAAATTTTCTAAATATGATATGATAAATATTAAGTATTTTTAAATTTTATTAATGTGGCGCCTTAATTTATGTAATGATTCAAAAATCATATATTAAACTTTTATAATCACTTCAATCTTAAGTAAAACATTGAGGAAAAAAAAAAAACTTTCTTATTAATAAGGCAAGTTTGGACAATTTAAAAAAAAAATGCAATAAAAATTTTAAAAAAATTGTAAATTTGAACCTACAGAATTGACAGATTAAAACATTGCAGATGAACAGATAAAGCCAATTAAACTGAGCATTTTTCTTTTATTATAGTCAAGTGCAGGCTCATAGATAATAAATTTGTAATACAATTTCTAAAGTAATGTAAAGAATGTTATTTATTTTCAAAAATTATACAACTCTACTTGTTTTCTTTACATTAAGTACAGTTGACTCGCGATAATCCGACATTTGACAGTCCGGCACGCTCGGTAGTCCGACGCAGGTTGGTTCGAAAACCGACCCGATTGAGGCGGTCACGGAGGTGAAATGCACAATCACTTGCGATGAAGTTATGTCGGCTGCAAACACGAGAACATTTTAATGTTAAAAGATATTCAAGAAAAAGCTATGACAGACTCTACGTAAGAAGAAACAAAAAACGATTACAGATTTTTTTTAAGCCTTAAATACATATGTACGTATTTTTATTTTTTATTTTAAGACATAAAATTATATTTTACATTATATACTGTAATTTTATTTTTTAAGACATAAATACAGAAATAAATTAGTATTACATACATACGTATTCATTTGTGTAAAACTATGCCTAATGAGGTTTTTTTATATCCTCAATGGCCGTAATATATGTACTCAATATGTATTGTAACAATATACGTACTGTAGTATGTACAGTACTGAATATACATATCAACTTAAATTTTCTTGCCTTAGAAGTCAAAATTCAGTTTTAAAAAATCAACCTTTGGTAATCCGACATTTTTGATAATCCGACACCCCCTCGGTCCCCGTAACTGTCGGATTATCGCGAGTCAACTGTATTTAAATTCATATTTTAATTTTCTATTAAATCTTCCCTAGAAATACTTACAGTAGACACTCCATTATACGGGATCAGTTTAACCGGGTTTCAATATCACTGGGTTACTCCCACAGCTATGCACTGGTTGATGTTTCTCCCGAAAAAAAACCTTTGGCTTGACCCTGTCTGGCTCGAATTTTTCTCTCAAATATACTATCCTCCTTTCTTCATTCTGACCGAGACTTAATAAATAGAATTACAATATCAAGCCTTGCATTTCTAATTATTGTTTCAAACGAAGCAGCTACGAAAATATATGAAAAATATATTAATTAGAGAAGACTGACCAAGTTTCCAGAACTAATAATAGAAATGAACAAACCCTAATTAATTCTCAACTGCTACATTTACTGTCCTTAATTCAAGTCAATGTTATGCATCAACAAAATGGAGTCAATAATGTTGAAATAAATCCAATGCTTCTATTTATCCCACTGCTGCTGGCGTACACACTTTTAGTAAAGCTTTATCTGATAAATAAGTAAATTCCCCATCTTGATTTTTTTCCCCACAATCAAGTAAGTCGTTGAGTTCAAAATGGTTCATTTTAATATTTAAATAATTCTCAACTTCGTCATCTCGATTTTCGACACCTAACTTCCGTCTTCAAATTCACTGCAATTTAAAAGTGTTCATTTTCTCTTTCACTGAGTTCCCGTGGAAACACAACGCTGTTAAAACACTTTTCACTCGGGAAAACCAACTGAAGGCTCACTAGATGGCGCTGTTATCAATAGACAAAACTGCATCACATTCCTCCAGATAAGCTGTTAATTTTTAAAAATATCAAAAACAAAAAAATTAATTTATTTTTCTTTCTTCTTTAAAAATATATTATTATATTAATATAAATATAATTATAATTAAAAATAAAACTTAAAAATAATAAAGTAGTTAAAATGAATCTAATAAAGTTATATCATTTCAACTAAGTGTACATATAATTACACTGAAGCTCGGTTATAACGCGGTTATTTATATCGCGAATTCGGATACAACGCGATTTGGTCTTGGACCCCTTCTATTTTGGAAAAGGTGTATACTTGTAAAATTGCAAAATTTACCGTTTTTTCGCCTAAAATCAAATCAAAGGTGTAAATTAATATGCTTGTTTCCTTATTATTTATAGTAATTGAGACTCTGTACCCACCCTAATGTCACGAAAATGCGTCAAATACTACAGTATATATTTTTTTAAAAATACCAGAATCACAGACTTTTCCGTTTAACCAAAATGAATATCGAGATCTATTTTTCTGCCAATGACAACCAGTAAAGAGGCCCAAATAATCTAATAGGCGTATGAATATCTAGTTTCGATCCACGTGACTCGTCGTTTGTACAAGATGCCAAGATGGCGGCGCCAAATCGATTTTGGCTAATATAACCCATCAAAGTGTTGAAGAGGTAATGATTTATGTATTTATAAATATAAAATTCTCTCACATAGCTCTGAATGATGTAGGTAATCGCGAAATGACCATTTTAAATCGATTTGGAATGGTGTGGGCGATAATAGGGTGCGATATACGACATTTGACGTCGCGAAGTAATAAAAGTTCGGTTATATCGCGGTTATATCGCGATCTTCAAGATCTTGGATCCGAAAGATCGCGTTGTAACCGAGCTTATGTGTATTTAATGTCAATACTTATTTTAATTTAGCATCATCTAGATCAAAATATTCTTTCAAATAATGTTTTCGTTATATTGATGCATAAGCATATTTAAATATATCAGATCTAAGAGTTTTAGAGTCACGATTATTAAAGATCTGATTTTTAATATTAATAGATATAAATTATTTATAATAATAAATTTATAGTTATCAAGATATTAATTATTTTAGTTTACACAGTTAGATGAAATACTTAATTAAGACTGAAAAAAAAAATTAACAAGAGTAGAAAAGTAGAAAAGTACGTGATTTATTTTATCGAAATAACCCTTTAATCAGGCATCTTATTTTTCATTGTAAAATTAATTAGTTTGATTCTGACTAGAGATTTCTATTACATTGGTTTAGAAATATCGTTAAGTAGTGTTGAATATTAAAATATTAAAGTAATTTATGGTTAGTTTAATGTAATAAGCTTGATTAAAGGCGCGCCAGCAGTCGCGGTTAGACGATGAAGCTAAATGAAATTTTTTAATTTTATAATTAAATTGTCTTGTAAATTGTGTTATAGTAAGATTAAATTTAAGGTGGATTTTTTTAAATTTTTATAGTATAATGTTAATGAAATTGAAGTTATGAATATATTATATAAACCAGGATTAGATACCCTGTTATTTTTATAGTAAAGTTGTTATTTGAGTAGTAGTAGAAGTTCTTGAAACTTAAAGAATTTGGCGGTATATTAATCTATTTAGAGGAACCTGTCCTGTAATCGATAGTCCACGTAAATTTGACCTAGACTTGAAATTCAGCTTGTATATCGCTGTCGTAAGATTATTTTATGAGAAATTTTTCAATAATAAATTTTTATTTATGTCAAGTCAAGGTGCAGCCTGTATTTAAACCTGTAAATTTCCTGAAAACCATTGTATTATACAATGGTTCATTTTATACCTAATTCGAACCCAATCATCATCCTTACCATAAAGCCTGACTCGGTCGAAGACTTCTCACAGGAAAAAAAAAAAAATTTTTTTGCGCAATCAAATTTGCTTTTTATTTTTATTTTTTCCTATGCCTCATAATATGCCTCATAAAAATATATTTGCTACTTAATAAAAAAAGTATATTAGTACAACTAGTTAATCGCAACTTGTAACTATCAAAGTAAACCACATAATAGATATATAGAATAATTTATGAACAATTCGACATTAAGAGATTTCAACATATCATTTAAGGATTTTTTTTCGGAACTTTTTTTCGGTTCAGTTGGGATTTGGACTATCAGGTAATTCTCTACTATGATCCAGGATAATAGAGTGTCTTTTGTATTTATGAAGTACTGTATATACTTTCATTTTTTTATGATTTTTTGTCAATGTTCTGTACTTAAATTTTAAATAAATTATCGATTTTACTGTACTTAAAAAACGTAGCTCAAGATTACGTCGACTGTAGAATTAAAGAACTTTTAAAAAACTGGATAGATTTTTATTGTTTGTAGTTTTTTTTCATAGTGCACAGTATAATGAGATGCATTAGTATAAATTTAATGTTTTCACATGAGTTCCATATAACTGAGATGACGATCAAACAAATTGAAAGTATTTCGCAATACTGTTACAAAAATAATCTTTCACATAATTTTTTTCAGCTAAATTGTACAACCGATAGTTAACTACGACTCATCTGGTGCGAAACTTTCGCTTTTCTGATTACAGACTGTAGTATGTATAACAACAAAAATAATATCTACTTTCTGTTACATTCTCATCTATAAATTAGTCATTGAATCGTAGAATTCATGTAGTCCATAAGTTTTACTATTGATTATCCAAAAAAATAATGAAATACCCTTTCTTGATGTCAGATTAAGTATTATGAAACAGTATGTCTACGGCATCTAATAAGATCTATTCATTAACACTCTTGCATACCGATCTATCAAAAAACGAAATTTAATATGTATGAAAATAAAAAATGTATTCCGTGTATCTTCAACAAAAAAAAAAAAAAATTGAAAATAAGTTAACCAACATAAAAAAATTCTCTGAACAATTGATACCCATTATGCCTTATAAATAAATATTTTCGAGTAACTGTATGCAACATATACATAACAATGACAAGAAAAAGAAATTCAATAGTCATTATATACGGTATCGATCCCCTTCATAACATACTTAGATAACAAGTTAAAAATGATCTTTAAGAATACCAACATATATTTTGCCAATATTGTAATAAGCAAAAGTTATTTTAATAACGACCAAAAACAAATCACAATCGTTTAACTAAAAACTAAATTATAAAACTAAAAATTGAGGAATGTTTCTATACAGGAGAAAGTGGTTAAGAATTGAAAAAGCGAATATAATAATAGGTATGGTTATAGGACCTTCAATTCTTTAGTAGCAGAGCACTCTTTAAAAAAAATCACATTATCCTTTATTTGGTGACACAAAAATTATAGAAGTATGCCACAACCAATTTAACAGAAAATGCAAAGAAAGTTTTTGGATTTATTTTTCAAAATCTTACAATAGGCAAATTTCTATTCAAATCATGAAATTTTATTTCATATTTAAACGATCAAAATACCAAAAGAAAAAGGGTAAACAAAATAGAAAGGAAGGGTTAACGTGCTGACAAATTCACTGAAAAATGTCTGTTAAGCCCAGCACAAGAATAAACAAATTCAGTGAATTTGTCAGCACGTTAACCCTTCCTTTTGCTTAAATGTAGCTGTGTTTTTTGTTTCTTCTTTTTGTGTTTTTGTTATTTATTGCTATTCGCCTACTAGTTGTAGGGAATATTTCCAATACTGCCTCTCGGCTTTTTGGAAATTTTGTTTATTGCCTTTTCGCCTTTGGGAGGCCATAACCAGGCTGGCTGTTGACCTCACCATAGGCAACGCCTTTCTGATTCATTTCATCCAGGGTGGCGGGTTAGGGCTGATGATCTCGTTGAAGAGTGAAACAGCTGTTCCCTAATCCACCCCGTAAAAATGAATCGGAAAAGGCAATTCTTTTTGTTTATTCTTGTGCTGGGCTTAATAGACATTTTTCACTAAATAGTTACTGTGATTTAGTGTTTGTTTACATTATTCGTACCAGTGGCGAATATAGAATATTTTTTTTTTTTTTTGGGGGGGGGGGGGGGCAATCAGGTAAAGTTTGGTTAAGTATTTTTAAGTAGACACCCCATGATATTTTATATCAGTTTCTCATATTCAGATGGTAATTTGCGCTGAATGCCCTGAATGCTGAATTCATTGCATAAATGCATGATTCATTAAAATAATTCAGATTACGGTATTTATTTTTTTCATTATATTCATTATTTCGGGAGGGGCCCGGCTCCCTTAGCCTCCCCCCCTTTTATTCGCCCTTGATTCGTACAGTTCTTTTGATTATCGACAGATGGCGTTTTGATACACACACGGATTTGTTTTTACTCTTTTAGAACTGCCCCTCTTGACTATTGGTCAAATTACTGACCAATTGTATTAACATCCTTTGATTTTCTCTATATTCAATATATTCTCAGTTTTCAGGTTGATTCGACCTCACACAGGTCCCGTTTTAACGATAAATTTTAAGATGTTTGAATACATGAATTTTAATTCATATTTGATATTTTAACATACTAATTTTCACACGTTAAATTTTATTTATATTGAATTATTTAAATAGAATTTATTCTAATTTGAAAGGAATGGAAATGATGATTTACTGGCTTAGTTGGAGCATTTAGATATCTCAAAACATCAATATGGCAGTACTGTCAAACACATAATTTTAAAATAATAATAAAAATAAGTACTTTACTATTACAAAAAGAAGCCTTTCACAGCTACCTTGGAAACGCAATATCTAATGCCTTTTTTTTTCCCTTAATTTCTTACATTGTGCAACCGCTAGTTTGAAAAAAAAAACTAATTCTGATTCTTTCTGCCCAATTAAATTTTCAAACAAGTCTTTCAAATAACTCCAGTAATGAGATGAATCTGTCGTTGACTAGAACTGAAAGAGGAAAATCTTTTATTTGTAGTCTATTCCTTTTATCATTTGAACATATGTTTATTCTAGAATCCATTCAATATTTTATGAAAAAAAAGTTTAGTTAAAAAGAGCTATTAATAATAATTGAGGTTATTTTAGTAGATCTAAAATACGGTGCAAATGATTCGGAAGTTCATGCGGTATCAAGTCCTAATTCCTTACAGAGTATTCAATGTCAGTTCTTAAGTCTCACCATTATCCAAAATCAGTAAAGACAATTGAACGCCAATTTTGTCTGTGACAGTCCAGTCGCTGTTGGTGAAGTTAGAGAACTCACTAGCAGGGCCCCCCACATCAAATTCAGGGCCCAGGTACCAAATGCAGTAATAGGCAGTCTTCAACATTATGGTCATAGATAATAGATTATAGATTATTACCAAAAATATCAGGAAAACACTACATAATTTTATATTTCTCCCTTTTAAACCTGCCACAGAGTTATTAGCAGTATTTTGAAAGTAAATCAATTTAACACCAACATCTACTTTTTCCAGCTTTACCCAAAAGTTTAGAAAAACTTTAGAAATGAAGTTTAGAAAAAAAGTTAAGAAAAATTTTTTATCTACGCAAACACTGTAATGCAGATGATTAAAGCAGAAAAGTAGTTTATATAAAATGTAGATTTAATTTTTTTAAAAAATATAGAAGTTATAGGCAAATTCATATAATTTTTTTTTTAGATTAAGACCTTAGCCAGGGCCCCTTTGACATCGGGACCCCGGTGTTGAGGGACCAATTGACACCCTCCCTTGTGGGGGCCCTGCTCACCAGTAATTAGTCACAAAAAAAAATAAAACATAAATAATTCCAGTCATTTGATTTGACAATATCTTCATATTTTAAATACGATTTTCTGAAATCTATACTGCGTAAATTTTATTTTATTGCCAACAAATTAATGTTAATTTTATAATTAAAAATCAAAAAATGATTTTATGATGTTTCTTCCATTATTAATTTATACTGATAAGCCTACTTTACAGGGACACGAAAATTTGACCAAAATCTGCAAGTTGCTCGAAGACCTGCCATTGTGCTGTAATTTTGAAGCAAGTACCAGCAGCAAGTTGATGCCAGCGATCCTAGCAGCAAAGGAAAATTAATTGGAAAGCGGTGGCAATGACAGAGTCATGTTGGAGTATCCCTTGTTGTCTTTCCATCCACGATTTCACCTTCTTTTCTTCATCACTGCTTTAGGAGTCGGAAATTAATAGAAAAACTAAAGCAACAAAACCAATTTGCCAGTCAGCCATATTGAATCGCGTTGTCATCGAAAACAAAACGTGATTTGCCACCCGAAGTTCCTTTGCCGGCGTAAAACGATGCTAATTTAACTGAGAAGCAACGGGCAATAAGTGAGGTTTCTAGCCCGTCTATAACAGCCTAATCGAAAAGTATTCAGTGTTTTAAACTTTCATTTACATAAGAAAAAGTTTCTTAATAGACCTACCTCTTTTTAAAACATCCAATTTATTTATTTATTTTTAATTATTGTATAATTCTGCTTAATTAATTTCTTACATTTCATCTGTTAAAAAAAAAGTATAAATAAAAATATTACTATTCAGCTTTTTTTTTTAATAAAATGATACAGGAAAAAAATTGCTGTCAATACTTTGCAGAGCCTAATAGTTCTATAAAAATGATTCCTTGTTTTTCTCTAGCCATAGTATTTAACATAAAGAGATTTAAAAGCAAATTGAAATCTTATTGAAATTGTATGTACACTAGCCGGGTACCAACGCTTCGCTCAGGAACCCTTGCATACATAGCATAAAAAAAAAAACTGTATTTATTTAGCAAATTAATATCGAGATCGGAAAATATACGAGTTCCGAGCCCGTTGTGGCCTTCTCCGGATTACTCAGATATATTGCGGGTTAGCGCCACACACCTATATATCGATAATGCAACTTTAAAGCGTAAAAATATAAATCCTCTTTATTCCCTATCCCGTGGGAATTTCGAAAAATCCGGCCTTATTCCTTGTCTATATCATAAAGGGAACCTCTGTGCAACATTTCAGCTTTCTAGGTCCAAGGGTTTGGGCTGGGCATTGATGAGTCAGTGAGTGAGTGAGTCGGGACTTTTCTTTTTATATAGGTAGATTAATAACTAATTAAAATCATAATATTTTTAATTGGTGTTAAGTTTTAATTATTTCCTCACGGAAGCAGAGTACTTTGGTTTCCATCTTAATATTTGTAGCATTCGTTAAATACGAATCGTACATAATTGGCTTTGTCCATATTTGTAAACTATATATATATGTCTTTCTATTGAATATATTTCGTCACGATAATTCAAACTATTTATCCGACGAAGCCGAAAAACGTAACGAAAATTTTGCGCTATCAGATTTCAATAATTTTGTAAATTAGGTTTTGGTGCAAATTCCATCTTTAGGTAAGGAGCTTCATGTTGATAATCAACATCTCCACTGTGCTTTTTCTTATTCGTTATTATGCTTAATTTGGAATTAATAAGGAATTTATTCTGTGATTTTCTTTAACTATATGTTATTTGTTTTATTACTCACTTCTATGTTGTATATATGTAGTCGATGAGCGATAAGTAATTCTGGCTGATGATCGAAACAGCTGTCCTTGAGAATCATTCATTTTCCAAAAATAGGCTGAGTTACAGAAACTCTAATATTCTTTTTTTTTTCAAATTTATTGTGACTGAACTGCTATGGAATTTCAAACAATGTTTATTGTTCTATATGAAGTTTTGTAGATAAGTAATATCCCATCCCTTGATAACGCTATTCGGACATCAAGGGTTTTCACAATTCGATGCATTACAATGTACATGCCAAATCATATGCCTCAGAAGAAGACAAATAACGATGATTTTTGATCTCTACTTTGTGTTAGATCAATGATATTCATCTATGTTTCAATTAATAATAATTGCCATATGCCATATCGGAGGTAAATAGAGCAAGTGGCTGAGTGGTTTAGGGGTTGGAGAAACCAATGATTTTCTTAGGTTGTTCTCTTTCAGACAAGAGCTCTTCATAGAGATCTGGTTTCTTTCCTGGAAGCTAAAGTCGGGCGAGCATTGAACTGACCATTCAGTTTCCATATTGACCACTATACACCAAAACTTGTACCTCCGGCACACTTACAAACCCTAAAAGCCCCAACGGGAATACCTATATGGGAGATAAGTTAATGTTTCATTGAAGGTTTTGCAAGGATACATAAATCTCTAGTCACTTAATTCTTTTATCGAATTATGTCTATTGTATTGATTAGATATTCTCTTGTCCATCCTGCTAGTGACGTACAGCCTCAGAGGTTTCATTACTTCCCAATCCCCAGACCAAAATAAAATAAAACAGTTAAATGTTTCTCTTTAAAAATAAGAAAGTAATTTTGAATAGACGTTCAAAAATAATAAGTATATAAATGTTAAATGAAATTACATAAGGAAAAAAATAACTAAAACAACGTTTCTCCATTTGATTATCAAAGGAAACAACAGAATTGGAAAAAAAAATTGAATATGAAATTCCAAAAATCTAAAATAGCATTTCTGTTGCTAAGAGAAATAAAAAAAAAATAGACTGTCTAGAATGTATATAGCATTTTTTTTTCATTAAGTAATTATTACACTGGTGTCATAACACATTTTTTACTTTGAATTCAAATACGTAATTAGAATACCTCCATCATTCATTTTTTTTCCGTGATTCCTGTTTTTTATTTATATTTAGAATTTAGATGGGGCTTTTTCATATGTTTTCTAAGATACCAGCTGGGATACTCTATGTATTATGCAAATAATATGTATATGATGAATAACATATATGAATATACATATATGATGAATAACATATGTATATGATGAATTCCAATTCTTACTGTTCGGTTTTGTTTACGAGAGCCTTCAACGCTTTTGCGCATGCGTCAGGTCTCCTTCGATTTCTTCAAAACAGGAGCGAGGAAAAACAAAGAGGGTTTTTATAGTGTTAGTTTACTAGTAGTTGCGTTCTATTTGCGCTTTTCGGGAAAGAATTATGGAAAGAATAAATACTATTGCAAAAATGCTCCTCCGTTATTTTTTTCTTAAAAGCGAAAATGTCCAAAAGAATTTCTTAGGAAAGTGCCCATCTCAGCGTATCACCCCTCTGCGGAGTAAAATCGTCCTCCAGTGACATCTCTGGCTTTTTAAAACTAACAGTATCTCTATTTATTGTTTATTTATTTATCATATACATATTATTTAGATATTAATCACTACAGTGACAGAGGCAAGTACTATGTTCAACCACAAAATCAAAGTATTGTACTGGAAAGTTAATACGTCACTAGCCAATGATAAAGTACTGGGTCCATCCATATGAAATCAATCAATAAAAAAATAATTTGTTGCTGGCATATTTTATTTTATTTTTGATGGTACATTTTCTGTTTACGTATACATTTGGGAGTACAAAACGATTTTTTTTTTAATTTATTATTATTACTTTGGCTTTTATCGGCCATTTTGTATGTGAGGGTCGGCCGTTTTTGGCGATTTCAGAGGTTAGCGATAAGTTAAATAACTTTTTTGTTTATTAAGATATCAACTTGAAATAAAAACCATCTTATTCTAAATGAAACCATCTACAAATCATGTTATGACCAAAAATGTGTTAAGTTGTAAGGAAATAACCTAAAATTTAACTAGAAAAATGTGTTTTCGATTAGAATAAATTGAAGATTTAGGGAATTTTTATTCCAAGAAGGGATTAAAACACAACTTTAATGTTTTTTCCCCTTAAAAATATAATAGAAAACAAGACTTAAAAAAAAAAATTTGATACCTTTTAAATGCCACCTCTAGGTTTTTCAAATATCACAATTTGTCCAAAATTGCCGATTTTCAAACAGGTATATCTCAAATAGGGACTGAATCAAAAAATCTGAAATTTTCCAAAAATACTCTTCTAGTATCTGGTAATAACCCACACGAAATTTCATCATTGTTTTAATCAGAAGTATTTTTTTTAATTAAAGAAAAAAGCAAAAATATACAGTACGACGCATATTGACGCAGACTCCTAAACTGTTAAAACACTTAAAAAAACACACCTAATAAACTAAATAAATAATAAAATAAACATTTTTTTTTTGCTAAAGGAGCATTTTTTTTTTATATATCTTCAGTCAAATGTTTTTGAAAGCAGTGCACAGTCACGGTACTATGGTCCAAACAGTCACTTATAACAGAAAGGCTTCTGTGGCTCATTCCACCATCATGCAGCTCATAAAAGGGTGCAAGGTAACTTGAGGGTTACTCCAATGGTAGCTCTGGATTTCAATTACAGTTTACACATTTTGTACATATAGGCCTAGAATAGGTTAGTTTATTAGGTGTTTTTTTTTAAGTGTTTTAACACTTTAGGAGTCTGCGTCAATGTGCGTTGTACTATCCTGCATCCTCGCTGGTAAGATCAAAGCTTTGCAAGATTCATCCAATTACGATGTTTAATAATATAGAATTTTTAACTAGATTAAAAGTATCCCCTTTCATAGAAAGAAAGGGTTTGACCAGAGCAGGTTAAGTATGAGTGAACTGTTGATGATTACCTATTTGTGGGTCAAAAACACAACAAATGAATGGATTATGGATGAGATGTATGTTTCGGAGAAGACAGTGAGTGATTGAAAGAGTTTTTGTCGAGAAGCCCATCCATCCATAGTATTCTGTCCGGAGACAGGTCCAATTCTATGGACTTCGCATGGAAGTCCCAGAAATGCCTGGGGAAAGATACTGGGGTGGTTTCCTGTTGCCTGCCCCAGGACGCCATTAAGGAATGACGTCAGACCGAAGAGAAAGCGAAGAAGAAGCGAACAACACAGGAAAGGAAATTGAAACAGCCAAGCCACTGCCGGGATTCGAACCCAGGTACTGGCGCACTGGCCGCAACGGCAGACCGCCGCCGAGACCGCATGGCCACGCCAGCACGGCTGTCGAGAAGTGTTTGTGGAAATTTTGGTGAAAGGCAGTATCCCTGTAAGGGGTCCTGGTGTGACTGTGAAAATTGATAAGTTCGGCAAATGGAAGTATGGCAGGGATAAATAAGTGAATGGTGAATGAGTGTTTGGTGGTTTTGAGAGACACTCGAACAAGGGTCTTTTTTTGTTGTCGTTCCCACTAGGACGAAGGAAGTGCTCTTGGGCGCCATCAAGAGGTTTATTCCACCCGGAACAACCGTTATTTCGGATTGTTGGTCATTCTACGCTACGCTAAACGATGAGGGATACCATCACCTCACCGTTAATCACAGCATCAATTTCAAGAATCCGGAAACTGGCGCAAATGCAAATAAAATAGAAGGTTGCTGGAGCGCCATCAAGCGTCAGTTCCGGAAACAAGGCACAAGGAGGTGTGCCACTCAATTCGATAGTTACCTGGTAGAATTCATGTGGTGTCGGCAATTCCAATCCAACTTCAAGGAGATGTTTTCGTCATTCTTGAAGTCGGTTGGAACAGTTTAACCGCCAGACACGACGGACAAAGAAAAATAAGATAAGCGTTTTCTTAATAACTTCCATACGAATTTCCCAAAAACCAATTAGCCTTCAAAAAAATATGGCTTCCTGTGAGGTCGAGCAGTTGTCGCGTGAGCGAAAACTGCGCAAGACCGAAGTGTTTACAGAAATTAGCTGTAGGTTAGAATAAGAGAGGCGTCGTCAATTGCAGGATATGTCTATTGCTAGCTTTTGAAACAATTTTTCCCCTTTAAAGTTTATCACTCTATTTAATATAGTGCTAACATAACCATTACGTTCCCAAATTTCCCGCCACTATTACGTTATCACATTATCCGCCATTTTGAATATAGTGCAAACACACCCATGACGTCACAACTTCAAAAAATAGTTCAAAAAACGCTGGTACCATAATCTCCGGATTGACCCATAATTCTTTACTTCGCTATTTGACACCATATTGAAAATAGTGCAAAAAAAGCCGTTAGAACTTAGAAAAATAGTCCAACACGACGGGGTACCGTATTGTCAAGGTTAACCATTTGTTTTTTGTCTCTGATGACTATTAAATATGGAGTTAAGGACGTCTTCGAATCGACACATGATAAAGTGGAGTTAGAAACTGAAAATGAAACCTCAATTGATTTTATGGATATGAAAGTTCTTCTTCACAATGAGTCTATCGCTACAACCAGGGTTGGGAAGTACCGCGTTATTTAATAACGCCGTTACTAGTAATAGTTACTTTTTTGCTGCTTCTTTTAATTGAGTAAC
This sequence comes from Thereuonema tuberculata, assembly GCA_023159025.1. NCBI lineage: Eukaryota > Metazoa > Arthropoda > Chilopoda > Scutigeromorpha > Scutigeridae > Thereuonema > Thereuonema tuberculata. The sequence continues at coordinate 145,305,396 of JAFIDM010009631.1, read as the reverse complement.
TGTAACTCAGTTACAGTGGAACCCCGCAATTCGTACACAATCCGTTCCAGGAGGCAGTTCGAATGGCGATTTGTACGAATGGCGAATCATTTTTTCACATAAGATATAATGTAAATTGGATTAATCCGTTCCAGAACCCAGAGATGATTGCTTATTTAAACCTTTGTAACAATATTTTAAGCGTAAAATACATAAAAACTATGAAAACAATAAATATATAGGCCTCTCTTACAGGCCCGGATTTAAAGACCCAGGGCCCCTAGGCCCCACTTACATTGCCCCCCCCCCAGCCCCGGACTGAAACACCCAGGGCCCCTAGACACTTGATATTTGCCCCCCACCCCCCATCCCGAAAATCTACAACCAAAAAAAAATACGGAATCTCCCTTTTAACAACCAAAAAAAAAAAGAAACGAAATCTCCAATTCAACAACCAAAAAAAATCCAATACGGCGGGGCCCCTCGGCTGGCTGGGCCCCTAGGCCCGGGTCTTTTAGGCCTAGGCGGAAATCCGGGCCTGCTCTCTTATTATGTCTTTCTTTTTCAGTATAGACGATATGATTGATTTCGCCATGCCATACTGAGTTGCCAGGTCAGAGACACGAGTTCCACTTTCAAACTTCGCAACGAGTTCTTTTTTCAATTCAATTGTCTTTCTCACTGCTTTCCTTTTAGGCTTAGTTGAATCAGTAACCTTTTTTGGACCCATGGCTGCACTATTTTTAATAAAAATAACAAACAATAACATAAAATAGCACAAAGTTTCATGAAGCTTGCGTGGATGATGCATAGCGTACGGAAGCTTAGCACGAGACTGAACTGAAGCGACCGCGTGACGCGGCCAGTAACAAGGTCACGCTGTCCTAATCGCGAGCAAGCGTACGAATGGCGAGTTCAATTTTACTTGAAAAAGTTGGACGAATAACGAGTTGTACGAGTAGCGAGGTGGACGAATGGCGGGGTTCCACTGTACTTTTATTGGTAACGGAGTAAAAGCGTTACTTTTTCGGCCATTTTTTTTTTTATATTGTTTACTTTTACACCAAGCTATAGAGAGGTTTGACAAGAGGTGTTTTAAAATCGCCGCAGATATCAGTTATCGGAGCATTAGTGTTGCTCAAAATCGTTCTAAGAAGATTATCTTAGAAACTAAATCCAAATCTCATCTAAAGTTTTACTCCAGTCATTCTTGTTGAATTGTCGACGAAGAAACACCTATTTTTAAGGTCTCTGAGATGTTTACTTCAAAATGCAGAAGGCTATTGAACACAATACAAGCTACGAAATGCCGTGGCCGCCATATGCAAAAATATATACTTACAAAACATTCGAAGGGCAGAATGACATTTTTCAGTGTAAGTTATGTATCTGGGAAAAAAGGATTCAGTATTGAAGTAGTTCAATAGCAAACTTTCCACTTTTAAAATAGAGTAAACATCCACATTCACTGAAGCTCGCAGAAGAAGGCAAACAACGTAATCACAAAAGAATGTGTGAAGAGGATCCCAAAAAGAAAGCAACAATTAAAGCATGGAGTAAAGCGTTAACTTCGAGAATCACACAATCTATGCTTAACAAGGCAATATTAGATTTTATCATAGAAACAGCCTTTTCATGTAGTTGAGGATCCAACGTTCAACAGCCTTATCAGTCTGGGTTTGCCACAGCATCTCACAGTACTCGTAAGGAAAACCGTGAGTGACCGACTTAGCCAAACTTTTGAAAAAAATGAAATCCAGTTTCTAGGATGATTTGGAAAAAAATTGGATATGGTTGCCACAATAGATTTGTGCAGTAAAGCTGAAAGGTAAGTTTAAAGCGTTTTTACTTGGTTTTGTGTATGGGTGGGTTGACATTAAGCTGTAAGATAAAAAATAAAATGTGTATATTTGTTCCATTATTTTTGAAACTATCCTAAACAATTCTCTTAATTGCAAATAATTGTTAAAGAAAGTTACTTAAAATTTCAGCTTGCACAAAAGTTGATAGGTTTCTTTATTTGTTGAGAATATAGTGCAGACCTTAGTACTTTACACTATTGCTTTAAATACCAAAGTTAGCCTCCATTTATAAGTTTGATTTGTCTGGAAACGTTTATTCATTAAGAAAAACATAATGGAAAAATACATAACTTTACATTTTGAATTTTAAATGTTTTGTCCAGCTATAATGTAGTCAATCACCACTTTATTCTCTGTTACAGGAGCTTCATTGGAATAACAGTACATTGGATTGTCCAGAAACACTGAAAAGAGAGATGGCAGTACTTGTTTGCTTAAAAATACCTATAACGTGCTCGCAAAAGACATAATGTATTTCTGGAATTCCATATATCCAAAATAAAGTCTCATGACTACTAAAGATAATGGTGAAAACTTTCGCAAAGCATTTCCATTTGTTAGTTTTTGAGATTTTTCAAATGAAATAAATCTGATATTGGTTTTAAAAGTAAGATGTATAGTCGTATAGACTTTTGCTGTTTTTAGTGGATTACAACTTGAAGAAGATAGCAATATTAAAGAAAATTTGGAGCCTATTCACATATGCAATTTATTAGAAGGCAGTAAAGAACCTTTCGATGTGCTTTTCACTGCCACCCCTACATCGATGTGTAAAACCCCCCACTGAATTTAGTTGAAAGATTCGGAAGCTGCACTAAAGATGGCAACTGCAAAAAGGTGTTAGAAGTGCAATGGGAAAGTGCTTTAAACTTTTAAACACTCCACTCTAGTGGCAGATCACAATAAGGATGTATGTGGAGAATATTTAACAACACCTGTAGTTTGTTGTACAGACATCTAGTTGATATATTCCTTTAATTCTTCTAAAATACACAATATTTCTTTTCCTTTAACAGGAAACTTCTTCAGGTTTGGGTTTTTTTTTTTTTTTTTTTTTTTTTTTTGAGGATAGGAAAAAACTTTTCCTTTTCCTCATAGAGTTAAAAGTATACAATAAGAGTTTTTTTTTACATCATTATTGGAAACAATTAAATTTTTAATAACAGCATCTATCATATGATATTATTTTAGAAAACAATTAAACTTTAGTAATAGCATATATCACATTATATTATTTTTATAAATCTGAATCTATCATTTTGAAAAGGTATCAGCTTGCCATTTAAGTCTATTCAAATGATCGGTTAGTCTTTTATAAAGTGCAGTAATTCTGTTCGTGAAAATCCTCTTCTATGACTTCATCAACTAGTCGGAAACAAGGTGGACGGGAGACGGCACTTTAATCCCAATGCATGGAGGAACCAATGCATACTTCCTGCATAACTTGTTGAAAGTGAGATCTATTTTTATTCCTCTATTTTTTCCATTAAATTTGATGAAATTCCTGATGTGTATTTTGGTAGCCTTCTTCAGTTTCGGAAACCGTGGAACCATTTTCATCTTCAAGTTCAGTAAAGAGAAGAATTTAATGTGCTTAACATATCCTGTAGAATAATCCACAAACACGTACAAACTAGAATTAAAAAAATTCTATTTACATTAAAAACACTATCGATTTCGGTATTACATCTTCAACCTTTTTCGAGTTATACATGAAATGGGTTCCAATCAGCAACAGATATATCAGCAGAGCAAAGGATTCTTCATAAGTTTAACGAGTTCTTCTCACATTCCCGAATTTGTGATGAATTTTTATAGAAGAGACGGCCATGAATAACCTAAAAGCAGATCAAATCAATATCTACATGAGGTATGTTGATGATTTGTTTTTCGTCGCCGATGATACTATTAAATAAGGAATTGTCGACGTCTTCGAGTCGAGACATGATAATATTCCAATGGAGTTAAAAACTGAAAATGAAGCCTCAATTGCTTTTATTTGTTTCAATGGATTTTATTCGTCACAATGGGACTATTGCTACGACAGTGTATCGCAAATAAGCATATCCTGGAGTACCACTGCATTTCAATTCATATGTACCCCTTCAATTCAAGATTGACACTATTCAGATGTCAGTTAACCGTGAGTTCAAGATAATTTATCTTCCAAATTTTTTAAAGAAATTAACACCCATTTCTCAAATACTGTAATAGAGTAATAGTTACCCAAAATTATTTGTAAAAAAACCATCAGGAATACTACGCTTATCCTAAATATGTAATAATGCTAGCAATGAATAAAACAAACGTAACATGAAACGTGTTCCATTCCATCCGATAGCGTACTATGAGATTTCTAGAATTCTACATAAATTTGACAAGTTAGCTTCTAAGCCTAATAACGCTATTTCTAAACTTATTGCTAGGCATCCTGTCCAGAGCATTTCCCAGATGAAACATACTGTTTGCGGAATTAAGTGCTGTAACAGTGACTGTATTTACATTGTAGAAACCAGAAGGACCCTACAAATACGCATCAAAGAAAACATTACGGCATTGGTTCTCAAACTTTTAGAATGTTGTACCACTTAAAAAAACTGCTAAAAATTCATGCACCATCATGTCCATATTTCGTAATTCGGAATTTGTGCAGCCAAGAGTATGAGTTTATGGTAAGAAGACAAACAGAATAAAATAAACAATCTTCTCAAAAAAATCAAAGGTTTTTTTTTTATAAAATCGTGATTTTTTTCTGAACAAAACATCATAGTCAATCTGTTCTTTTGTTACATTGCGTATCACCTGAAACAACGTAATGTACCACAGTTTGAGAATCCCTGCATTAGGGCATTACATAGGAAATACATGTCTGTTCTTCACGTTTCGGAATCTGGACACACGATAGATGTAGACAATCCTCGTGTTCTAATATCATTTAAAAATGAATTCATTATTAAATGTACAGAGAGACAATCTTTATTTTGGAACATCAGTATTATTATATTGATTCTGTTTCTATCAGATGCATTTTGCAACACCATCTGGAGAAGAAGACAGACAGGAAAAAAAGAAGTAGCATATTTCAATGACTGTAGTATGATTACCATTAATGTAAATTTCACCCCCCCCCCCCCTTTTTCTTTCTCTCTCTCTCTCTCTCTCTCTCTCTCTCTTAGAATATGCCTCCAAACTGTTCTGCTGATTGTATCCATGCCTTCATGACATCAGCCAATGACCTCATTTATACTCTGAATGGTCAGATCCAGTAACTGATTCCTGATTGGACCTTGATGACCTGCTTTCTGATTGGTTTTCTTCATGTTGTCTGTAATTCGAAAATTTATTTAAATTGGAACCCATTTCATTTTACGCATTCACTCGAAAAAGGTTGAAGATGCAAAACCGAAATCGATAGTGTGTTTAATGTAATTTGTGTTAGTAGATTATTCTACAGTATAAATATGTTTTATTTATATTTCAGTATCTGAGGAAAAAAGAATGGACGAGAGAGGAAGTCCATAACAGAGAGGAATGGAGAATAAGATTAAAAGAAGGGAACGCTAACGCCACCAAGAAGTGGGAAAAGGTTTAGAAAAAGAAGAAGATTTATATTTCAGTACAATGTGTAAGGCACATTGTACAAGTACAGTTTAATGTAGGCCTACAATGTGCCCTTTCTTTTTGAACACTCCTTGCATACAGGGCCGATCTTAGGCCAATTGAACCGATTTCGCGCAATCAGGCCGAGTGCTCATTCCACTCAAGGACGATTAAAATTTCGTCGAAAAATTACGAAACCCTTGATGAACCCATCATTGACCCAAACATTCAAAGTATATGTTTTAATCAAGTTCTGTAAGTATTGTTAGGATAGCACTTTGAACAACTAGAAAACCATAGAAACCTATTTGACTTTTAGGGAAAATTTTCAGAAATTGAAAGAATTAGTTATGCTAGCCGAGTAGATAAGGGCGCTTGGCTGCGGGTTGGAGGTGGCGGAGGGCGGGAATTTTTCCACGCTCCATTCTCCTCCAAACGGGTCCTAGGGCCTACCCAGCCCTCTGTAGAATGGCTACCGAGTTTCTTTCCCTTCGAGTTAAAGACGGGCGGGCGTCGGGCTGACCTCCCGACCTCGATCTAGTCCCGTTGGTCATGAAACCGGGAGCCTTACCTTCCGCGAGCCCTTGGGCCTGCGTAGGCCTGTTGTTGGAAACTGCATTGACAGATCACAGCTTACGAACAGGAGATCTGCATTTCTAACAGCTAATTTCCATTGTATGTTGCTAAATTGCAAAACAAGTTTTAAACTTTGATTGTTTTTACATGAATACAAAAATAATTCCTATCAATGCAGCTGTGGGAATTCAATTGGCGAAGTCAGTTGACCGATGATAAATTCGTATTTTCTTTTAATTATATTAGGATTTCTAAAAAAGAAACTTCAATAACAGGAAATCCTGACAATAATCTTCAATTTTATTTAAAAAGAAATTTAAATTTAATATTAAGATTACAGTTCAATGTTCTTTCAATTATAGTTAATAATTTAAAATTTATATCATTTAGTTATTAGAATTTTAAGTATTTTGTTTTTAGATGGAAAAGTTTCTGTTTGATGTCGCTGTAAGCGTTACTTCATTTAAGATCTTCATTTAACGTGTGATAAACATCTATATTATAAAACAAACAGCACGCTTTTTAACAATATTACGTTACTTCATTTATGTGTACAAACAATGAAAGCTATCTTAATTTAAAGCAGTACAATACTCAGAATTAAAGTTTCTTTAAATTAATTAAAGAAAAAAGCAAAAATACACAGTACGACGCACATTGACGCAGACTCCTAAACTGTTAAAACACTTAAAAAAACACACCTAATAAACTAAATAAATAATAAAATAAACATTTTTTTTTACTAAAGGAGCATTTTTTTTTTATATATCTTCAGTCAAATGTTTTTGAAAGCAGTGCACAGTCACGGTACTATGGTCCAAACAGTCACTTATAACAGAAAGGCTTCTGTGGCTCATTTCACCATCATGCAGCTCATAAAAGGGTGCAAGGTAACTTGAGGGTTACTCCAATGGTAGCTCTGGATTTCAATTACAGTTTACACATTTTATACATATAGGCCTAGAATAGGTTAGTTTGTTAGGTGTGTTTTTTTAAGTGTTTTAACACTAGGAGTCTGCGTCAGTGTGCGTTGTACTGTGTATTTTTGATTTTTTTCTTTAATTAAAAAAAAATACTTCTGATTAAAACGCAATGATGAAATTTCATGTGGTTATTACCAGATACTAGAAGAGTATTTTATGAAAATTTCAGATTTTTTGATTCAGCCCCTATTTGAGATAAACCTGTTTGAAAATCGGCAATTTTGGACAAATTGCGATATTTGAAGGCCTGTAAAACCTAAAGGTGGCATTTAAAAGTTATCAAATTTTTTTTAAGTCTTCTTCTCTATTATATTTTTAAGGGAGAAAAAACATTAAAGTTGTGTTTTAATGCCTTCTTGGAAAAAAAATTCCCTAAATCTTCAATTTATTCTAATCGAAAACACATTTTTCTAGTTAAATTTTAGGTTATTTCCTTACAACTTAACACATTTTTGGTCGTAACATGATTTGTAGATGGTTTCATTTAGAATAAGATGGTTTTTATTTCAAGTTGATATCTTAATAAACTAAAAAGTTATTTAACTTATCGCTAACCTCTGAAAACGCCAAAAACGGCCGACCCTCATAAACAAAATGGCCGATAACAGCCAAAGTAGTAATAATAAAATTTTTTAAAAAATCGTTTTGTACTCCCAAATGTATATATAAACAGAAAATGTACTATCAAAAATAAAATAAAATATGCCAGCCACAAATTATTTTTTTATTGGTTGATTTCATATGGATGGACCCTTTCGTGAAAAAAGGAATTTTCAAAGTAATGAATGAGATTATTTTTCAGAAATTAAATGAGAAAATTCGGTTTGAGCCTTTACTAATAAGGGTATGACAGATCAATTACACCTGACGTTTAACGTTTTAGTCACTGGTTGTTTTTCTTCTTCCGCAGCTCACTAGAAAACCTCTCGAACCCTGAAAATTCAGATTTTAATAAAACTTTGCAGAATGAATCTATAGATTGTGTTTATTAAATGAAATGAATCTTAGCTGCGGAATCCAAGCGTAAGTTGCCAAAAATGGGCCTTGAATATCCTCAAAAATCGGTCGTTTTACCTTTCAAACACCAGATGACGCTAATGATTTGTTTCCAATGAGATATATAATCACCATATATGTTGCTTATATAGGTCGTTGTTTTTTTCTAATACAAACTCTAATACTAACCAAGAAACATAGGACTTTCCTATGCCTTTTGATAGGAAAGTAAAGTAACACCATCTGTCGACTCATGGTGTAACCTTATTCAAAGGTCTTTTGATATACAATTATAAAAGGTCTCAAAATTCGGAAAGATTCTTAAACATAAATTAGAATCAGATATAAGGGGAAACCTTCTGCATGAGTTAGTTATGATATATAATATAAAGACACGTGATCGATAAATCAATTTCATTAGTAGGTTCAGCGTCGTAACATGGTAAATAGCAGACGGCGTGTTGAAATCTGACGAATTTTAATGCGCTTTTATGAATTAAAAGTACTGATGGTTTACTTCAATAAAATATTGTGTGTATTGGGTCCATTATAAAGCAATCTTCTCGATATTTGTTTTGACATTTATTTATTTATTTATTTATTTATTTATTTTTAATGGATTAAAAATGAGAGGTGCGTAGAAGGTATCTGAAGTAGTCAAGTGCATTGAACCAACAGCTTATAACTTCGAGAAGGATTTTATTTTTTTAATAAGTATTACAAAAATATTATGAATTTGCGCAAAGTTTTTACTTTTATTTATTGTATTGATGTATTTATTTTGCTATTTCAAATTTAAAGTGTTTTTATTATCTTAATTTTTGCTTATATTTCTTTTTTCACTAAATTAATTACATAAGACAATAAAAGATCTTAACATAAAGATAAATAAAGGAAAAAAATACAACAAAAAATATAGAAAAGAAAAAGAAACAAAAAAGAACCTACTGTTAGGAAAAAAAAACCAAAAAAAAACAAGAAATTATGAGAAAATAATACTTATTTTATATATATATATAAACTTCCCACGGATTTGACTCTCAAAGTTATAAGCTGTCGATGCAATGTACTTGACTACTTCAGATACCTTCTATTCACCTCTCATTTTTAAGCTATTATAGAAATAAACAATAATACCAAAATAAATATCGAGAAGATTGTTTTATAATGGACCCAATATACAAAATATTTTATTGAAGTAAACCATCAGTGCTTTTTATTCATAAAAATGCATTAAAATTTATTAGATTTCAACACCCGCTGCTGTATAAGATAGCACAATAATTACAAATAAAATCTGTATTAACAAAAATTAAATTTTTCTGTCCACAGAATATATTTTCGCTGTTTTTCAAGTGCTGTCTATATGTTTATGTGTGTGAATGTATGTTTTGTAGAATCTTGTGGGCATAATAAAATCTATTTCAAACTATATTCAACTTTCTATTTAAGATTTTAGTCATAATGTTTAGATCTGACTAGATTTCTATATTGTACTTAAAAGATAATTGTTTCCTTAATCAAAAATGTAGTAATGTACATTAAATTTCATAATTAAAACTACAATAAAACCTCGTTAAGTCGTCACTCCGTTTAAGTCATCGTTTTCCTTTGGTCCCGACAAGGTCTCATACACAATAAAGTAAAATAACCATCTTTTACCTGTCACCAAATTTAATTCTATTCCGGATAACTCTTAACCCTCAAAAATGGCCAAAAGCATCTTTCTTCTCCATTTTGCATGCCATCGTGTTGTCTTTTCAGCCCCGTCCCTTCACTTTAAGAAAGCCAAGCCTTTACGGGGAATTTTCGACCACGCTTGTCACTTCATTCCTTTCCTACCCCTTCGGACGATTTGGGTTCCTGGAATCTCGCTGCTAATCATTCAAAGCACACTTCTCGCTGCGACTCTGTCGAGTGTAGAAGTTTTTCTTGACCGCTCCTGAGTGTGACTTCATTTCATAGCGAGTAAGTCCCGCTATAAGGGCTATTTTTTCCCTTGCAATTTCGTGGTTCGATTACGTTTTTAACATGCCAGGGAAACGAAAACTTACCTCGTTATCTTTTAAAGAAAAAAAAGACTTAATTGCACGTTTTGAAAAATCAAATGTTTCGAAAACAGCTTTTGCCAAAGAACACCATATTCCCAGGACTACATTAAACGATATTCTTTCATCGAAATAAGTAATTGAAGAAGCTGACTGCAAAGACAAAAGAAAGAGAATGAGGAAATCGAAGTTTGACGAGTTCTAGGAGGTTTTAGTTCGATGGCTAAAACATTCCAGATAGCAAAATGTGCCGATTTCTGCCGTGATTCTCAAAGAAAAAGCCGTGGAAATTGCTAAGGAGTTGAATATTGAAGATTTTGGCAGCAGCAATGGTTGTCTGGAACGTTTCAAAGACAGACATTGCCTTTCTTTTAAAACGATTATAATGTGGTAACTATAAAAAGTGTTTTTTTTTTTTGTTTTTACACTCATTCATCTGCATGTATTGATT
>JAFIDM010009631.1:145260761-145294801 GCA_023159025.1 Thereuonema tuberculata | reverse complement strand
CCTAAGTCGTCAAAAATGTTTGGTCCCTTGAGTGACGACTTAACGAGGTTTTACTGTATTTCTATTAATATGGGAAGGTGATTAGATTTTGTATGTGCAGATTTATTTTGAGTTATTTTTTGTTTAGGATCAAAATTTTCACTAAATTTGAATAGCAAAAACATTTTATATTTTAAAATTCTTAAAATTGTTTAAAAATAGAACAAGTCTTAAATTGATTGCACTGCTGTTTATTTATTTCTATATTTATTCATATTAATGATGCCCATATAAGTGTTTGTATTGTATAGCTAACCCTTATTGCACACAAAAAATCTATAAGGGAGATGTTCTGTGGATAGAAGTGGCAAGTCAGTTTTCCAGTAACACCAAATATGCTTTAAATGAAGAAAATCCAGGAAGTCCTTGACTTTGAATGATCAGTCTGTTATATCATTTTGTAGTGTGATTCAATCAATTTCGTATAACATACCTATCATACAATACTAACAGGAAATGTACAAGCGAGTGTCTTAAAGTTCCTTTAAAGGTCACTTTAAAATCAACTAACAGTTCCTTTATCTACAAAAACTCATCACAAAATTAAATAAATATGTCCTGTAGTAAAACAAGTTACATAAGCAATATAAACTTAAGCACAGTTCCTGCAATGATATCTACTTTGGAAATAAATGGTAGACTAATTTGACCAATATGCTAGGTAATAGAAAAAAAAAATGATCAGAGATTGCTTAGAAAAGATTGTGAGGATTCCTAAAATTAATTATAATAAAACAGATAAAATAATTATTGCCACACAAAATAATAAAAAGTAAAAAGCAACGCTGATTTGAAATTCTCCATGTAAAATCAAATAAAGAAGAAAACATTTCAACTTTGGCTGGATAAAAAGATACGTAACAAAATTGTTGCAAAGTGATAAAATCACAAGAAGATTTTGAACAAAACTGTTATGTATGAATAATATTTAAATCAATCATAATAACAGACAGGTGACATAATGTTGTATAATATTCTGTTAAGATAACTTGTTAAATAATATCTATGAAATTAGGTATTTTTCATGGAAGTTTAAAATACTGCTTTAGAACGAATTTCTGATGAAATTTGAAGTGTTGTGATGGAGTTATTTGAAAAATAAAAGGTTTTCAGTAATAAAATGTTCTTTTTTACAGTACTAACTTTTGACATTTCATATTTAATTATCTTATATAGCGTACAAATAAATAAAACGTTTGATAAAATAAAGTTCACTGAATTAGAAGAACTGACTTAAAGTTATTAGTTGATAACAATAGAATCCAGTTTTACTTTTATGACCTAATACAATTCATGTCATCTAATGGTTTCGTCCTTTGAAAGCATAAAAATAAGTTCAGTTTCATTACAGTCACCCAACAACTCATGTAAAGAAGTAGAGTAACTAAAGACACTGATCTAATAACTATGTTACCAACAGAGTTTCCCCCTACCCCTTTCGTACCAAAATACTAAGCGACATTTATATTTGTTTCTAATCTCTAATTATTCATTAATAAGACACTGGAATTGGTTTTTCTGAACTACCGTATTTCCTCAGAATGCTACTCCATATTGATTTTGAAGACAGGTGTTCCCAGGTCCCTTGTGGATTTCCTTTTCTTTAAAATTGATGCATAATAAGCCTAGAAGGATCTGCTGCTTTTCCATTTTTTTTATGCATGGAGGAAATAGCAAATAAAGCATATATTTATGGAACTTCCACACTATCATTTGAACAGTTTACTAATGCAAATGGTTTACTTCTAAACAAACTGTGGCATTCCTGCTAATATATTTAAATTAGCTTTAATAATAATTTTGAAAGCAATTGGCAAGTACTACAAGAAGCCTTAATGTGCATTACGAACAAGTAAACTTATTAAGAGTAAAAAAGAGCTTTTGGGTTTGTTTATTTGTTTGTTTATTTCTATCTCACATTTTAGAACATTTTTTCCAAGTAATTTGACTTCCATTCTTTCGACAGTATGCTGTAGCAAAATAATAGTTACAATGCAAAATATTCATCTTCAAAAGCAAAAAAAAAGAAACGGTTTAATATTTTCCTTATATGTATATTTTACTACTTCTCCCAAATGGCGAGTCATTGTAAGAAATGATGACTGTCTTCAAGAGTAAGGAAAACCTTAATATCTTTCTCTTTTTTTTTTGTTTCCATTATTATCCCATATGGTATCTGAAAAATCTAGAAGCAGTGCAAAACAGACTGTTAATTCAACAACATTACGAATTTTGGATAAGGAAATACAATATGGATATGTACAGCTTAATGTCTGTCCGGTCAACATCTGTTCACATATTCATCCAAGGTCTCAAAAGTCAAAAAAATCCTAATTCTGAAGAAAGTTTTTATAAAAAAAGTTTAAAAAATTACAAAAATAAAGTTTGAAAATTAAAAATAAAATAAAATAGTGCATATAATAGTATAACTGCATTATCGTTAGTGTGTGTGTTTCATGTAAAATATTTTACGGAAAGGTTAAAAACTAAAACAAAAAAATTATTAATTATAAATATAAGAAAAAAAATAATTTACTGTACAGTACTGTAATTTAGTGTAAGGATATAATCATTAGTATGAATTATAATAAAGTTTTAACATCAGTTTACAGCACTTCCCCAATTCATCCAAGCTCACTTTGCATTTACAAGAACAGCCTCCAAATTCACTCAATATTAATTAACTTTGCACATTGATGTTTAAAAACCACAGCTCTATCCATGATAAGTTCAGATTACACACCATATATTTAAACTCTCAAGTGATCCTTTACTGGATTTTGGAGCGATGTTGCCCCAAACTCTCAGTTTACTACAAGGGAAGTTCAGCTATCCTGAAATCCTCCTGACGAAATAATACTATACTGTTTTATTGTATGTTCTGTGTTCTGTAAAGTACTGTACTGTACTTTAGTTAGTTGAATACAGTATTCAACCTGTATTAGTTAGTTGAATACAGTACAGTATTATGGCTATTTAAGCACTACAATATAAGTACAGTATAGGTTTGTTTACATTTAATGTTTGCACAACATCCACTTAAAGTTCTATTGGAAGGAATTTAACCCTGATGTGAAGTGGGGAATACCTGTAATCAAATTTTAGTGAATGAATTCCTATTTTCCTATACTACATCTCCTGTCTTTTCTAAAGCCCACAGATATCAGCTAGTATACATTTGCATGAGACAACATTTTATTGGCATAAAGCTTAAAAAAATAAACAAATTACAGAAAACAGAAATGAAGTTTGGTGCCAGTTTTATTTTTCACATATAAATGTAAATCTCTACAAAAAAAAAAAAAAAGAATTGCTTGTTGCTATGCTTTTCATTAATGATGCAACTGTCTTATGTTATTGGGTGTGCTTTAGTATACACTGGAAGTTCTCAATAAAACAAAAGAGAAAGATTAAATTATCTGTACATTATAAACTTTTCAAATTTACAAGGAAAAATATTTGGGCCATGTACAAAAGATATTCATGAATGGAAGTTTAGTATCAAAATGAGATGCAGGAGGGAAAAAAATGATAATAACAATAATAATAATAATTACTGTCTTTGTATGTGGAACCACATAATTATTTTGTTCTTTTTAAAGATGCAAAAAATAATTGAAAATAGTTTCTAACATATTATGCTTAAACAAATTATTAATTTTCAAATCATATGATTTACAATCTGAAAAATGTTGCAAACAAAAATATTATTATTTGTTTTTATTTTTTATTATTATTGCTTTTGGAGGTATGACTTCTTTGCAGCAGCTTTTTATTGCCCTTGAATAAAAAATTAACAGCAATTACATGGACATTGTCTTGGCACAGAAATAGCTTGATTATGGATATTTCTTTAGTTATACAATTTTCAAAAATAACTACACGATTTCTTGGTTATAACATCTATCAATAATACCAGTGTGTCAATAAACAATCCAAATTGATAGTTATTTTGTAAAACAAAAAGTAAGCACATACAATTTTTTTTGTTTTCTTTTAAAGAAATATATTTGGATCATAAATTTCCTATCTATAATGAAATATTACCATTTAATACTGCATCTCAATCAAAACTTTCAAAAAAAAAAAAAAGAAAAAATTTAATATACATTCACATGTTAATACTTTAAGAATTCTCATCAAATTTGTAAGATATCTACTTGCAAATATGAATTCAATGCTATAAATATCCAGTGTCATAATAGGAACTGTAAATATATACAAGACTATAAAAATACATACAAAAGGTATACGAATCTAAAGAATAGGTTTTAAAGAAGTACAAACACTTATTTAATTTGAAGCACAATATCTTTTTTTAACTATCTGAATGCACAATTTCTAAATGCTGAAAATCTGTATGAGAAAGCCAAGTCATCCAAAATTTCTGTCTTTTTTTTTTTTTTTTTTAAATACCTAAGCACATCAAAAATTAATATGAGGCCATTTTGCCAGCAACACTAGATGTTATAATTTGCTTTGTACTAATATATCTTTAAAACTATTTTGAAATATATTAACAATAAAATAAGAAATTACATTGTAAATTTATCATTAACTTATTAATTTAGCATTGAGAGGGCAGTGGAGTACACATGCATCTAACCATGTAGATCAAATACCCTATTTAAATCTGGACTTGATTATATTGGGTTATTCTGACAAAACAAAGTTTCATTTGAAATGCTATAAATGCAAAAGTAGTAACATGCTCAGGACAGAAATGAATACATAAATTGAAACTGTCATTTTGCTGAACTTACAGCATTTCTCATGCAGTATTAAAAAGAAAGAAGAAGACAAGAAAAAGGACAGTAATCTAAGACAGAACAACTGCAAAGAGAGTGAACAGTCTAATTGGTAAAAAGATTATGATATAATTGCTTTAAATCTGCATAAATCACATACAAATGGGATATGTACAAGAGAACATGTATGCCTTAGCTTTGGCATCTCAGATGGGCTAAGAAAACAGTAACATTTGACCTTGATAAAAAATAATAAGTTTTTCTTGAGAAAACAAGAAGTTCACCCACAATGGAGAAGTTGACTTAAATGACATTATTACAAGTTAACAATAAACCAACAAAGTTCATTTGTTTTTTTTGTTTTTTTTTTTAACAATATTGGAAGCTTACATGCTTGTTAAAACAGATCTGTCTGTCATACAAAGCAACAATCTTTGATAAAAAGAAAAAATTGTACCCGATACCTCAAGGATGATTTTACAGAGGAACAGCAGACTTGTCTGCCCATATATGCTGTAGAGAGGACAATGGAAAATATAAACCTTGTGCAAATTCATATTAAATAGGAAGAAATAAAAGTTACAATTTGTAATTTGGCAGTGCACAGAAAGTATCTTCGGTGAAAGACTAGAATGAATTCTTTTTAAGTTTTGAGAGATATAGCTAGAGCTGTTGAATTCTTAAAACTTAACAAATAATAATAATAACTTATAAAAAAGGAAAAGTAATTATTAAAAACACAGACTGATGAGCAAATTTGCATTGCTTTAGAAAGTCACTTTCAGATCATAAGTGAGATCTTTAAATAATAAACTACAATTTCAAATAATTTCCTCTCAGATTCACAAAGACTTAATTTAGAAAAAAATATATTAAAAGAATCCTGTTTGTATAAAAGTAAGCTTTATTATTTATTATTATTTATTTATTTTGTAAATTATACTTCAAAGTAAGCTAATTGTTAACTTATTTCTTTAAAAGTTTACAATGTTATCTTTGCAAATTAAATCTTGTATATCTGAAGAGTAAAACATTTATCCAATTGCTATTCTTATTATTCCAAATTATCTCTGAATCCTCTGTTTTGTTTTGTTTTTTATTCAATAAACAGTTCTGTTAATTCTGTAAGGTTCAGGTGTATTATAGGAAATTTCCTCACTATAGGAAATTGTGTTACTTTGTAGCACAGATCAAAGAAGATTACAGTGACTTTACTTGTTTTCATTTAAAAAATAAAGCAAAAGTACATCTGCCATCCCTAATATATTACATACTAAAATTCATATAAGAAATTGATATTTTGTTTTGTTTGTTCCTCCTTTCTTTTATTTTGCTTTAGTAAAATCACTTTACTTAAAGACTCTTTAAGGACTAGAGTACAAGAGTTATATGTTGCCATTATTTTTTTAGTTTTTTTGTTTAAACTGAGAATAATCACAATTGTGTTCCTGGCCAGGAAAGAACCTCCAGTGCCACACGGTTTTTTGCCTGCTTCAGCATTGCCACAGCTGTTGAATGCCTTACACTGTCCAATCGATGGCCATTCACTGACAGAATCTGGTCTCCACATCTATTTAAAAATATAAAAAAAAATAATTAATAAATAAATGCATTTTCAGGTTTGTGTAAAGACCTTTATTCTAAACAAGATCCAAAAACAAAATCAGAGCACTCCCTTCTTATATATTTTAGTTTGAACTAAATGATTCTTATTAATGTTATTAATAGGAATTAAAACAATGTTTTAAACTATTTTCAAGTTTTTATTTAAGAAAAGGAATCCATAAAATGAAAAATTGAAAATTTGATCAAATCAAATGAAAAACGATTTAAATTTGATAATAAAAATTTGGAATGTCAATCCTTAAAATTCAAGCACATTCAACTGAAGCTACAGAGGAAAAAATAGAAGATTCATACTCATAAACATAATGTACTGATATTTATTTCTTTTAAATTACAGTATTATCCATGCTTGATATAATTTTACTCATTGGATATATGTGTGTAAGTGAAAATGAAGTGATGTAAGGTTCTACATTATCTGCCAAATATGAGCAAATATCTATTAATGCAAATGCACGTATACACACATACTTGCCATTTGTCACTTTTCCAAAATTACCTGGTTTTTTTTTTTTTTTTTTTTTTTTGGGGGGGGGGGGGGTTCTTTTTAAGATTTCTGTTTGTTTTTAATTTTTAATAATAATAATGTATGGGTCTGGGAGATTAAGATACCTTCTTTTTCCACTGTTTCATTCACTCCATTCACTTACTTTAATTTGCCTTCTTGAGCAGCTGGAGAATCTTGAACAACTAATAGGATATGAATTGGTTGGTTGCCATAGATACTATCTCTTCCTCCAACGATACTAAATCCTAGACTACCAGTACAGCTTCTGTGTAATACAACAGTTTTTGGCATGTGGAGAGTTCTGAAATGGAAAAATACAGATATAATTTTGTAAAACATAAGAACATGAATAATAGATTAGAATACAAGAGATTTGAATGATTAATAGTAACATTACATATACACATTTCTATGCTAATGTAAAGTTAATACTTGAAGGCTAATTAATGCTTTCAATGAGAAACAGGAAAGAAGCAGAACAATAAGAGACTCAACAAATCGTAACAAATAATCACATCATGATCTCAACACAGGATTAGTACTACCATTTTGAAGACACTAATTTCAAGGATCTTGTTAAGTTCTATGCAAACATTAAGTTTGCACTGAACTCAAAAGGTAAAAAAAATAATTTCTAAACTTGCACATGCGAGGCACATGGCACAAAACTCTTTATAATGAGCTCATTTAAAAATTAATCTATAATTCAAATTAAAACATTCATTAGTATCTTTAGAAATGCTTACTCAGCTGTCATTATTTTTTTTTAAAAGACATTACAAATACAAAGCGATATCTTCCAAAATCTGAGGAATTTCAAGGCTTTGAAGAGAATAAAAAAATTAAAATTGAATACGTTCAAAGTTTTTATACATTGCCACAAGCTCTGGTAATAGATTTCTACTGACAGCTAGCAGTTAATACCAATATAAGTTAACAGACAAATTAATTGCAAGATAGTTTTAAATGATTCAATAAAAGTACAATAATATCGAAATAAACCTTGAAAAACAGGAACACAATGAGATACACAATCATTTGCTTTCACGCTTTGAGCAATCATCAACCTTCTTATTTATCAAAATAAATTTCTTACATAGTCCACTAGTATAGATTATGTATAAATCATGTGTAGATGTTACAGATAATCTTTCCAATTAGGGAATTTCTATGTCAAGTTTCTATTACAGTATTTGTATTCATTTAACACAAAACTTTTCCAATAACAGTTATTTTATGCTGGATGGAGGAAAACAAAATATTGGTTAAGTTAATAAATGTGTTTGTTAATAGCATTTATATTAAGTTTTTCTATAATAAACAAAATGCCTTCAATTTGCAAAATAACTCAAAGGATCTTTACATACTTTAGGATCATTATTTTCAGACTAAATCTGAAAGAAGAACATGGAATATATATTACATTCATGAAACTAATGAAATATCTCATTCAAAATTGAAAGTAATTTTGGCATCTCTATTCTTTCTAAAGATATGTTTCACTGATGGCCCTCCAGCTTAGATTTGGGCTTTGGTTGATATTAGTATCACAGAGTGAAGGACACATCAAAGTCACGTCCTGCAGGTTATGCTAACAGGTTCACTCAGAAGCTGTTATCAAATTCCTGGATGAAGAAAGAAAAATTTGTATGACATTATCTAAATTATCTTTTTTAGCTCTTATTCTTGCAAAGATGTTTTGAGGCATAGATAAGTTTTGTTAATGTTGAACATTATTATTCCCCAATTTAATTTTTTGGGGAAGGAGTGTTTTTGTTCTAACAATGACAAATAACTCCCATATAATATAGTTTGCCTAGTCAAATGTATTAAGGATAAACCACTAAAAAAGTAAGTAATTTCTCTGTAATAAGATGGCCCTGCCCAGACTCCATTAATTATTGAACTCATTTCCAAACATTACATTTCAGGTATATGTAAATTCATCTTGTTTTAGTTTTTTATTGTTTTTTATTTGAATTTTGGAATTATGTTATATTGGAAGACTTACCTTGGAAGACTTTGCCAATACATCCAAGATGGGATAAAATTTCCAGGAGCAGAACTAGTTTCTGGTCCTTCAATGACTCCTAATGAGACAGATGTTTGATTGGCAGTAACTTTGAGTTCTGCAACTGCTTCTGAGTGACTTATTCCAAGCAAACTAGTACCATTCACACTTAGTAAAATATCACCTTTCTAAATAAATAAATAAAAAAAGGAAGGATATTTAGAAATACATTTCTTTGTTTTCAAAATAGTATTTTTGTTTTTTTCTAATATTATACATTAATATCTTATTTTCTAATTATATTAACTCTTGCTTATTCTCTTATTTCATGACACTCCAAAGGTATTCCTTGAAATGTGATTGTCTTTCAATGCACATCCTCATGAATCATGGTTACACAAAGGTCACAAAACGAATGTAAGCTCTCCTACCATTCTGTAATTCTCATTTTCAGTTCATAGGTTTTCTTAAGCTTTCAGCATTATTTTCTTTGCAGTGTTTCTAAGCGAAAGCATTACAGACATTAGCAAGGACAGGAAATAATGTATTTGTTAATCATGCATCTTTTATAACTGGTTTTACCAAAGGAAACGGTTTTAAGTGTTAGACTTTGAAGAGTTGGACATCCACTTATATTAAGTTTTTCTATAATAAACAAAATGCCTTCAATTTGCCTTCAAAACATTGGTTGATTGAACCTCATAGCAACCTACTGATAACTAAGCCACCATAGAAAGCACTACAATGGTTTCCATAACCATTCAATCAAAAAGATTATTTTCATGAGATTTCATGTGCCAGCATGGACGCTCTTACAAATTTGGGGTGGTAGGAAGGGGTCAGAAAATATTTTGGCAATGTAAAAAAGAAAAAAAAATGTAAATTGTACTTGTCACAATTATAAAAAAAAATTAAGTAAAATAAAGTAATTTTATGATTCTAGAATTGATCAAAAGAACTATAAAAAACCTCTATCTGAGTTCCCAGATAGTATTAAGAGGTTCCCTGAACCTCATGAGTTCCCCTATTAATTATCCTTGTCTTCTAGTAACCATGCTTTCCGCAATTGGAGTGTAAAAATGATGATTGTATTATTTTAAATTCAATATTTAGTTTGTAACCTCTTAGTGATAGTTCTATGGATCCACAGTGATTGCTGATCCTGTTTAAGAGCCACTGACTTACAGCGTTATTCGGTACAAGAGCTACTATACACAACTATTATTAAGGAAGCTCAAGATAGTAATACAAATTTATTTCATAAACCAAATTTTTTTTTTTGAATAAATGGATTAAAATTAATTGATTAAAAAGTTTCATTTTAATAAAAAAAATAAAGTAAATTTTGACAAAAGTTAAATGTTCATTTTAATGAATAATCTTTGTCTGAAGAAGGTTTAATCTATTAAAATTATTTTGTAAAAAGTAATTAAACAGAAATGTTTAAATGGAGACATAAAACATTAAATAATTTATCCAAAATTACCTTAATTTGTTTTGATCTTCCAAGACATCCATGTGTTTGCATATTAGTAACATAGATTGGTGTGTCCCCTTGTTGACTACGCATGCCTCCAGCTACACTTATACCGAGACTTTCATTGGCAGACTAAAATGAGCAGACAGATAAATTAAGACTCAATTTTTCAACCATTTATTAATCTTTTTTTAAAAAAAATTAGCCATGAACATCCCACAGCGTATAGACAAGAAAATAATAATAAGTTAAGAAACCAAATATGATATTAAATGAAATCAGATTATTCTGGTTATTCACAAAATGTGTTGAAGCCATTATTTTTATTTTAAGGTTATAAAAGTAAAATGAAAGTTTTCTGTCACCTTATCTACATTCTTTGATACAGCAAACAATAAATAAATAAATAAATAAATAAATAAATAAATAACATTCAATCAAAAATTCTCAAATTATAGCGAATATTTGCTTTGAATTTTACAATTATTTCATATATCTTTGGTCTTTCAAAAGAAAACACAAATTTAAAGTAATTAAAAAAAAATCTTGTAAATTTATTGTTAATCACAGCAAAAAGTTTTAAATTATTATTTGCTCACAATCACAATAATTTCACATTGCATACCGGTATCTACTGCTTCAGCCAGTCTCATTTCTCATACTTCAGTCATTCAGCTTTTATTGACATTAAGTCAGACAGATTTTACTCTACAAATTGTGAACTTTTAATTCACTTTTGTTTTTTTTACATCTATCACTTGTTGAGATTTGTATAATTCTGACTTTAAAATGTTCAGTGAAACAGCCTTTAGTTTGAATGCTTTTATTTGTTTGTTTATCAGTAAAATTGTTTTCACTGCTTTCTTTTTTCAATTCATATATTTAAGCTTAATATGACTGCTATTGTTTGAGTTTGATTAGGATTGACAAACTGGAGCTAATTTACTAATTCGAGTAAATTAATCGCTCGCAGTTAATCTTTAGCTCAGCAATCTAACAACATAGTTTAAATAGTAAAACAAGAGTTTTATACCACACAAACAATTTACATGCAATCTCCTAGAGACATAATATTACAAGATATCACAATTTAGCAAATGAGGAGAGAGATTAGTTCACCTGAGAAGGTGATTTATTCTGATATTAGGCAAAACACAACATGTACTTAACGTATTTAAGTTTGGCAAATAACATGTAAAATATGATTGCAAATCTATTCTATTCAATGTGTAGGATATTTCATAAATACATTGTTCGTTTTTTAGTATTTTTGTTGTTGTTGTTATAAGTTAATATTTTTGATTTTTGAATTATGAATACTTTTCTATTTTGTAAAATATGGTGCAGTTTATGAACAGACTCTTTACTTGATTTACTAATGCAAACAATAAAATGCTGGCAATTTCTAATTTCAATCTTACTTTTGTGATGGTGAAGTATTTTGGCTGAAGAGGTCTATCTGGTGGTGGACGAGGAGATCTTCTAGTTGACCTCTGGCAGAGACTTACATCTTGAGATGTATTACCAGAGGTAAATGAAGTGGAATTGGTTGCATTAAGACTTGTTTTTGGATTAGCTGAGGAAGCTGGAGATGTTTGCCTTGCTACAAGCAATTCTAAATTCCTTGGACTTGTCTACAAAAATGAAACAAAAAAATGCTGAGTTTAGATTACATTGAATTTATAAAATCACAAATCAGATTACACCAATAACTGATTTCATGACAGATACTGATTTTCACCTAATTAATACATTTTCCAGATTCTCCCCATTAATAAATAAAACAAAAATATTTAAGCTTTACATTAAATTTTCAATATGTAATTTTAAATTCTTTTAAAAATATGCAGCCTTAGTGTCTTGTTTTGTTTTGTTTTTCAATTCTGTTAAAATTGAAATAAATTCTTTTGTCACATTCTGTTTTGATATATAAATACAATTACTGTTTGTTTTATTTGAAATCTAATGCAACCTTAAATTACATCAGCCACTAGTTATGAAGTTTAATTGATTTAAAATAAACTCTTTGAAATCCCATTCTCAATTCCCCAAATAGTGTTTGCAAGTCTTTCTTCAAGAAACTGCACTGTGGTATCATTAACATTAAATGAGCATACACTTACTTAATAAAACATTTTTTTTTTTTTTTTTTGTAAATTATTGTAATCTGTACTGCAAAACCAAAAGCTACTTATTCACAGATATTTTAAATACTTTTAGGTACATTACAGTTCATAATTTAGGTATATGACAAATAATTTTATGACCCTTTTTGAGGGGCCTATCACCTAACCTGGTACTGGGGTTCATTACCTAATCTGATACCAGATTGCATATCTGAGGGTGGGGCTTGGATATGTCAGTGCATGTGTTACGTAAAAATGAAAAAGCACAATCACTATGTACATTTCCTACTTGTTACTTTTGTTTAAATGCTAAAAATAAGTATTCACACAAGAAACAGCACTGCATCAACCATCAGGGAGAAACATTGAAGTATCCCCTAATAATGAATTATAATTGACATGTTTTGGATGGAAATAGATCACAACTTGTCACCTTTGGGTCAGAGAATATGCTGAGAAATCAACTGTTACATCTTCTCAGGTTTTTAAAGTTGAAGGCTTTATGGAATTTTTAACTATAGTTTTAGTTACAATTTCTCTTTTTAAGAATGTTTAAGTGATTTTTTTTTAATGGAAAAAGTTATCAAGAAGCTATATTTTTTTTTAAGAATTAAAAGGTGAAATAGATGTCTTCTGAAACAATTATAAACTGAGAAAAATATTATGACTATATTTTGAGATTGAAAACTTACGGAATTAAACTCAAAAAAACATTAATTCAATAAAACTTTAAATTGAGCTTTATAATAGTTCATTTAGTGACTAAAAAAATAAAACTTGATTTATTTTTTCTAATTGCTTTAATTTTAAAAGTGTATGTGATGGGAAACAAAATAAACTGACAGGATTCATAATAGACAAATGGAATAAGTTTTAACCTTTTAATATGGATCTATGCAATAAAATTCCCTTACAGCATATTTGGTGAATGGGCTAAAAGCTTGCAATGTAACTCAAATTATATTGTAATGGATTTCCTTATGAATTGATCAGCTTTTGGAAATATTTTTATGATACCAACAGTCTCATGGGAAAAAAAATCATTGAAGGGAGATTCTGCAGTATTTCTTTATACAAAAAAAAAAAAAAGTAAAAAATAAAAGATCGAATATTAACCTGTAATCAAATTTCGATCTACAGGATAGCTTTAAAATTTACCATATATTCCAATTAACTAAAAGAATAGAAAAACACTAATTTTAGTGCCATTAACAAGGGATTTAAAAAAAAAGTATAATATAACAGTATAATACTGTTATTAACCTGAATAAGAAGTGAAGCTTCTTCCAATCTTCCTTGACGCATATCTTGTCTGTTAATTTCAAGAATACGATCATCAGGCTGAAGTTGTCCATCTAATGCAGCCACGCTTCCTTCCATCTATGATTTAGAAGATTAAACTTAATTAAAATAAACAAGCGATTGCTCAATTTAAAACTAAACAAGTTTTTTGTTTGTTTATGTTTAAAATTTCACAAATATATAAAGTATCATTTTCAAATAAAAAAATTGTATCTATTTACTGTTAAAATTTAAATTTAACTTTCAACTATGAAGCAATTGTATAGCTGAGAAACATAGCTCTCATATATATAAGCATGGTTAAATGGTTTTAACACTCATCAATCCATCATACAATTTTAAATCAAATTAAACACATCTGTGTGGTCTGTTGATCTATATGTAATAAAAATTCATAACTCTTATTTTAGGAAGCTGAAACCTCCCAGTTGGTATAGTTTACAAATGTAGCCTCACCACTTATTTTGGTAGAAATTTGGAAGGACAGAGGAGTAAAAAAAACCCTCAATTTAACATTGTATAGTATAGTATAGTATAGTATAGTATAGTATAGTATAGTATAGTATAGTATAGTATAGTATAGTATAGTATAGTGATGGAATGGTTATCCAGAAAATATCCAATACTTGGCCAAATTTTACAAAGTCAAAAATTACAAAAATTTTTGATCAGACAAGTGAGACCATTTGAGTATTTTTATTTTGGTTGCTGGTTCACAGAGATACATCTGCTCCAAATTAGTTCAGTTACACAGCTGGGTAAATGGGTGTCTTTAATTGCAGGGTACTTGGCATTTGAGTACCTGGTATCTCACTACATTGGAGGTAAATTAAGATCATTAACATCAAGATAATTAGAATACGAAAATAGTTCACTTAGAAATACAAAATTTTAATGGTATATTTTGTATATCTAATCGTAGTTCCGAATTCATTTGGATGGAAACTGGACCCATAAGTATATATATATATATATATATATGAAAGCCTTCCATATGGTTATTTAAAAGTTATCATACCAACTGTTACTGTCTTGGTAAAAATTGTGATTTTTTTTTTTCCATTTTCTTGAATTTACATTTAATGAGGATTAAAAAAAAGATGATAGTGTAATTGAAATTAATTCTGCTGATTAGCAATAAAACTTACCAATTCTGAGATAAAGATGCCAGGTTCAAACCTGAAATATACAGAAATAAAATACAATTTTAAAATAATTTTATAAACATTAATTGTATAATATCAATTTATGGGATAACAGCAATAATGAAATAAAAAGAAATGTCAATAGGAAAATACAGAAATCTTAAATAATAATGATTTAGCAAGTTCTGGTTCTGATTCAGTGCACCAAAATATGTCTGTGAACCATAAAAGATGTGTAATAAGACTGATTAATTAATAATTACTAACATTTTCATACAGAAAAGCTCACAAGATATATGAATCTATTTGCTGAAAGTTATTGGTTAACTTTAAGATTGCTATAACTTCTATAAAAACTAAAATCCTCAAGGTGTAAATTGTTTAAAAAACTTTCAAAAAAAAAAAAAAAACTGTTTATCATCAAACTGCACTAAACTATTATTTATGCATGTAAAGAGATATTTACATGCATATGTCTATATATTGATAATTACTTAATTATTATGATTTAATAAGAATAATTAGGATGTTTTCCTTACCGTTTAGCAGATAATTTAATTCCTAATTGTTTTCCTGGCTGCTTATCCAAAATAATCTTTAGAGCATCTACATAAACAGTAATTTAATGTGAGAATTTCTGAATTTAAAGCATTCAAAGAATTAATAGTATTTTTACTTCATAATTTGTTCATATAACTTAAAGTAAGATGCTTAAAAAAAATTTTAAATATTATTTTTTATCTATTATTTCCTATCCTGCTACTTCTCATAACTACTTTAAATAAAACAAAATTTATATTGTACATGGTTTTAAAAAGTAAACTAGGCTCTTATTAAAGGTTTAGTTTACCTTCAATTGGCTGTGTGCCATAAGGTTCTGTGCGATCTCTGTATACTGTCAACATTAAAGAAGGAGTTGATTTTAATAATGCAGCACAAGCTTGCATATGTGTGCATCTTGTTAAATCATCTCCATTGACCTAAAATATAAAAGAAAATTATTTTGTTAGTATTAATTCTTTTAAAGCTAAATTTCAAGAACATTTTTATGAAAAAAAAAATTTTGGAACTTTCTTTTAGACTTTTATGAAGAGAAGGTTTACATAAACATTAAATAAAGAGTTTTGCCCTATTTAGCCTCATTTAAACAAATAAGATGTTTTGATAAATTAAATAAAGCTCTTTAAAATTAATTAGTTTAGAGGGAAGGCTAAACATACATGCAAGTGAAAAGGCAAAGGAATAAAGTTATGATATCTTATTTCTTTCCAATATTATAAAATGAAGAAGCTCATTATCAGTGTTATTTGAATACGAAAAAGGCAGAGGGAGCTCTTGAATATGTAGAAATATGCTGAAAATCCCATTGTTTTTATATTACAATTAATTAATTCTTACCTCAATTAGCTGATCTCCAGGTTGAAGGCGTCCATCCTGCCCTACCAACCCATCAGGTAAAACTTCTTGAATTACAATGCATCTCTAGAAAATGAGAAAATACTATAAATTTAATCTTAAATTTACTATTTAGTTAACTGTTTATACTATAAAAAAAATAATAATAAAAAAATTACTTGAATAAGTGGCATTTTTTGAAATCTGATGAAATGAAGACGGATTAACATTGCTGACTATTAATCAATAGGTGATGGAGATTTTTTTCTCTTATTAGCTGTAATAATCCAACAGTGGAGAGGTGATAAAGATAAATCACAAGCAATGATTACAAACAATTCAGAACCACTTTGCAGCATAATGAAAAAGATAGTATAATGAATTTAAATATTTGCCTGATCTGGGTTTTTCTTAATCAGTGAAGTATGTTTTTTTTCCATTTTTTGTTGATCTGATTATACAAATGTTAATTGTTTTTCATTCTTTTAAACTCCTGATTGGTTTGCCATATCTTACTTTTGACAACAGCAGTTGATTTCTCTGGTAATATGCTTCACAGAAAAAACCCAGTACGGAGAGTTTCTTCTGATGGTATCTTACACTCGAAAGGATAATGGTTTGTTCTTAGTTGTGTAGGGCTCACTTTGCTTAACTAAGATGGCCATTCCTTTATTACTCTGCTAACTTAGGTTGCCCATTCTTCCATCCTCAAATTCGTTTACTGATTAAGCTGCTTAGCTTCTCCAGGCTATGCCCAGGCCCGGATTTCCGCCTAGGCCTAGAAGGCCCGGGCCTAGGGGCTTCAGCCAGCCAAGGGGCCCCACCATATTGAATTGTTTTTTTTTGTTTGTTTTTTTTGGTTGTTAAAATAGGATTGTCCTTTTTTTTGGTGTTTGGATTTTTGGGTTGGGGGGGGGGGGTGCAAATATGAAGTGCCTAAGGGCCCTGGATGTTTAAGTCCGGCCTGTATCATGGGGAGGTGGGGATGGGGGATATTGATATTGTCCAATTCTGAGCATATCAATATTACTAGTATTTGTTCACTTCTCACTTTGAAGTTTTTCAATATTATAATCTGATTATGAATATCACAGACTTTTTTTATTTTATAGCTTTGCTTAATTCTTTTTCTGCTTGTGATTTTTACATTAGTTTTATTTTATCACTCTTGCTGAACTGCTTTACATTATGAATAAATGGGAATTTTTAATTACACTAAAAACGTTAAATAGTCAAATTACCAGTGGAGAATCATGGCCACCAACAATGGAAATTCCCAGCACAGGACAAGTCCTTAGTATTTCAATTTTACAGAGTTCCCCTCCTATTATTTCAGTCTGTGGAGCACCTGAAAAACAGTTAAAAAAGTTAATTACACTGCAAAAAATAAGAAATAAGGTATTCAAAAATGCAGAAGGAAAATCAAATCAACTAACATATGACCATGTTGCTTTGTTAATATTTTCATTACCTTGAGGTTTAGGAAGTGTAACACAACTTGGCTGATGTCTGTGAACTGCTTTTCTTGGACCTTGATATCCACATTCAACTGAAGCTGTTAGCCTGCACGCTACAATACCTGGGCATCTGACAGATAAATAAGAATGATTATTTAGTATTATTTGATTATTGTTTCTTTCAGTAAAAGTTAAAACTAAAATTCTTTCTACAGATCATTCTTCTTCTTGTTTATGTTATTATAGTTTATTATATATATATATATTAAAATATATATAAAATATATACAAAAAACAGAACAATTATAAATAGAAATTTATAACTATCAGGGCAGTTTAGGGCATTATTATTTATTTTTCCTAAATAAATGAATAAATAAATAAATAAGGAAACCCACCTAAATTTTAAGTGGTCTTCTAATTCACTACGAGGTATTTCAATATCACAGACAGATGTGCTTGGGCATTTGACCATCAATTTATCAAGTAGCCTGAAATAAATAGAAAGAATGAAACATTATAATGAAATCATATAATTTAAAATTTCAAAACTAAGTAAATAATGATTTTAATTTTTATATCTCTATCATATCAATATTGCGCCAACTTTTAAAAGCATATACACCAACTAAAAATGAAATTTGCTGAATAATATCAAATAATATCAATTTAAACTTTTCAATTGCTTCTGAAATGTAAAAATATATTAAGTGTAAAATACGTTTTTGTAAAAAAAGCATTTATCATTTATATTCGGTATCAAAAACTATTCAGCTGTAGCGGCATGATGCATTCTAAATTAAACCCATGATTTCTGAAAATCAACAGTATATATAAAAGTAAACAAGAAAAAGGTTATTATTTCAACACCATAATAAACTGAATTTTCCCTTTTTTCCTATAAAAAGGCAGTCAAAATACTAATCTTACTTAAGAGATCAGCAATCTGTAAGCTACTAAAAAACTTGAAAAATAATCAAATAAGAATTTTAGTTATTTTTGTCTTTTTCTGAGTTACTTATTCTACCTAATGCATTACATAACAGAACTTCTAGTTACCAATATAAAGAAGCTTCCTTCAAGGTTTTTTTAATGGAAATGATTTCAGAGAAATATACTTCATTCTGAAGCCTTTTCTACACATTCTGTCAGTCAAATCATGATCAAATGATATGATGAACTTCACTTTCTTACAACAATACAGATTACTAGAATTCTAGAAGAATTCTAGAATCATTCTAAGAACAGGAAAAAGCTAAAGAAAAAGCTAAAGTCAGCTATTTTCATAATTAGAATAGACAAGTATGGCCTGTGCTTACCTTTTTACCATAAGACTAGCAGGTTGGCAATCCGATGGGGTTAGAGTGGTTCTATCCAAAGGGCAAAGAGGTTGAATTTGAAGATAACTGAGGAGACATGCTTGACAGAATGTATGGCCACATTTGGTGTCTGTTGGTGCCACAAGAGGCTGAAGACATATCTGACAAAGCAAGTCTTCATCAACCTATAAGAAATTTTAATAAAAGCAATTAATACATAATTGTCTCATAATTCATAATTTAAGGGAAAATGAAGAATTCTCTTCTATAAGGAAGAGAATTCTTAAGTTTATCATTATTTAGAGATTAAACAGCTATTTAGTTAGCATATGACACTGAAATTATGTATCTAAAGACATCAACCTCTTCAAGTTAGGTTAATTTTAGTGCTGCGTAATTTATATGAAAAAAATAAAAAAAATCTAAATAAAATAATTACACAAATCTAGATACTTTGCATTTATTTTGGAAAGGAACTGTGTTTAGCATCATGGATTTAAATAGTTGAGGTCCAATGGCTTTTCGATTATAAGTTTTGAGTTAACTGATCTATATCTTTTCATTAGGCCTTTTTATTTCCTTTAAGCACAATTTACTTTTTGTGCAAAACATATAAGTTGTTAAGATATCAGTATTAAGCAATCTTAAGTAAAATGCTGAATTTTTTTTTTTTTTTAACCTAGGAAAAAATTGAAATTTGCCATCTTTTGTGCAAAAAACTGAGTTAATTCTTAGAATATTATTCAGATTCCAATGAATGATGCATTAAAATTTACCAAAAGTTTAAAAAAATTATAATTTTCAACCCTCATGCTGCATATAAAATACAAAAGATAAAACAAATACTTACATGAAAGATAAACTAAAGGGATTTATCCTACTCTTCTAAGGGTCAAAAATATATAATTTCAAAAACTGTTGATAAATGCCAATCATTCAATCTCTGCAAATTTAATTATTATGTTGTTGTTACTAGAGATATTATGTGTTATAATTTCATCACATTCCACTCACTATAATCTGGGTATTCAGCAGAAAATCTGAGCAGCAATGAAACTGGTTAAAAATTCCCTTTTGCAATGATTCCAGATAAATGATTAATATTGAGACAACCACTCTTTTTATATATAAGATATGTACTTTTATAATAAAATACAGAAATAAATATTTTACATTTTCTTATGATGTAATCAAATCCCATTTTTGCTAAGCAGTTAGTCAAAGTATAACTGCTTCCTTGTTTATATTAATTTGTTTTACTTGAGTAAGTGAAAGGGAAAAAAATGCTATCTTCAACTTCACTACCTCAAATTTGAGTCACTCAATTAGGATATCCCAATTAACAGCATTGAAACTGATATCCTGGCAGTCTTATTCCTAATGACTCAGAATTAACATTTAATCCTGCCTCTTTAGGAATAATATTATTGCTTTATTTGATTTCTATAGATCTAAATTTAATTTATGATTAGCAGATAGCTTGCCAAGAAATTAGTGTTTTCTTGTTTACATCATGTTTTATTCTTTTATTTTTAATTTTCAAAACAACAGTATTAGCTGTCTTCAACCTCTTTTTCAGTTCTTTTGAATTGAGGGTATCCCAGCTGAAAAGTGCCGAACAGCACTAAGCAACTGTTCAGGGCCTCTGGTTCTAGACTTACAAGATTTAATATTTATAGCAGCCCTTCATTGTAACGAGATTTTTTTTTTATTAATACCAATAGGATAACACTAAATTGCATGAAACAGCTGATTTTTGAATAACTTTCTTATGAGTTAGGGCTTCTTTATAATTATTTTATCTTTTATGTTTCCTTCACAGACCAGATGATTAGTCAAACAGTCAATATATATATGAACCAATGAAATAAACAAAATTTACGCTAAATAACTAAATAATGACTTAATAACTAAAATAAAGGTATTCATCAAATAATTATCTTCTGATTTCAATAACCTTTATTAATAAACTACTTAATTTTCTTTAGCCCACAATTCTGCTATTGATAGAACAAACTGTTGGTAAAAAGAATCTAAAGTGTTTCCACAACCTTAAAAAATGTCTAACTTGTTTACTTGATAAGGCAGCAGATCACTTTTACCATCATTTCGAAAAAAATATTCGAAAATAATAAGAATAATTTTAATCCTTGAAAGACCACTACATTAATTATTAAAATTAAAAAACATTAAAAAACAGTACTACCAAACTAATCTTTTGAAAAAATAAAAAAGCAGAGACAGAAAAACATACTGGTAATACTGAACTGGAAAGCTTTTATGCATGTACTAAGAAGGAAAAGAATAAGATGATACAGAAAAAAATGTGTTTGAGTGGGCTGCCAAAGTTATCTGATTGTGGGAAGGAGAAGGTTTACTTCACCAAAGTGTTATTGTCCAGATTGATTTAAAATATTTAAGTGTCAGGCTATTTAAATTTTGAGAAGAAACAATATTTACTTTTAAGCACAAGTTAAGTGAATTATAACAGTGATATCATATCCTCTCAAAACCATCTGCTAAACAGTATGTTTCAACTAACATACTTTTTCAGTCAGATATCTGAGATAATTATCACTGTGTATTAATATACCTTACCTTGATACTAATAGAAACATTTTCTCCTTCAACAGAAACATTTCAGAAAGTTTTCTTAAAATCTTCTAAAGAAGCATTGCTAATTATTGGTTTCTGTTAGAATCTGACCATTTCTACAAGAATTAATAATTAAGGATGTAGAAATATGATAAAAGATCACCAAGCAATAGCCAAATGATTAACCTTGATCTGGATTAACAACTGGTGTTCTTTAACACTTTTTGTGTTCATTAAGTTAAATGAATTAATTGTGGCATGAAATCTGTTTAATTCTGTCCTTAATTTAAGATTCTTCTTCCAATTCCCTATGAGAAGCTTTTTGGAAATCTCCACAGGATTTTTCTTTATTCGTGGTGCGACCATCATCGCATTTTTAAGTGACACAATGAAGTATCATTCAAATATTTGGATTAAAGCACCATGCCTAAAACCTCTTTTGACTTGTAAGAGATAAGGCTTCGGCAATCACTAGCAGAACAGGACGAAGCAGAAGTCAGAAGGTCAGTCCAATTCTTGCCAACCTTTAACCTCTGGGTGAGAAACCAGGTATCAAAATTTAAAAATGGCGAATATGAATAATAACAAACATAATAATTAATTTTCTGTTGATTATAATATATTTTGATAGTACCTATGAATTTGTGTTTGTGTAATAATATTAATGTTATTATTATAATCATTATTTGTAATTTGCTAATATTGACTCTCACAGTATCTCTAAAATAATGTATCAACTTGCAGTTGTGTGGGTAGCTTTTTTTTGGTTTGAAAGCTAACTTTTATTCAATAAATTCAACATCATCAGATTATTTTTACATAATATCCAATTCATGATCTTTTTAATGAAGTAAGTAAAGAATATTTTTCTTACTTCCTGAGTATAGTCATATACATGTGGTTCTGCAGTCAGATGTACTTGACCACAGATACCACATGTAATTTGTTGTCCCCTTCTCCATTGTGGTTGATTCATGGCTTTCCTACAACATTATACCTGAAAAGAAAAAAAAAATAAACTTAGATGAATTTGAAATCCACAATATATGATATGCAAATATAGCTTACATTATCAATAAATAATTAAAAATAAAAACAAAACGAATGAATACATAATTGTATAAAATTAATAAGAAAAGAATAAATAATGTTTTAATTACTGGGATTATTCTTAGGCATTATATTATCTGTATTTAAGTCTAAAGAATTTAAAACTAATTTAGTTTCTAATTTTGCATTTAAATATTTTAAAGGAATGATTGATTCAGTATTTTATGCATTACATTTACAAGGACTATTTTTAGTTAAACAAAATATGAATAAGGGTAATTGCATAATAAAAGGACATGTCCTAATCTGTAGCAATCTTTCTAATTATTTCCTTATAATTTTGTTGTTTTTATTTATTTATTTATTTATTTATTTATTTATTTATCTGTAACACCTTTTTATAAAAATATCTGCAAAATAATAAAGATTAAAAATAAATAATGACATGCCTCAAATGAAAATTTATACCAATAACTAATTACAAATGAAGCAGAAGAAGAAAAAAGAGAAAAGATGCTTAAACTGTGATAGACTATCATTTTCATAATTCTTTTTAAGAAATCATAAAGAAATTCACACGTTAATTTATAATAAGCCTTGTAAGGAAAGATCACAAACTTTTATGAGACTGAAATATGTTGCATATGTAAACACGGGTTATTTTTAGTATAAGAACTATTGATAAATTGCCTCCTATTTTTAAACTCTTGAAGCTGTGAATTCACATCCAAAGATTGTCTTTTTTTAATAAATAAATAAATAAATAAATAAATAAATAAATAAATAAATAAATAAATAAATAAATAATTGTTGGTAATAAATAAATAATTATTACAGTTGGTAATCCTTCTTTGTTATTGGGATCATCTTTTCTTTGTTCAGTATCTTTCATTAATAAGATGTTAAATAGAACAGCTTCAAATATGAACATAAGTAAAAGGTTTGCCTATTACTAAACATAGTGGCGATGATATTTTTATTTTTCCAGTTTTCCTATTATGCCGAATTCTTGGATTACCCTTGTAAAGAAAAAGATGAATCTCCTGACAACTCCTCCAATTTGAGAGAAATTTTATGTTGGTTCTTACTATTTACTAGGTCAAATGATCTGAAGAAAATTCTTTAATTAATTGAACAGATGGAAAGTAAAGCTTCAGTTTTTCAGTTGGCAAATAGAGAACCAACACATTTTTAAAATGATTTACAGAACTGGGTGCTGTGAGTAAAAACAAAAGGCTGATTATAGTATCTTCTTGCAGATAACTAATAGCCTTTCCATCAATGTTGCAAACTGGCATTGGCCCAACACCAAGTTAGCTAAGAATGTTCAATTATATCCTACAGGAGGCAGCCACTGCCAAAAATAACAAGATTCTGATGCTCATTAGGTTTTGCATTGAATCAATAAAG
This sequence comes from Thereuonema tuberculata, assembly GCA_023159025.1. Taxonomy (NCBI): domain Eukaryota; kingdom Metazoa; phylum Arthropoda; class Chilopoda; order Scutigeromorpha; family Scutigeridae; genus Thereuonema; species Thereuonema tuberculata. The sequence continues at coordinate 145,270,593 of JAFIDM010009631.1, read as the reverse complement.
AGATTTATTAAAGCCAACCAATAGAAACTGGCTTTCTTTCTTCTTCATAACTTGAAGAACTAGTAATTGGATCAGGTTTGTTGAAGTTAATATTCTGTTTGTTTTTTGTTTTTTTGTTTTTCATTTTAATAGGGAAGAACCCAATCACAATAAGGCTTATATTTCCACTATAAGCAATAATAATAATAATAATTTATATTATTTTCTTATTTCTCTCCCTTTTTTTTTTATTCTGCGAAATTTGGTTTATGGAAGTCCTGATTTGGTATGTGCTTCATGCATAGACAGCTATGAATTCTTCTCAAAAATCATTCTTTTCAAGCTGCTTTTGCAATAATAATTGTGAAAGGACTAATGAAGAGGTAAATGCCATTCATTAAAATGCCGAAGCATACACTGAAGAGTTTTAATAAGATTTCTCTTATTTAATGAACTGGAAAAGAATTACAATGTGGAGGAAAAAGTTTCTCAAATAATTCAAATATCAATCTGCTTATTAGGAACCATATGGTTCAGGTATTTAGTATGTGATTCACCACATTAGAAATTTTTAAAATACCAGGATGAAAATAGAAATAATTAAATAGTTTAATAATTTATGGAATTGCAACGTTAAAACAATACCATTAAACAGAGATAAGTTAGATGACTATGAATGTCATATACAGTTTTTGAGATTTGCATATATTAGTATTTTAAAAAAAATCAATATTATTCTTATTTTTGTTCGTTGTCAAAATCCTAGTCTCAGGAAATACATTATTATCAAGACTTCATGGAGAATGACTTACTTTGGAAAGAATGAAGGTTAAAAGAGTTAGATATTCTGCTTCACTCAAACATTTCAGCCATTTGCTTAAATAATATTTTTTTATTTGATATGTGTTCATTTAATCGTTGATAAGTTACCACTGAAATAGCAAAATGCAATTGTATAGCCTTATTATTGAATAGGTTTATCGCATACAGCAAAAATAAGCAACAGCATTTGAAAAGAAAAGAAAAAATCTTTAATTTAAATTGATTCATTTTTTTTAGATTCATTTTATTAAATCCAAAATGAAAAGATCTTTAAAAATGAGGATTTTTCGCAACTGAAGGTGAATGGTCCGACCGAGGGTGTGGCGAGTGAGGCATATACCACAATTACACAGATGATAAGGCGCCATAGTGGATTTGGTTTTCTTGTTTAATTAATTGTTTTACATACTACAAATCAGTAAATTCTTTGTAATTTCAGGCTGGTTTGACTCCTAATCAGAAGAAAAAAGAAAGCTCAAAGGAAGAAGGTAAAGCTCTGCCTGAAGCGCAGAAACAGTTCTATCTGATCTTCTGGGCGCCATTAGTTGAGCTGGAATTTTTTTTTTTTTTTTCTTTTTTTAATGGGTAAGGAATTCAACTTGGAAAATTTCTAAAATGCTTCCAAAAGAGGACTTCGTTAATAGTTAAAATTTCATATGGTGAGTATGAATGTAAGGTGAACGTTACATTTAATGTTGGACAAGATCTACATTCAAATGACAAAAAGATGTTCGAAAAGTGAGTTCAGAACTCCTGAGAAAGAAAAGCAGAAATTATCCAAGCCTTTCCCTGGAATCAAATCCAAATGTGAGCGACAGTAGTGATGTCTGATTGGCATTTCGTCCGATTAAGTTGTGCAGTTCATAGTTTAAATAAATAAATACACTTAAATTTAAGTTGTGCAGTTCATAGTTTAAATAAATAAATACACTTAAATATAGAATTTGCGGTTTTAAATACCGCAATTTACCATTTGTCATTTTTATTGCCGTTGAAAATCATCAGTTATTTAGAAGCTTCAGTCCTGGTTTACAATAGAAGAAAATGAAAGACGAATTCCAAGGAAAATCAAGTGAAAAATCTTTCTAGGTAATTGTTATGAGTTGGAGCCGGAGGGAGAGGTAGGGACTGTCTTTCCCACGGTTTAACTTCAGCACTGTTACGGATGATCGATTACTGTCCACCGATTCTCTGAACTATTATAAACTTCTAGCCTTGAACAATTTGTAATTAAATAATTGACGTTGGATAGAATGAAGCTATTAGGAACTCCGAAAGTAAATGAGAATTTTCGCTAAGTGAAACCTCACAATATGAATACTGAAGTAGAATCAGAAACAAAATAATAATAATAATAATAATAATAATAACAATAATACACATCCCTAACTATTCTTCCAAATTTTTTTTTTTTTTTTTTTTTTTTTTTTTTAATACACTTGGCAATATGTGCTTTGGCCCTTGACCCGCCATATTGTCTTAGCTGGGGAATCCCATGGTTTGAAACTTTTTCGATATAATAATAATAAAGCTTTGGAATCCTTTATAAGCTTGGAACTTTATAATTCGAAACTTTATTAGCCCGCCCTTATTTTAAAACAAATTTCTACGTATGGTAATAGAAACCATGGGATAATCCCAATAGTTTATTTTTTATTGTAGTAACACGTCTGAGCTTTAATGAGAACTGAATTGTTCGTAGGTTCTAAACTTTATTAAGTTACTAAACTTTTTTACTTTAATGCATAATTACTATGTAATGTGAGCAACAATTTCTTTTCCATCTTTGTATTCATCAAATTGTCCATTGGAACGTAGTTGCAGAGACTGAATTATTCATTAGATCACTTCTAAATTAATTGCTGAAATTTAAGGAAAGAAGCTTGTTTACCATAATTAACACAAGCTATTAAAACTTAAAAAATATAGAATACCACCCAAACACACATTTACGACGATAACATGAAAACTTAATTTTGCTGGGAATGGATCTTTAGGCATCAGCGTTTTACATTTTTTTTTCTTTTTTATTTATTTATTTATTTATTTATTTATTTATTTATTTATTTTGTGTCATCTTGCTAAATTCATAAAATTTTGTTTTTGTTAAGAAAATATTGTATTTAAAAAAAAAAAAGAAAAAAGCTGCCAGAAATTCACATAAAGACAAAAAAGACCGCAAAATCACTGTCTTTTCCAGACTGCAGGGCAAGGCACAATGAAGCACTGATAAGCCGACATTCAGTTGGTGTCTGTAATAAGTTGGTGCATATGTACTCAGGAAAAACAAAAAAGAGTAAAATCTACGATAGAAAAATTTGAACTAGGACAGACATTTCCAAAGCCTAACAATGGAGTTTGTAGTCGAAGTTCCTAAAAACAGAACTTAGCGCTGTAGAGGCCAATTCAATTGGATAAATAATGAATAGAAGTTTATACGCCACTTTTCTGCAGATGTTCAGTCATCCCTGCTTTAACTATCGCTCAGCCAAAACTGATGGCACAGAAGGAAGCCATAATTTAGCTAGCTAAGATATTTAAAGCATTGGTTTTAAAACAGCCCTTCATAAAGAGAACAGCAGATGATGTAGCCTAGTAATACCAGCATTCGATTATTAATAATAAATAGCTATTTTCGTGATTTCGATTTCACTGTAATTAATAATGTCGAGAGAGATTTAAAAAAAAAAAAGAAGTGGTTATATGGTAGGATTCTGGACGCAGGGAGTGGTCGGTGCCAGGATGAGGGGGAGCTGACAAGGCATCAACGCAGAGCGACTGAAATTGAAATAGCACACAGGAATGTAGTTAGGATGCGTTGGAGAGGCGACCAAATATAGGCAGAGCCACCGTGCGCCTGATTTCATTTCAACGGATTGGCTTTTGGTCTCGGTTGCCAGACACCACTCAAGATAGGTTCTTTCAACTCTTTGCTTACACGATCGAAAGTCAGCCATCATTTGACTGCCCTGGGATTCCCAATTAATCTCCATAGCAATACCATCACTACAATTCTATGATCTCCATCTGCTATCATGGAGAAATCAACTTCTTCCTAATTATAATACGATATTTGTCAAGTTAAACTTCAATAAGATAGCAGTATTAATTCGACAATACTACAGTATTTATTTTTTATAACAATTCTGTTGTTAAATTCTTAAATTTAATTAAGTTGAACTGAAGTTATAAAAAGTAATTATTTTATAATAAATATTAATTATTTATTAAAATAATCATCATAAATAACCAACAACGAAATTGGTTATTGATATTTAAGTAAGGCACATTATCTTTTTTCATTTAATAATTGACATTTTAAGTTAAAGAGCTATAATTCAAACTAAAATAGCAACTAATGAACTAAACCGAAGTCACATTCAACTTATAGATCAGTATTAATTATAGTTATTATTAATGATCGTATTTTTTTTAAAGAATACAATTTTTTTTCTTATTAGTTTATTTTTAAAAATTAATAAATATACAAAATAGTCGAATATCTAATTAAATTATATTGTCGAGTTTGAGGACTTAAGGAAATAATAAAAAAAAAGTTATATTAAAGAAAAGCTTCGAATTTATTTTTATCTGCCTGCATCTCAGTTACTGTTTACTTGACTTCTGATCTGTCCAAATAAATGACAGTCCTTACCAAGGAAAAATTCACTACATTAAACCACACACAGCGAAGTAACTGTAAGACTGACGTGCAGGGTTCAACAGGAACCCGCCTTCGTTGTCGGCGGCCAACTAATTGTTTGGCTGATGTATTTTTGTTCGCCTCACACGGCTTGAAGCTGTTCGACAAGCATCTCTTTCTCAATCCCAATGATTCACGGCAGTACGGTTCATTTCTGTTGGCTCCATTAATCCACCACAGTTAATCCCACAAAACCTCCATCCATTTAGAATCTCTCAAATAGAAGAATATTCTCCGATATAATATGAAGCGCTGAATATTTTTCTTTGGTTATTCAATAACAAAAATATATATTGATTAATGCATTATCTAATATAATATTCTCGAAAGTTTGTTTTCGCGATACATTTCAGAACTATGGAAACTACAACTATAAAACTGTTATACAATGACAGTCAACACACTGATATTAACTCAAACATTGTTTTAAGTTCGTTCCATGTTTTGAGAATTTTTTTTTTTTTTTTTTTAATCGTATGGCATTTAAATAGCCAGGATATCAATGCAACTGTCTGGCTATCAAAGTTGCTAGTTCTTTAGAATTGGGCTAGCTTTACACACGCATAAACGGACAAAACACAGAAAGAGAAAGTTACATCCATACTGATTCCAGGATTCGAACCCAGGTTCCGACATATCTGCCTCATGGAATGCCTCCGCCTTGACCATAAACTTTGCCGGAACGTCTTTTGAGACTTTACTAACCGTCTAATGTAATACTAATTTCTTCCTACGGTATATGTCGAGAAATTCCCTGGATAGTACTGGACAGATACTACCATGTTTCGTTTCTCGGTTATTCTAAAGAATCTTATTAAGTTAGGCTTTCAGCTGCTTCCCAACTATACATCCTTTGCATGATAAGTCTTACAAAGTTATTACAAAATATTAAAGAAGTGTGTATATCTTTCAAATCTACTCCCTCCCATCCCACCGAATCCTACAATCAGTGACTGCCGTACTCTCCATCCAAAGATTAATGTGATTGAGCTTTAGCGTTACTGTGTGTCTATACCAGGGGTTCTCAACCGGAGGTCCACATTGTCTGCCCTATATGTATTAAAGACCTCTCTTTACTGTATTTCGTGTATTCCGAATTCTATGAATGGCAATTGAATAAAGAAAGCTAAAAATAAATGACAAATCATCAATAAAACATACAGTGAAGTCTCACTTATACGAATATGAGGGGGAACCAAAAATTATTCGTATAAATGAATATTTCGTATAAGTGAATTACATATAGTATTATGGGGGTTTCGCCAGGGAATGAGAAATTCTTCGTATAATTGAATGTTTCGTATAAGTGAGACTTCACTGTATATTAAAAAAAAATGTTGGCCGTAGACTTGTACGTCTGCTGCTCTGATTCGGCTGCTTCACTTGCGTCCGACTGAACACATCCTGATTCTGTCTCAGAAACATTTTGTGCAACTAAATAGTAGTGTCGTACAATCTTCTCAAAAGAGACTCAGCTTCGTAAAAAGTTGTCTCAGGCTAAAAGTTATAATTTACTCGTTTATCAATTAAAGTGAAGGAATCATATAGTCACTGTTTAGGACAATCTCAAAATTTAACTTAAAGCTCTTACAATTTCAAGTTAAAAATAAAAATTAAGGCTTTGGGGCAAAGAGAAATTGTAAGCGCTCTTATTTTTCTATACATTCTGAAGTTCATCTAGCATTCGAACTACCTGTTCTTTTAATTTTAAAAGAAAATAAACCATTTTTATCATTTCTTTGTATTGCCTAGAATGCAATTTACCATATGACTATCTAATAGAAAATGTAATAAAATGTGATTGAAAAAAAAAATTAAACAAAAATCAAGTACAACACTAGATTTAAACGAAGGGAAAGAAACTAAAATAAAACAAAGAATGTAAAATAAATTAGTGAAAGAAAAAAAATATATTGTCTACCTCTTAATATGATATTCGCAAGAAGAAAATTCGAATTTCGTTGACTCAGCGAAAGGAATCATGGGAATATTACGTTGTTAGCAGTCATACAGTAACAAATCGTATGACAAAAGAATAACAATGTATTAATTAAAACAGAATTATCCCTATTTAGGATTTTTTTTTATCGACAGAGTGATATTTGATTGTAGGATCGGCGATAAGGTCGGTCGCACAGAAAACATGAGCAAAATTCCGGTGTCAAGTGAAATGACTGTGTCGCCCGAATTTCGTTCGTTCGAATTTCGTTCGTTGCGAATGTCACGGGAATCGGACTAAGGAATGGTCACAGCGGTATCTTGCTGTGATGAAATGGAGGAAATGTCATTCGAAACCAAACCAAACAGGTTTAGGGAGATGCAATGGAATTTTAGGAAAGTTATGGAGGAAGGAAGGTTGGAAAAATCATGGCTTTATTCGATGAAAAATTAGAATTCCACATAATAACATCTGCAATTCCAAATAAAAAAAAACAACATCATTAGTAATTTAATCACAGTCATCATGCATCTTACTTACAGCTTCGTCCCTTTACTCTGATGAATTTACATCTACAAAAGTATAGAAAAATACAATAAATCATGAACGAAGTTATTAAATACAAAGATATGAAAATCTTCCAAAACCTACGAATAATTTTCTTGTCTTGTTATCCTTTGAGTTTTATTGCTTTTTTTTTTATTTATTTATTTATTTTACTTTTTGTTTTCTTAACAGTTGTGCAGATTTAAATGTCTCACTTTAACTAAATTAGACATTAAATATATAAATAAGATTTTTAAAATTCCCATAAGAATTAAAGAGTACTAACATATACTGGATCATATAGTGTTAGTTTATAAAATATGTTCCATAGCCCAAAATACAAATAGAAGAACAATACAAGTAAGGATTTCTGAATGATAAATAAGGATAAGCAAACAAAAATCTGTTTTAAGAAGAAGGTGTTTTAATACAATTTAGCAAAGAATAAACTTTGCTAAAGATTAGAATGTTAGAAATAATCAATTTGTAACGGATGAAAAATTAAAAAAAAAATGGCCAATGTATTCACAATGATCTAGGGACAAATCATTTGTTAATAAAACATATCTGGCGGAGAGCTCCTCTTAAAAAGCAAGCAGATACAGTAGTCAGAAAATAGACCAGTTTTCATATTATATTTCTGCTATTATTTTTAATTGGAGGGCAATGGTCTTCTTACCATCTTTGTATAACAGGAGGTAATGTACTAGTAGTGATGTCATCTTTTGACCTCAATTCAACCGAACTTCATCATCAAAGTTTTGTAGTACCCATTAAAAAAACAAAAATAGCAGAATATATTATGTTTATACGGTTTGCCTGAAGACAATTTATTAAATGTTTCGATAGATCCGCCATACAAATCGAAAGAAGGGAATATATTTTAAAAGAAAAAAATAGGTGATGATGGGGTACAAAATAATTGTACTGGTTGAAGTAGCCTAACCTTTCATCTATGAGATATTATATGATATAAACTAATTTTTTTTTTCCTTTCATGATTATTAAGATATAGTACTTTGCTCCTTGACATTCTCAAATAAATACTGTGGATTTTAAGTTACATGTTAAATAATACATAAATAAATTTTAAAAAAGATAATCTAAATATACTACTGCATCCCTTGCTACTAGTATTAGTTATTCTCGACTGCCCTGAATTTAGAAAAGTAAAATTCATTTGATTGCTTTGACAGTACCAACTGCAGCAATCTTGATTTCATTGAATCAATAAATAATTATAATTATAATAAGAAAGATTTCTTTCTTTCTTTTTCTTTTTAATCAGCATTCTGCAATTTCTTATTGTCCCAACCACTTACGGAAAAAGAAAAGAAAAGTTTGTTTTTTTCTTTTTTCTGAAATCTTTGGTAGCTTCTGGTTTGTGAAGTTCTCTTAAGATAATTCTTATTCTTCTGTAAACTTGGAGCACATTAATCTTAATATACGGCGTTATTATTCATAAAATACATTTTTGTTATCCTTTGGGGAAGAGATTTATTTTGCCCTACTGAGCGCGCGACCTTACTTGAAGAATCTCAGATTTATAAAAAAAACAAAAACAAAAAAAAAACACACTTTTCTAAAATATTTATAATGAATAGAGATTGAACTCACCCCAAGATACAAGAACCACAGCATCAATAATAATACAATTAACACTCCATAATTAACCACTAACATCTGTGTTTCTCTATCGAGTCCAAACATTTTCGCGGAGAAGATGATCACCTAAAGGGTACAGGTAGTCGGAACGCAGTATCTCCAGCGATCTGGAAGATGAACGCAAAAGAACTTCAGGAACTTCATGATTTTTCAAAGAAACACCCACCAATCGAAAATTAGTTAGCATGTTGTACGGTAGTGGAATTAAACCAATCATAAGTGTTTCGGCCACCAATAAGCGGCGACCTCTTTGCGGGGTTCGGTTTACCTTTGTCAGCTTCACTCTAAACATAGTTCCTAATAAATCTAGCAAACTCAGCACGAGTAGGTGGAAAAAAAAAAATAAAAAGACTTCGTTTCGTCAATGATTCTCTAGTGTCTATTTCGGTGTCTCCACAAGCAAGAAAAAAAGAAAGAAATCGTGAAGTTTCCGTTGTTGAGTGCCAAAGTTCTTTCAAGGAAGAGGGAAATGTCACACTGAATTCTTACTGACACAATAAATCAGATCTCATTCACAAACAGAGACCACAACACAATAGAAAGACTGAATGAACGAATGCAAGATTGGGTACTATTTCTTTTTTTTTTTATTTCATTGAAGTAAATGAAGCTGTTTCTCACTACACTTTATTTGACGCACATGAATTTTCAGTCTGTATTCTGGAGATCACTTCATAAAATAAAGAAATTTAAAAATAAAAAGCTTTTTGAGTTATATTTTTAATTAATTAGAGATCAATTCATGAATAAAATTAAATGTATTAATAATGGCTTTTAAATTAAACTTCAATTTTGCATGTAGTTGTTAAACAATTTTCCAAATTGAATGCTCTGCTGTTTAGAGAATTCTACGAAAAAAACTATTTCAAACAAAATGCTTTTGTTTTTCTTAAAAAAAAAAATCTAAAATTAAAAATTAAGATTGGACTTAGGAATATATTTAACATTGGAATCAGTAACGCAGTTACATTTATTTATTTATTTATTTATTTATTTATTTATTTATTTATTTATTTATTTATTTATTTTTAATATAAAAATCTGAATTTTAGAAAAGGGGATTTTTTTTTAATCATTTTGATAAATCTTTAATAATTCTGTAAATAATAACGAAATTTAACATTGCTATTTTCCTTTTATTAAATAGTCGTTTAAAAAAACCTATTTCTGAATTATTA
>JAFIDM010009631.1:145163704-145231670 GCA_023159025.1 Thereuonema tuberculata | reverse complement strand
AAAAAAGATAAAAAAAAAAAAAAAAAAAAAAAAAAAACACACACACACAGACACACACAAGCGATTCTTTATTAAAAAAAAAAAAGAAATTCCGGAAATTGGAAATGAAAGAATGAATGAAGAATAGGGGATTTATTGTTTTAATAAGCTGTATACTGATACTGCAGTGATTGAAACCAAAAAACAATGTTGTTGTTTTCAAGAGTTCACTTCAAAATATCTCGATTTGCGGGCATGATACTTTTGAAATCTTCGTTTTTCTTTATCGCAACAAACTACGTAAAATATAAATAAGCAATTAGGCAGTATATGTAATTATGTAAATAAACTTAATTAATCATATTTATAAAGAAAAATAATTATATAATTAAGCGTGTTTTAGTGTTTTGTTTTGTTTTTTAACAAAATACTGTATATTGTAGCCTATATTTGACACAATCTGATTAAAAATTTAATTTATTCATTTTATTTCTAAGATAAAAAAGATCCACTTATTAAACTTCCTCACGAGCAATTATAGATAATTGTTTAATGAAATTTAGCCCGTTTTAAATTTTTCTTTGTTAAACATCAATTTTGTTAATAACTTAGTTATTTATTTTTTTTCTCCCTAATTTTCAGTAATGATTGCCAATGCAATAGTATTACTGTTTCACTTTTTGTTGAAATTTATAAAATCGATTAATTATTTCAAATTTTCTGATACTGCACTTGAGTTATTTGTGTTAATAATAAACTGATGTGAAATTTTATTTTCTTTTTATTAAGGACCTCTTTTTACCTTTATATGATCATAAACTTGAAAGACAATTCTGGCAACTTTGATGTGAACAAAATCCTAAGATATCATAAATTGGAATAAAAACATTTGATTTTCAATTCAAGATGTTTGGATTGATTTATAGAAAGAGCTATTTTTGATTCTCTTCTGAATTAATGAAAGAAAGGAGATATCCTGTTTGTAACCGTCTACTTGATAAGATCAAATGAAATGACTTATGAACAACAGGGCTGAATACATTAGATTCACATTATAAACCTCTGTACAAAATTGGGCAATTGAATTCCTCACAAAGGGTTTTTACCTACAATGAAAATAGAATTCATAGCTTATTGATTTTTTTTCGGGAAATAAGTATTCATAGCCATTACCGTTTACTAGATTTTTAAAAAAAGTTCTGCATAATTCAGTCCAACAATTTGCACTTGAAATATAAAAATATTAAAAAAAAAAATATTAAAAAGCTTCTTAATTAGTATATACAACATTCAGTCACAGTTTTAAATGCATCCCGGGAGATACCGATACACACACTGTTGCTCAATCATTTTGGCAAGCTAATAAATAAGATATTACTATAGATTTAAATAGATAAACATACTTTATGCTGTTGAAACCATATTATTTATTACCAACTTTAATGTCGTGATATCAATAATGTCGTTTTTCTTACACAAAAAAACCTATGATTTGAGATATTCATTCTCAAAAGTCAAAGCACGCACAGCGTAACCTTAAAAGAACTTTTTTTTTTTTTTTCTTTCAGAGTTGTCATTAAAAGCAGAGTTTATTATATTAATTTGAGTTGAATTAAATTCAATTAGGAGTGTGACTAAAAGACATTTTAAGCTTTGAAATAATGTTTTTGAGTAAATTTTTGAGTAGTGAGTTCAGTACACATTTTCGCAGGTTCATTTAAAATTTTATTCATTATATATATACAGTCGAACCTCCGTATACCGAACTTCCACATATCAAAATTTTCTATATATCGAACTCCTAGCAAATCTCCATGTTCATTACATAGAAAAACTGTTTCTATATATCGAAAAAATCTCTAAATATCGAAATTTTTTTTCAAGACTTATTGGGATAAAAGTGTGGATAAAGTTGAATTGCTGATGAATGTAGATAGCGGAATGCGCAAAAAAGACATTTCAGCTAAATTTGGTATTTCCGCAAACACAGTGTCAACTATTATAAAAAATCGGAATGCCGTTGCTGATTATTCTACAGACGAAGACATACTGAGTTCGTTTCATGAAACTGCAAAAGAAATCGAAGAACCAGAGGAAGTAAATGAATCTCAAAACATTTCCAAGCCATCGAAGAAAGAAATGCGAGAAGCGTTTGAAACAATACGTCGGAAAATATTCCTGATGAAGTTTTTAGTGGACTGAATAAAAGCTAGCATTTCTTTGATGAACTTTCCGCAAAACTGGCTGTTCAGCAAGATATTCGAAGTTTTTTTTAACAAAAATGTAATTGTGATCATTGTAACCACTGTCTGGATTATTGTTTTTTTTAAAGGTATGTAGTACTCAATAACTCTTTCATATTAATTGATTTTTTAATTACCCGTATTAACTTTCATTTAATATGTTTCGCATATAAAGTAGAAATTGAGTTTCGTGTATGAAAATTAGCTTTAATTTTAATGTTTTAGGAGTAATTATGATAAAATTCTATATATCGAAATTTCTATATATCGAATTTTTTTCCGGCAATTTGCTACTTCGATATATGAAGGTTCGACTGTATACAGGGTGTTTCAAAAATACACGGCATAATTTCAGGTATGTATTTCCCACATGTAGACAATCAAAATAGTTCATTACAACATATGTCCGGAAATGCTTCATTTCCGAGTTATGGCCTTCACAACATTGAAAATCACCGGAACGTTTTTCGTTCCGCCGGTCGTTGCCATTACAGAAGATGTTCAAAATGACCACCTCCTGCTTGAATACAGACCTCACATCGATGTCTCAATGACCTGCGAACACGATCCCACACTCCAGGAATGTTGCGTATGTCCTCAGAACGTGCCACAATTCGATTCCGAAAGGATTCCAAATCAGGCACCGGAGACGAATAAACCAATGATTTTAAATGGCCCCACAAGTAGAAATCGAGAGGGTTCAGATCAGGTGAGCGTGGAGGCCAAGCAATTGGGCCACCTCTACCTATCCATCGATCAGGAAACGTTCGATCCAAGTACCGGCGAGCCGTACGACTGAAGTGTGCAGGAGCGCCGTCATGCAAGAAGTGAGCGTGCTGACGATCGATCAGTGGAGTGTCGTCATAAACATGAGGTATGGTGTTTTCCAGGAAGTTTGTGTACGCCTGCCCCGTAAGTCTGTTTACAAGTACATGGGGTCCAACTAATCGATCACCAATGATACCGGCCCACATGTTGAGGGAGAACCGCACCTGGTGATGAGATACAACAGTTGCATTTGGGTTTTCATACGCCCATACATGCTGATTGTGGAAATTTGTTATGCCATCTCGTGTGAACTGTGCTTCATCTGTAAATAATACTAAGGCAGGAAAGTTCGGATTTGCAGCACACTGCTGCAAGAACCACTGACAGAACCTAACTCGTGCAGGGTAATCTGCTGGTGACAGCGCCTGTACACGTTGCAAATGATAAGGATACAATTGATGCTCTTTCAGCAGTCTCCAGACAGTCGTATGGGGAACATTCACTTGCAACGCTAACCTTCGTGTGCTGACAGAAGGAGTTCTGTTCACAGTCTCCAGAATCTCCTCCTGTTCTTCTGGAGTTGTAGACCTTGGTCGTCCCCTTCCCAATCCAGGAGAGTGAAATTTTCCATACTCGCACAGACGGTGATGGAGACTTACAAATGTCTTCCGATCTGGACATTGTCGCTGTGGGTACCTCTCCTGGTACAAACGACGAGCCAGCGCAGCATTGCCGTCTGCCTTACCGTACATGAAGTGCATCTCTGCCAGCTCCTGATTTGTGTACATGACACACAGTCGAACGCCAAACACACCACTGAATTTAACCTTCGCCTCGGAATGATCTGTCAGAGTGCCCTCTTAATGTGTCCTTTGACGGCAACGACCTGCGGAAAGAAAAACGTTCAATGAGACATCGATGTGAGGTCTGTATTCAAGCAGGAGGTGGTCATTTTGAACATCTTCTGTAATGGCAACGACCGGCGGAACGAAAAACGTTCCGGTGATTTTCAATGTTGTGAAGGCCATAACTCGGAAATGAAGCATTTCCGGACATATGTTGTAATGAACTATTTTGATTGTCTACATGTGGGAAATACATACCTGAAATTATGCCGTGTATTTTTGAAACACCCTGTATATATAAATGAATAAAATTTAAACTGAACCTGCGAAAATGTGTACTGAACTCATATATATATACAGTGGAGCACCGTTTATACGTTTCTCATTTATACGTTTTTATCATTTATACGTTTTTTTGATTGGTCCCGGCAAAATCCAATGCATATTAACGTTAAATAATTTCATTTATACGTTTTTCTGAAATCGCAAATTTCATTTATACGTTTTTTTCAAGAACTCTAGAAGAGAGAAAATGCGCATTTCAACCTCAGATTCCCATCTGCCGATTGTCCAGTCTTAGAAAAGGCACGCAGTCTTAGGAAAATGCACTGAAAAAACTCTGCCATGTTTTCAACAAGCTTTGGCGGGTTTTAACACCAAACAAGAATACCTCATTAGCAGTGATTTAAATGATAAAGTTAAGATGGCACTTTTAATTGTGCATAATGAACTTTTTTCTGTGCATTACAAAAAAGCTATACAATCTAAAATAAAAAATATTTTGTAAAAGCTGAATGAATATGAATAGTAGTACTAGTTGTACATTAAATCCGGAATAAAAAGTTTTGTATTACATACCTCTTAAATATAAAATACAAAATTTAACGTGCTGTGATATTAATCGAAAATGAACATAAAGCTTCAGCAAGTGAATAGAATTGCCTTTTCTGATTCAATTATTGGGGAGGATTTGGGAACAGCTGTTTCACCCTTCAACGGGATCGTCAGCCCAAACCCGCCTCCCTCGATAGAAGAGCCAGAAAAGGAGCAATCCTAAGTGAAGGTCACCGGCCTCTTGTATACCTCTTGTATTTCATTTTCATGTAATATTTTAATTTACCTCTGACTTTTTATTGTTGGTTATTACGAAATTGTTCGTAACTTTTGTGAATTTCGTTTATACGTTTTTTCATTTATACGTTTTTTTTTCTCGGTCCCTTGAAAAACGTATAAACGGTGCTCCACTGTATATATATATTTAAATCATCAATTATACTAGATTATAAGACTCCAAAAGTCTTTTGAGAGGTAAGACTAAAAACGTCACCGAATGTTTATTCACAAATCTGTTCCCTGCAAGCAAAAAACAAAACAAAAAACAATTGATTAGCTATTGCTTTTCTTGATACAAAAGAGATAATGGTTGAAATTGTAATACATTAAAGGAAGCTGTATGTTATTCCTATCTAAGAATGAAAAGTGCAGCTAAGTACACATGGATCAATCACGTTTTGTTTGCATTGAAGCCTTTTATTCTTCAAATTTATTCTTCTTTTTGAAATCGACTGTAAATATTTTCTTTACAGAAAAATTTTCTTAAAGAAAACTAAGTGGGAAAAAAAAAAGATAAAACGAAAAGAAAAGGAAGGAAGGAATTAAATATAGTACTGGTTCCTTTCTCCTTTTTTTTTTTGTTATAAATAAATGTATGTTGCTGCTGCAGCTGTATTTAAATTAGTCATTATTATTCTACAATTCCTCTTCTAATACAACATAAAATATCTTTAAATTTTTGGAATTCTTAGTTATAGTTGGGAAGTGTATATTTGTGCCTCATTATATTTCAACTAAAGGAAATTACAATAAAAAAAAAATAATAGGCCTAATAAATAAATATAATATTGGCGATCCTTTTTTTTTTTTTTTTTGTCAACGTATAATCAGATTCTATTGCAAAGTGAACGTAAATGTCACTGGGTTAATGGTAGGTTGCATCTCCGTTTTGTTTTTTTTTTTGGTAATTTTGATGAATCATGTCTGTTGTTCAGATTACCATTCAATTAATTATCAATTAAGGGCTTTATACTAATGGAACGATGTACATACGTTAATTCCAAGATTCAGAAGCATCAATGAACTTTAAAAAATATACAAACATTAAATTACGATTGAATGGGATTAATAATACAAACCTTAATTTACGTATATTTCCTTAACCATTATAAGACATTAACTGTCCCTTGTAACCCTTTTTTAACTGCTCTACTGTGGGTACAGATTAGAACTTTTATTTTATTCACTCAATTTTCAAATTTTAACTCAACTTTAAAAGAAAGAGAGAGAAATAAAGATTAAAATAATATCGTCAAAGATGTTAAAATACAACATTGTAATATAAATACTTGTCCTCAGGATGAATTATTCAAATTTTATATTTTAAGGAAGAATTTTTTTTTATTTACTTATTATAAACAAAGATGTATTAATTTTTTTTTATTTGAAATTATTTGAAACATTTTCAGTTATTTTTATACGAAGGACAGAAAAAAAAACTAACGAATGTCCTATTTCGTAAACATAATAAAACTTAAGTCTGAATTGATATTCACATGAATTTGGAGGAAGCACCTTAGGCAATGAGAGCCGTCGCGACGACGAGGGAAGTAAAAAAAATTAAGGAAATTTTAGGCAATTACGTGACCCAAGCCAGAATTTAAAGTAAATTTGAATTAATGAAAGAAATTAAGTTTTCTAATTTCATAAAAAGAAATTAATAGCATTGTCGTCTTTATTTAGCTTTTCAATGCTGAACTTTTATTAATTAATAACTTCGTCAATGTTGCAGAGATTACCACTGTATTTTGGAGGGTCTAAAGAACAAAGAATAGTTAGAAATTAAGAGTCTCAATATTCAATTACATTCGTCCTTCGTAATTTTGAATAAGGAAATTCGAAGACCATCCAATATAATGCTATTTCTTCACCAAATACAGTTTGGTTTTTGTAGAATTCAAATTTAGATAAATTACAAAATGAAAATCGTTGCAGATTTTTTGTAAGTTGCTAAAAAAAAAAAAAAATTAAAGAAAAAAAAGATTATTAATTTTTTTTTAATAATTAACGAAGGAGTCAAAATCTCAAGCGTTTTGTTTTTTTGTTTTTTTTTTTGAACGAAAATGAAACCAAATCAAATGCGCTTTAATAACGGAAACTCCTATTCGTTAAATACTTTATTTAATATTTTGATTATCTTTAGGTGAATTTACAATGTGGAGAAAGTTAAAGAATTTTTAATAAGTAAAGTCAATACAGTCTGATTTATTCGTAAAACAGATTGTTTAGTCTACTCCCATTCGATATAAAATTTAAATAAATGTTAGATATATTTCTATTTATTTGATGCTGCATTGGGACAATTCTCAAACAGTGAGAAATGAATCACATGAGCTCATTATCGACGGGGGTGTTATCTATTAGTTCAATGGCTGAAGTTCTTTTCCATAGCAATTGTCGAGTAAACAGATACTCTAAAGCAGAGATTCCTGATCAGCGGTGGTTGCGTTTCTAGGGCTGCGGGGGAGTTTACGAAGTCTACAAATTGAGAGTATACGAGGTAGTAGGCTCTCAACCATAAATAAATTCAGCTTGGAAATAATTTTTGTGAGCGTAAAATGTATTTGTTAATAACAGGCGCCGACTCAAATAAAAAATGTTTACTGCATAAAGGCATTAAATAAAAATATTTTATCGTAGGCCTGTTATTTTAGAAATAAATCAAAATCGTAAAGTTATTAAACTCTATTAGTATCGCTAACGGAAAACGAAACAGACAGAACTCATTTGTTAACGGATATAGTTTACGTTGATAAAAAGATATCTTATTAATTTACACAGCAAAGTCGGCGACAGTCAGTTTGTCTGTGTCAAAGCAGAAATTCTCACATACATTTGCTCAATGAACTTTAGAGGAAAAGCGAGACGGAGCTCATTTGTGCTCAACCGCCAAGTACACGATCCAACAACACAAGTCCTATCTGTAAATCAAAAGGTCACTTTCGAAGAGTATCTTGAGTAACGATCTAATCAATTATTCATGAAGGGGAACAGAAAGGAAGGATTACTTTATCTTAAAGCCTCTTATAATGTATTCTATATAATGAAATTAACTGTAAAAGAAAGAAATGAAGACGAGCATTTCACTGTACAAAGTATAGGAGATATGGTCGTGCCAAAGGGAGTAGGATCGCCCTCCCATGCAACGCTGACTACCTTAATTAAGTCCAGCTAATTTCCGGCGGATGACATTATATTCGTAGGGTGCTTTATGTTTCTAACACGCCCGATAATTTCAGGAGTAGCGTTGAAAAAAACATTGAATCATTAAGTTGTAAATGCATTTTGTTGGTGATTATATAATGCTTTGTGATTATTATGCGAAATCGTGATTAATTAAATTATTATTATTTTAATTTAAAGGTTAGGATAATTTTAAGCTAAAACTAAACCTATTTCGCAAGAAACTTAAGAAACTATGCGACAGTGTCAATCTACTCTTAGATTGTTGGTTTATCGAGTACGATTTTTCTTTTTGGTTTATTTATTTTATCCTCTTGTCTTTTAGAAGTGAAGGGAATCTCACTTTACATCTTCAATTGACTATTGGAAGGTAAATGAGAAGCACTGGTGGATTCCCTGAAGGGAACCAAGTAAAAACTTCTATTCCCAACCATCAGAATCGATAGGGACAGTTTAATTTCTGATGACAATTTAGATTATGTTAATATAAGATACAGTTTCTTTCTTATTGAGCAACTATAATCTTTTAAGTCATTTTTATGATGACTTTTAATATGTAATCAATCGATTTATAAGACATCAACTCAATATGCACACGTAAGGAACGTTTTATCAAGATCATGTGGTGATGACTAAATTTACTGGGAAAAATGGAGTATCAGGAAGTCACCAATTTGCTGGAAGACTTAACTTTTTCTCTCACTTTATTTTTTCTTTGGATATCAAGATATTTTTAAAAGCCAATGGACAGATTTGTTTTTCTAAGAAAGGATTTCTTTTAATAATCTATCAAACATTCTACTGAAAAGGCGCTGCTTATTCCCATTACTTGTTATACTTTACAAAAAGTCTTTCTGTGATGTATAATGAAAGAATTATAGAATGACGAAAGGGAAATACGAAAATCTAAAGGAACCAAAAAATATAATCAAATACAATATAAATAAATTAAGTAATAAGAAGCTTATTAAGTTTTACTTCAAAACACATATTCAGAAGACATTTTATTATTCTAAAAGAGAAATCTTAATGATAAAAAAAAATAAAAAATAAACGTTTATTTAAGAAATTACTGCTTGTAAAAGTTATTCCCATTGAACTTAAATTTCGTCTAGAATTCCAGTAAGTTACCAACAAATACAGCGTTTATTTTGTGGAAAAGTTTCCCAGAATCTGTTGAATGACCCACAGATTTCTAATGTATCATCCTCGTGTCCTGTTTTAGGAAAAGAAATAAAGAAAGAAGAAGAAGAAAAAAAAAACAAGAAACTGTCTCCTTAGTAAACGCCTTCTTAAACTTAACGGTTGACAAGCAAGAGCAGGAACCGTCGCGAGGGTTTTATTCCAAGAAACGACAGCTTATTCTAAAGCGGAAAGAGCAGTTATCCGCTTCTAATCTTCATGTCGACAAGAGTCACGTGCCGTAACTAAGTCTATTTTGTTTTTATCAAAACCATTGTCTTGCCCCTCTGTTATTTTTCATTTCACAATAATGACACATAAAATTATATATTTTATGCAAAAATTTCTTAGTGTTTTTTTATCAAGAAGATTCCAGTTTTCACTTCGTCTCCTTCTCACAATAGGTCAGTGGGATTTAGAGAAAAGATAAACGAAATGCAGTGAAAATCCCGAATAAATTAAATAAAATAAGGAGAGAAAAAATAAGTGTGGATTTATCATTGTTAATTATCACTTTAGGATAGAAAACTGACAACTGCTGCTTGTATCATTCAGGATTTCAGATATGAGTGGAAATTGTGTAAACACGACAGAACTAATCATTTTATTTCTGATGCTCCGTGACTTTAGACATAAAAAACAATCTTGATTTGTTTTCATCCATTCACTTCCATGCCGGGTAACAACTCAAACTTTGTTGAATCGTTTTCCTTCCTGCAGTAGTTATAGTTCTTTGACCAAAGAAAAAGGAGTAATTTTATTATTTCTTGGATGTTCTTTATAATGTGATTTATTTCTATCACATTTTTTGTTACGCATTCTCTCAGAGAAAAAGAGAGAGAGCAAATTCTAATTTTCTTTCATTTTTTTTTTCACAAAACAACCAAAGAAGAAACTTCAGGCATTTGGCTATGGTGAAGCAGCAAAGATGTTAGTAGGTAAAAGACAATGAATTTAAGGTAGGAGTGATATAAAATACTGAAACATTTATTCAATTTTAAAATATATTGAATCCGTGAAGCAACGAGTAAATGGCTGGATGTAAAATGATATAAAGTCAGTGACTGGTTTACTGCTACAAAAAGCTTGACTCAATCACACTGTGTTCTGACAATTCGTGAACAATATGTTTTGCATCATTTGAAACTTTCTCACACTATTTCCTTGGTAGAAGGATAGAAAACAAAGCTTCAATAGTTACTCTGCACTGAAAATATGAGTGAATGTCTCCATGTGATTTCAGTACGAACAGAAGGTTCAAATCCGTGAGTGCATCTCTCACTTGTTGTTTCTTTCTTTTCTTCTTCTTGTCCGTCCTAATTCAGATGAAACACTTGGCTTCCCTTGAATTCACGCCGTTTGTTCCTAAGCAGACCTCTGGCGCTAAATTACACCATGTCCCCACCCACTCCACTGAATACGTATTATATCAAACCACAGAAACAAATAAATAAACATACTGATTAGATGCGAAAGAAAGAACAAAAGAAAGTCTCTGCTTCAGTCTTGGTTACACTAATTTTCCATTACCAATATAATATCACTGAGTAACAGCACAGACGATCAAATTTTAATAGTTTAAGTGGATAACAGTGTCTTGTTCTATTATTTCGAAGAAAATAACTTCCATTAAATGGATCAAAAGCTTCAATACGAAACAATGACAAAAGAGTTGTTCTATCTGAAATAAGAACTGAAGATGCTTATTTTTATTTTTATATATGTACCACACACATTAAATTTTGCCATTACGTATATGTTCTTTCAGACTTTTTTTTTTTTTTTTTTGCAAAATCTCAGTTTCTCAAAGTCTAATTTGTCTGCTGCTGTGCATTCGTAGATGGAGTAGAAACATCACAACTTAATTTGACCTGAACAATTAGTCGCTGAATATTTTTAACTTACTGAAATTCATCTCAAATCTTACCACTACATTGTGAAACAAAACTATTAATTGATCGATTATCTATTCTTTGTTTGTTTTATTTATTTATAATGGATTCTCAATTCGCTTGCCCTGGTCCCAGTGTATTACGTAATCTTGCTTTATATGTATATATATATATATATATATATATATATATATATAAAGTAATGCTCATAAATATGAATGACGCAAAGTTTATTTCTACTAGTGCTGAAGAGCTAACAATTGTCCTGACATGTATGAAACCAAGTGTAACATTACATTCCTTCTAAAATAACTTCTCGAACAATAGAACAGCAAAAGACAGAAAGAAAGAACCAAGTAGAATTAAATAAATAAATTAATTAAATCTTCCTTAAGGCACTGCTCTGTTTAATATTGTAAACTTTTCAGCTATTTTAAGAATCGAAAGGCTTAAATTACTTCAACAAGGTGGAATTTCCTGAGGAAGACTCAAACCACACGAAATAAAATGGTGCGGTTCGTTAACGCAGCTAACCAAGGAAAAAGAAAAATTAGGAGGGCTTTTTTTTTTTTTTTTTTTTTTTCAGAGCAACCATAAACCGTAACAGCTAAGGTGCGGTATAGACAATATTTTTGGCTTCGAAATAAAAATAATGATCTTTTATTTTGATGCAAAAGACTTGAATGTGATAAAAAAACAGACACATCACATCACATCACATCTACGAATGATTTTTTGATAGCAGTTTATTAGTTTTAGTTTTTTTCTATAGATTTGTATAGATTTTAAGTAATAGGGAAAAAAAAAATCATGATTTGAACATGTATTTCACTGAATAAAATCTAATGTGGGGAAAAAAATGCAAATTTTAAAATTCAATCAAAATCTTAGGTAATTCTAAAGCTTCATCCTATTTTTATTAAATATGAAATATTCTGAAATAATAATTTTAATAAATGGCATTTAAAAATAAAAAACATAAGTTTATAGGTAACAATTGTATTTAAATTACACTTTATTTAATTATAAATAAATAAATAAATAAATACAATTTTTGCATGAATGAAAAATGATTCCACATAGTTAAAAATAGATGCTGTTTTCAAAATATAAGTTAAGGTAAGTTTTACTGTTTTACGCTCTTTAAATGAACTCTGTGTATATCATATGTTACATAGGACTAATAATGGATTGGAATGTTTGAAACTTATTAGATGTAGATGACTGAACATAAGTATCTGTCATCAAAGTATTGTTATTCGAACAGTGATATTGTTTGAATGCTAATGTGTGGTGTGGATTTTACCGTCTCTTGGAGGAATGTTCCTTGTTCCCACGCAATGCTGTAATTGTTGGTCGTAGCCTCCCCCTGATGACCTTCAACGAATACCTCTTGCTCCAGTGGCTACAATAAAAACGCCGCATTCTGGTTCGGCGGAAAGAATTCAACTTTGCTTGTCGACAATACATCTTCGAAAAATAATGAGGAGGAGCCTCTTCGAACTCCCCCATACACGCCTGCTCCGTGTTCCAGAACGTTCTCTTTCATTCACGACGAGCATCATCAGATTGATGGGAGAAGATATGCAATCGAGATGGAATTTGCCGTTCGCTCGAGATGTTATTATTTTTTTTTTTTTCTTCTTCCTCTCCTTCTGAAACGCAGTTCAAAATCTTCAGCTGAAGAAGTTTGACAATTGACTATCAGATAGCCAGTCCCGGAAACTCCCTATGAGTTGGCGTGTGAAAGAAGAAAAAGAAAAAAAAAATACACAACAATGACAAAGCAGCAACTTTGATTATTTCCACAAGATTTCACTTGACAAAGGATTTTAGGGAGAAATTTTCACTGAATAAAAATCTGATCTGTGGGAAGAAAATGCAAATTTTAGAATTCAATCAGCATCTGATAATAGATGAATTTACTAATAAAGAAAGCGGAAAAAAAAATAACTTATATCAAATTTTGTTTATTGGAGACATCACTCAAAAGAAAAACAAAAGGACCAGTTTGGGTGAAATGTAAATAGGAATAACTTAAGTAAACAAAGCACTATGTCTGCAAAGGAAGATAAGAGTGGACAGCTTAGAAGGAGAGGTTCCTCCAATCACCAGCCTCACGATACAAAGTGAAGGTCGTACGACCATTTCCCTCCTGGCTTATCTATTTTACAGAAGGATGAGTGACTTAAGTAGAGTGACTTAAATCCCCGATTGAGGATCGAACCAGGCACATTTAGTTCAAAACAAAAGCAAAAACTTAAATAAAAACAGATATATATTTATAACCTCTTCTTAGTTTATATCTTTCAATTACTTACTAATAATTAGAAAAAGAAACTTATAACAATAAAATTAAAGAATTTCTTGTTCATCATTCTAAGTCTGACTCCAAAGTCAACAGGTATTAAATTATAAATTATTCATCAAAATGATTTGATGAATCAATAACTTCCAACGTCTTAAGAACTAGGGCTGTCTGTGATAATAAGATAAAATGTTTTCCCGTATAGAAAATTTCTATATTCATTGTTCCGAGGTCCCAGTAACGATTCTGAATTAGAAATTTGTAATTTTAATATTGTTAGTAATGTATATTTTACAAAATGACAATAGAAGTGTATGTTATCTATTAAGAATAACCTAATTAAATATCATTAACTTTTCCTAATTTATTTTTATAATGTTTTGGATAGTATTAATTTTATCTTAAAAACGAAAAACAAGTTATATCATTATTCAAGAAATTAATTAAAGAGACAAAACTTATTCATTCTTCTTCTTCCTAATATATTAATTACGATATTAATAATAATTCTTCCTAATTTAACTAATTTAAAATGAACGTACATCACCGTAAGCCTATCTGTATAGTTTGTTTGTGTACATGAAATCTTGACTGTTCAGTGTGTCTTAAATAAACAAGATAAGGAACTCACTGACTGTTTAAACATAAGGAGGTTTTTCTGCTCCATATAAGTGAAAAACATCAAAAGTTGCAAAATAGTTATAAAGGATATTCAGTTCTTCATAAATAAATAAATGTAATACAATGCATGATTGGTTTAATTAGTTGCAATGCTAGGGAACTTTTTGGAACCGTGTATTGTAATGTTAACTATAAAGAAGTGTTTTAAAGAGTATAGATAAAGATCTCAAACTTTCAAAACTGTGAATTGTAATAAAAGTCCAAAAGCATTGAAAAAGATTTCATTATAAATTAACCAAAAGAAAAGGAGAAACAGCACACGTGTTCATTGTTCTCGGGAAAGTGTTTATTTTCAAAAGCTCTTTAATTGAAGTGCACTTCAATCTTAGTGGCGATATTGAGACCAACGAGTGAAACTAGAGACGAGTTTTTGAAACCACCATCACTTACAAAAAAATCACTTCACAAACAATTCCCAAGTGGTTTAATTTCACTCAGCTTTTCTAAAGGAACTGAGATATTGTTTTAATTGTTATTTCCTTTTTCAGAGCCTTTATTTTACCACCTACTATTCCAATTTCTATTTCTTTTTAACAACAAAACTTAATGACAATTTGAATATTTATTAACCAGTTGAAATATAATTACTCTTAAAATACCAATTTGAAATGCATCGAAAAAAATTAAAGAAGAAATATCTAGAAGAAAGTCATCAACTTCTACACCATCTGTTAACATTGAAAATTATAGAAGCGAAATGGAATAGGAAGGAAATTTTATTTGCTCATCTGTTATCCAAAAATGATTACTGTGACTCCAATTAATCAATCGAAATTTAATACTTAAAGATTTTATTCCACGCTAGAATCATCAATAATAAATTAAATTGAAAACCTGTAATTCCAATAAATACTGTTTCATGATTACAGATATCAAGATACGGAATAAACAAAGACTCCCAAACAAAAAAAAAAGTGCAAATTAGTTGGGGGGTTTTTAAGAAATGGAATAACATGTAGGTTTGGTAAATAATGATCTACAAGGAGGAAAAAAATTGCTTCAAAAAACTACAAGAAAAGCAATTAACTAAGTTTAATTTGCTACGAATAAGAAAAAAATAAAAGAAATAAGCCCCCATTTCTTTTTTCTAACTCGTGGGAATGGATGTACAGCTAAACACTTAATTTCACATTAGATAATTACATTCAGGTTTGTGTCAACGTTTTTTTGTTTTTTTTTTTGTATGTGTGTGTGTGTGCTTTGTTTTCTTTTTTCCCGTAATCCCTTGGGGCTTTCCGAAATAATTCCAACTCATAGCAAATCGAATAAAGAATTTGCAGATGAAGGAATAACATTAATTGGTGCGTGACCTCCTAGATGGAAGTTACGTTTTAGCAGTTTCGTTGTAAAGCCATACATTTATTATTATTTTCACAGAAATCACATTAAAAGCATTATGATTAGACGTGTGTTTTCAGTTTTTTGAGTATGTAAAGAATTTGTTTGCAGTTGAAAGGAATAAGAGAGTTACATGTTTTCTATATGTTACAATTACAGGGTTCGAGAAAATCATATTTGTTGACTTTTCTTGAATGAGAAGTTACAAACAATAAGAACCTACAAAAGAAGGCGTTTTAATTATGAACTTTAAAAAACAAGTCTTACGACTTAGCATTCTTCCAATTCAATCCATTTGAGATAATATTATCATTAATATGAGGGAAAGTCGGCTTCAAAAGGCAGATCTTCCATCTGTACATTTAACGACGCTTTCAGGTGGAAATCTTATCTCCCTGATGGTTTTTAATTGATAAAACTGCATCAGGTAAGCAAATACGATTGAACTGGGTCATTGCTACATTCAAGGAAAGTAGACTCAGAAGCAGATGAGATCCGGGAGTTCGAAGAACACTTTCGCCAAGGTAATCGTCGAGAAGGAACTGACCCAAATCCACCGAAATGATTTCGAGTTGGTTAGTAGTTCGTGCAAAAACAAACCGATCTGAGATGATAAAAAAAGAGAGAGAGAGAGAGAAAAAGAATTGTGGGGAGGAAATAAATTGGATTGTCTTTTGGGAGCATTTCCAACTAATCCTCAAGGAAGGAAAAAAAAAACGAAGAACGAGTGAGTTTGAGTATCTGCTCGAGTGAGTTTCGTTTCTTAATCCAACCACAAAAACCACTGATTATAAGATTCAAGTGAATTAGTCACTTTTAATCCAGTTGTCTTTGTTTTTTAAATATTATTCTGTTATTTTATACTATAAACAATTCTACTAGATCTAATGGTATTAGTATTGACAAAGGACAATTGTATAATTGTAATTGTCATTATATATGTATTTGAAACTATTTCGGTGCTGGTACATATATATAAAAAGTCATCAAAGCAATTTCAAATAAAGTGAACTTAAGGATGTCTTAGTGTTTTGTAGACTTCAAAATCTTTGTTTCTTTCTGATCTCTGTTATTTATATCCTTAATTGCAGGTCGTTCAAAACTCATAAAGTACTATTTGATTTACTGAGCATTTTCGTCATCTTCTGTTTGAAAAAAAAAAAAAAAAAAACTTGTTTTAAATTGTTGACAACAAATGTTTGGCGTTTTAATCAAAAGTGATCGTGAAGGGCGCATCCTATAATTTCTCCAACGTAATCGATGAGCGTTTCGTGTTTTTTTATTTCCATTAAGTCAATAATGAAGTGCACGCGTTAGCTGTGCGTTGATTATGGTCACCACAGATGTTGCAGCCCACCAATAACAATGCAGGTGGCTGTCTTAGCAACCAGAATTACAGCTGCTTTTCGCAGTGAAATACCGCGCATTCTTAAGGGCATCGCCACACCGTGACCAAACGTGGGTGTCTCAATGAATCACCATAAGCACAAAATACCCCTCGGCTATAAACCAAAGGAATCCAGTTGTTATTTTTATTAACGAACTTTTAAGTTCGTTGAAAAGAAAAAAAGAAACAGAGGGAGAAAGAGATTTATCTCTCAATTCATTGGTTCTTAATCGTTTCGTGCTAAAATAATATAACCAATTCCTTTTCCTACTTATTAGGGTAGCAATAGATTTACGTAATTCTATACGGATTTTTTTATAATATTACCAGCGAAAAATCTGAATTAATTTCTGTATATTTTTAAGCTTCTGTTTTGTTTGTGGGTGATGTTTAATTCGATCTCCATCCGTGTTGGCGTTTGGGGGGACAACTATAACACACGATTTATCTTACAGACTGTTGATATGCAACGACGAGACATGTTTAGAATGTAAAGAAGTACACTTTACAACACATCTGCCTTTATTATTTAATGGGAGTCGAGTGCAGGTGTTTCGAACGCATTACTTTTCATCTGCTAGGGTTACTTACTGGGTGACAGCTCAAATTAAACATACTTAATGCAAAACTCAAGGAATTAAAAATTCTCCGTCCTGTTGTTATGTGGGCGGAGGAAACTTAAGTCCATGGTATTAATTTTAGACTACTGTACTTTGAAGAACCTCATTGTTCCTTTCTTTATTTTATTTATGTTAAGTTACATCTGGACACTGAATCAGTGGATAACTGTAGATGATGAGAGCTGGCGCTTGCTCTTTCATTGAATCAACAAAAACTGAGATGTGCTCATACTTGTATTCTAACCTTCATGTCATAGACTAATTGAAGTTTCTTAACATTTAGAACCAAGGGACCAAATAGGCCTCAAATGACCTTTACCGATATTAATACATTTCATGTACTCGTACAATTACCGAATTGGACCTCATAAAAATGAGGATATTCTCGGCATAAAGTATTTATATATATATATATATATATATATATATATTAGAACAGAGATTAAAATTTAAATAATAACAACAAAATAATTATAAATTCTTCAAACAAATCCCGGCATCTTCTCCATTTTCCTCAGAATTAAGTTACCTCTGGATTTGAAAAACTTCGTTATACAGGGTGCTTCGGAAGTGGTAGACAAAGCGAAGAGATACGGGTTCTAAAGGTCATTTTGAGTCGAAAATGTTCTACGACATTTTGTTGTCCGGGCTGTAGTTTTAGAGTTAGGAAATGAATGCGTTGGGAATGGTCCCCAATCAAAGAAAGCTCAGTTCACATTAGGAAGTGTAAGTAAATAAGGTAATGGTTTATTACAAAAAGCAATCCGGATAACAAATGTCATGACTGAAAACAGCTATGGTAATTAAAGAAAATGCTGTAAATGGCCAGAACTGAGCTTTCTTTGATTAGGAACCATTCCCAAAGCATTCATTTCCTAACACTAAAACTACGGCCCATACAACAAAATGTCATAGAACATTTTCGACTCAAAATGACCTTTGGAACCTGTATCTCTTCGCTTTGTCTACCACATCCGAAACACTTTGTATTAAAAACTCTTTTGATTAATTACTGTTAAACAAGAATGTATTGTAAATAAATGCTATTAATGTTTACACTTTCAAATAACAAAAAATCACAGATATTTTTTTTATTTTATTTTTAAGTATTTAAGCAAATTTATTTAAAGGGAAAGGTTTTTTAATAAATTTGTAGAAGTTTTCTTTGTGAAAAGAGAAATTAACGTCAAAAATAATTGTTCATGATAAGGATATGCAGATCGTCATCGAAAAATCGCCAGATAAAGAAAAACTGATTCAAGATTCTGCATTAAATGATTTATTGTTATTTTTTTAAATAATTATGTTTTGTAATAATCCATTCGAACATCCTACCTATTTCCTTACTTCTTTAATTGTTTGAACTATACATGAAATAGTCATCGGCCAACAGCAGAAGTTGTTTGGTAATCCTATGAATTCTGGGGCCGGGATTCTTTGTTAGATATGGATTTTTGTTTTGAGTGTCAGTCAGCATCACTTGAAAAGGAAGGGGTGCCCGAATATTTTAACAAAACAAGACTTATTGAAAATATTAAGTAAATAACTATGGCTTAGATTGAAACACAGTAAATACAACTTAATAAAGGCAAGGAAAAATAAAATTAGACTTTGGCAACTTATTTGCAATAAAGAAAATATTGAGTAATGGAGTAGAAAAAGAAATTCTAATGGAGATTTACTAGAACAATATAAAGAATTTTTAATAAAAAAAAAACTGTGTACAGATTTTAATATCAATAATTCAAAGCATAAAAGGAACCATTAAAATAACAGTGTCGGTTAAAATGATTAATTCACTTTTAAAAACATTAATTTCCACCAGCGAAGAAACGAAAAAGAAAAACAAAACCAAAGACAAAAATTTTCAGACAGGTTTGTCAGAAAGAAAAGTTTTCTTCTAATATATTTCATATATTAAAAGAAAAGAATATTTTTTAAATCAATAACTACGGATAAAATACAAAATGATTTATCAAGTATATTATGTGTTTATGTATATAATGCTTTCAGACATAAAATATAAAGAATTTGTAAACATAGGGAACATACTAGCAATTAAAAACTATAATAGGAAAAAAAAAAATTTCAAATGAAAAATTATGGTTTAATTAACTGAAAATCTAAAAACAATTTAAATAATTAAATGTACTTATTATAATAACAATATCTCAATAAATCACTAATTTCAACACTTCAAAACACAACTTATTTCTGATTTCTGCAGTACTTCATTATAATAAAGTTACTAAATTAATTTGTTCTTATATATACGTAAAAGAAGTAAAAAATCCTTTTACTTTTTTTTTTTTTTTCCTTTACGTTCTTTTCGAGCAGCTAAAAAATGCTTTATTTATCAATAGCCCACTTTTCTTTTCTTTTTAAATAAAAAAAGCAACAAGAGTTGATAAGAACAAATTTAATGTTAAAAAGCCTCCAATTTCTTCTACATATAAAAAGTAAGAAGCGATTATTAATATTTTCCTGTTAACAGTGAACGAACAACTGTTTTCTTGTCCAAGAAGGAAATGTTATTTTAAACAAACCCTTAAGAGAAAATGAAACGCAAATAACGATTGGATTTCCAATGACCTTTAGACATTACGTAACCAGAATCTTAATTTTACAGTTTATTTGGTTTATTGCTGAAAACTTCGATTTCATTAAAGAATTAAAATATCTCTAATTTAAAAAAAAAAAGTAAAATCATTGATGATTATTTTGATAATAAAATTAATCAGTCGTCAATTACTTTTTTTTGCTTAAATTTTCATTTTTATTAAATAAATTAGAATAATAAAAGCAGATATTCACGGCTATATTTAGTATCGATTGTCCTTCATACAATGGGAATTGTATTGATTAGGAATTCGGCAAGAGAAAGTTAACTGTACTCTAGCTGTAATATGAACTTTTTATTTTCGAATCTAACCTATCATCAAATTACAAGCAAATCTAGTTTCTTTCTTTATATTGAAAATACAATTTCAGCGAATCAATTAATCAAAAGGGAAAAAGTTTGGCAAAATATATAATTAATTTTGTAATTAATTTAATTAATTTTTTAAATTCACGATTTTATGAAGTAATAATTATGCAACAAAAATAATGAATTAAAAGTCAATTTTAAAACCATAAATATAAATTATAATCATGAATAATCGTGTAAAAGAAGATCAACTAAATTTTGAATTTTTTTTTGGATAATTTAAGGATAAAACGCTTTCGATTTTATTGATGTTTTCAATTAATTTCTTTTTGTTTCAGATTAAAATATTAGCTAGTTTGAAATATAATTAGTCGTTTAAAACATAATTGGGGAAAGGGAACCGAAGAAAAATTCTTGATGCGAACAAAGTCGCCATGTGAATTTCTTGCATTAAAACGCTTTTACGAAATGGACTTTCCATCCTTGGCCTTGAATCTCAATTAGGAGCAAATGTGCTGCTGAAAATACATGAGAGGAAGTCGGAGGAAGGTTTGAACAACCAGCAATCAACATTTGACTTTCAAAAAAAAAGGAAAAGAAAACTGATGTCAAATGAAAAGAAGTTCGCAAGGTACAAAGACAACTTTTTCTACCTATCAGTTTAACTAAAGACAGAAGAAGTACCTTTAAAAGGATTTCCGCTATCCGATTGCAAGGTAAGGAAATACAACTTTGTAAAATCCAAAAAAAATTATTTATTTCATTCTATTTATTAAAGGAACGCATTTCTTGATTAATACCTTCTGACAGCGAAAAAACAAAGATATACTACCCAAAGAAACAATTCCACCATTAATCACCAACTTTTAAGACATTAATAATTGTCTTTTCTTAAATATGTCTTACGTAAACAAAATTTAACCAAATAACTGAATGAAATTGAAATTTGCTTGGCATACATACACTGTAAATGCAGAGTAGACAAAAAAACAAAAAATAAAAAATACAGTGATCTGAATATGAGAAATTAAATCTTAGACAGTGGCCTTCAGCACAGAATCAGTGTTTGGGATGATCCTCAATAGCATGAAACGTTTTAAACCTCCTTTATATTAATGAGTTATTACTTATGATTTTTTTTTTATTGAAATGATGGTCTTAATTATCTACAAATCTTGACTCTCTCATGTTTTAATTAAGATTATTAAATAATTAATAAAAATTAAATGAGAATTATTTTGATTTTATTTAATATTTCTTTTTTTTTTAATGTCTAATTATTGTTTCATTTTTTGGCTGAAAAACTGTAAACTTTAAAATTAGTAAAATTCGAAATAATTTTAAATGCTTTTCAAAATACTTTAAAGTTAGATAATACTTTTAAAATTTTCAAATTAGTTCCACACAATTGAAAATTAAAAGTCGTTAAATTAAGTAACTCTACAACTTAATAAATTGATTAAATACATTCAATTTTTTTAATTGAATTGATTTGATCAATTCAATTGATTGATTTAATTGAATTGAAAATCCGTAATTGATTTTCTTAATATGCAAACAACAAAAATATCTGATTTAGGTTAAGAACAAAATCTTATTAATCTAAACACATAAAATGGAAATATTAATTGACTTTTTACTATTTCATAAGAAACTTCAGAATATAACCAAATAAATCAAATCGAATAGGAAAATTAAAAGAGCATGTTGCAACACGAAGGGAATTTCAAGCAACAGGATGAAACAAGTTTCTTTTCGAAACCCCCTTAGGGAAACTAAAATACTTTTGACTTCTATTATTGTTCTGTGAACCAAATTGGAATGTAAATCACAACAGAAGTATTTTGGATGAACTTTTTTGACTTTACAAATTATATATTCTTCTCATGAGTTTTCTTCCCTTTTTATTTTTTTAAGTAAAATAAATACAGGAATACATTTTAAACAATGTAGATGTAAACCTTGTGTTTTTATGGCAATCTTTCCCCCGTAGTTATCTTTCCTGATTAGAAATGTCAATCCATTAGTCTATTTGACCTTTCTAAATAGATAACCGTTAAAGGAACGAACGCCGACCATATTCGGCATGTGTGTATGTTTCCCACCCTCAAAGGATTCGCTGACATTCAACTTGGGAAAGTAAATACGCCTATTCCGAATCGGCTTTCTCTACCGCTTCGAGATTTGTAGCGGGAAACATCGTATCTCCGATAGATGAACTTCGGAGTTGCTTTGAACTGAACAGGATAAAAAAGCGCAACTGGGAAGAACAACCACCTGCTCGCGCTCGGCAATCGACGGTCGCCAGCCCAAGTCAAAACAAAGCGGACGCCGTGATTAATTAACTCTCATCAGCTGAAAGGTACAGCAATTCTTAGCAATTCTTAATCTTACCAATGGATATTTAAAATCCCAGAGATTATCCGCATTGACAATGGATGATCTCATGCGATCGATATGGGGTCTCACAAAGGTTGGAGGGTGGTCGTCTTCAGACTGCGTCTCTTTGCTCACACGTCGCGATATGTCAAAAATACCACGTGAAATAAATAATTTGGACTTACCATACAAGACCAGTTGTACAATTTCTTCCTTTCCAGGAGCTGTTTCAGTTATAAAAAGGTCCTATGTAAGCGCTGGCGACTTCAATCTAGACTGTGATATCGGACATATTCGTGCGGTCGTTACTAGGCGACGCTCAATGAATGAAAAGCCCTCTGTTGGAAAACATCTGAACTACCAACGGGGAAGAGGAGGGGAGGGAGAAAACTCGTTCCAGCTGTGGACCAGCGTGAGTAAATGCCCGAGGCGTCTTTGCTAGGGTTCCGTGGCAGTGGGCGTCCTCTCCCCAACCAGATTGGGACATCCACAGAAATTATAGATCCACAAGTGATATGAATTTCGGAAGAGATTTAAACGCCTCACCCCTCTCCTCAGTTCCCTCCGTCAATCGACCTTCGTCTAGTTAAGACGCTTCAATAATCATTTCATCAAATCATGCATAGAATTCAGTAAATAATAAACAGGGCAAAATTAATAGAAAAAGAAATGCCCGGTATTTTTTTTTATTGTTATTACTTATTGAAATAAAGTTCGAGATAAAGGAGTTGAGGATTTCTGAAGCAGGTGGAACGCACTCGTCAAAGAGAGACATCTGCCTGCCATATGAAGAAAGGATTGGAAGTAAAAAAAAAAGTAGCATGCCACACTCCACGCAGGTGAAAGAGTTACCTGAAGAATGTAAATTCGAACAAGGTGGCTCGCTTCGAAGAGGCGTTGGGCCAAATTAGGATTGGAGAACGCGACTGCAACGCCTACAATCCCAAGACAACCTGTTGTCCACAGACAGTTAATAATGAGAGACCCCTCACATAGGTCTTTAATTTGATCGTTTGAATCCCTAATTAATATTTAGAAAAGCCGATCGCTCGCTTGGCAAACGTTTTCGGTTCACCTCAGTTTATGGCGAAACATAGGACAAAGAATTTCACTTACGAAATAACAATGTTGAAATAACAACAGATGTAAAGTTACAATATTAAGAAATAAAAACACACCGGTCTCACAAACGTAGCCAAATAAAGAAGATGATGGTGATTCTTTTCATGCAAGTTTACATATAAGGAATGTTTGCTCTTCTAAGTCTTGTCTTGTTGTATTATAACAAAACCAAACATGGATTACGATAATGGCATTTTCACAGAGATCAAATATTTCCTTTCATACAAAAAAATAAATAAATAAATAAAAATAATTAATATACAAAATGTATTGAAGTCTAACGAAATAAAATTCAACATAGCAGCTTATTACTTTCATTTATTACCTAATATTGCATAAAGATTAAAAATTTTACGTCTGAAAATAAGCCTCCAAAATAATGTAGGTTTTTTTTTTTTTTAATAATTTACATTTGTAGTCAGTACAATAATATTATTTTATCTATTACATGTGTTATTCCGTAGTATTATAAAGAATTATGTGTAGTTTTGTTTTTCCCCTTATACATTAATTAATTCATAAAGTTCAACAATAAAACATTTTTGGCTTTTATTTTTTTTCATTATAATTGTTCATGATTCACATTAAGTGAAGCAAATAGTATTATTTTTAAACCAATGAATATTTAAAAAATATCAATAAACAATGGAAATATTTCATTGCTCTTTGTCACTCATGTGTAGATTCATTTTCCTTAATTTTTCTTTGTTTAGTTCATTATTATTTCAATTAATTTTTTTTATTAGTATTTAAAACCAAAACTATTTTTTTTTTTAAATTGGTTAAATTTTTTTTGTTCACTTTTTGATTTTATTAAAATTTATTAAACGAACAAATAGCCACGTTTTAAACTTATAAGCTTTGATATTATTTATTAGATAGATTTTCAATTAATGTTCACTAAGATGAACTCACAATTAGCAAAATGTTAACGATATCGATAACTTTCATTTTCTCATATTGAGCAGAGATAAGCATCTGCAACATGTTTGGCACTACAAGGTCAAACAGAAGGAATTCAAACACCCTCGGCTTTGGTCATTAAGTATATTACCTGTCAATTGTATACCAGATAAAAAAAAATAACCTAAATATTAATTTTTAAACGTTTTAATCATATGTAAAGCACTGAAGAAAAGAATTAAGTTGAAGGTTTATACATGTTTTATTCACCTAATGTTGGTTTTAAATACAATTCTTGTATTTCATTATTTTGATTTTTGAGTTTTGTTTTAAAGTACAGTTCGTACAGTCAATGATGTATTGAATTACGAAAGAAAATATTCAAATATCGAAATCAAAACATATTTACATTTTGTCGATGAGCCCAAAGCCAAATGATAAGGGACTGTCTGCGGGCTGGAAGAGCTTGGTTCGATCCCCGCTAGAGATCGGTGATTTTTCCCAAATAAATTTCCTCAAGACGGGTTCACCCAGCCTTCTATCGAAGGGTTTCGTTCCCGTGGCGAGAGTTGGGCTCATCTGACTTCACCTTTGTCTCTGGTCATGAAACATTAGAAGCCGTACCTCCAGCCATCGTCGACTCTCTTTGATATAGACTATATTTCTAAATTTGTTCAACGCTAATGTCGCGTGAACCGCACGCAAGCAATCTCAAAACAAATAGTTGAATTTTTTCCTTAAATAAACTTATGCTCTTATTAAAATGTTCGTTCACTTCTTTGTTTATTTCAGTGATTCCCAAATGCCACGAATGATGTAATAATTAAATAAAGACATAACTAAAATGAAATTTATTAATGTTTAGGTCGTATTAATTACATCAATATTATAGTTCACTTTATAAGATAAATTTGTAACCATGTTGGCCATTTGATAACCAAACATGTAAAACAACTTGGCCATTTCAATAACTTATCAAAGCTATGAGTCCTTCTGTATGTAAATTTGTCCTTGATCATTAAATAGTGCGTGCATCGTAATTATCTATTTATCTGTTCTCTTAATGAAATTCTATTATTTGTGCAGAGTTTACCGTCTTATATTATTCTATAGTGCATTGATGGAATTGATCTTTGCCTACCAAAGCTCCACCTACAGAAAGTTTTGATCATTAGTTAATGGCACATGGGCAACCAGTTACAATCGAGGTCAAAGTTTGTTCAGAAAGTTCTAAAACCTGTTATTTACAAATGGAAATAGAAAAAGAGATCAGCCGATAACAAACCTAACTTCTAAACACAAAGTTTCGGTCTTCGTTAATCAACAGTTAAATTATTTTTTAATAATTTCAACTCAAAACAGTTTGTTTCGTTTCATTATTTGAATGCAATATCTGCTAAAATAGCTTCCAAATTAATACGTAATATTAATTAAATAGTAATATCACAAGTAATATCAAGCCAAATTTAAAGTTATCTAAATTTAATTAACTTAAAATTTCCATTAACTTCAGTTTTACTGAAATTAGCATTGGAAATTAACAAATGATATAATTATTTCTAACGAATATGTATGAAAAAGAATACAGTTTTAAACTGTGAATTATTTCTGATAAAGTCTTAATCAAAATTTGTATAAACAGTGGGAAAAAATTCAAAAAGAGAATTAGATTGTTATGTGTGTGTGTGTAAGTGTGGTTTTTTTTTAGCATATTCATGAGCATGAATGGTTCTCACCCATAAAAGTCCCGAAAGCATCCGACCTCATCACGACACCACTCTGATTTACAAGTTGCTGAATAACAGTTTTTTTTAGACTTTATAAGGACTTTGACCTGCCGAATTGGCTACCCATATGTCGATATACCCAACAGGAAATTAACTACACTCCCCTCTCTGCACGTTCCCTCAGAACGCACCCAAAGAGAATTATTACAACCCCAACTACCTCAAACCCCTAGAATATAGACTGGGGCGTAAACCCTCTGAAAATATTCAATAATGGTAATCAAGAAAAAAAAATTCAACTTTCCAATTTCCCCTCAAGCTCGCCTGCTCCCTAACTTCAAAAAAAAAGGGCATTGGTAACTTCTCTAGAAAATTCTCTGCTATTGAAACTTACAACAATCTGAAGAATTTGTTTTTGGAGATGTTCAGTTGTCTTTTATATGATTAATTGCATATTACGCAACTTAACATAGACTTTACTGAACTTTGAACTTCTAAATCAGAAGATTTCCTTTCTTTCTTATCTTTTTTTTTTTTATGGGCTACGTAACTTCTTTATCTTGACATTGTGATTTGTCTAGATATATGAATAAAAAGAACTCCATTGAATTCTAATAAAAATACAAGAAGATTATTAGTTGATGTGTCAACTTTTGTAGGGAAAGTGTAAGTTCCCAGGCTGTTTATGTATGGTTTCGATTTTTGGCAAAATAGGTGACAGTTGATATCTTAAGCAGACATTGAACTTTTAGCTTGATTGAATCAGTTGTTGATTTAACGCGATAACCGTGCTTTAATGGTATCTTGTAATGGTAGTTTTAGATCTATTACTAAACTCAGACTGAGAGCTCATATGGAGTAACATCCATCTGCAACTAAATTTTCAGTTTCCTGTGACAAGAAATTGTTTCTGATTTACAGAGCTTTCATTATATATAATGATACTGATTGGTCCTGATCTCCTAATTCCAATTTGTATTAAAATTAACGGAGTTTTGCAATTAATAGTTTAAATATACTACTAAGACTTTCTGCTTATACGTAGTTCTTGAGTTATCGTGCATAATGTTGTTTTATGTTCCTATTTTCTTATCCATAGGTCCACTTAGCAAGAATGTTGCATTTGATATTCTAAACCTCCACCACAGTTTCAGCTTCTTGGACTAGTTTTTAGAGTTATCTTGATCAAAGAAGGACGGACAAGTATCAGCTTAATTCGTCTGAAAATTGCATCTAAAACTTTGTTTTAACTTTCTTATCCCTCCGATTTTGATTAAGGGACTTTAGCAAATATCAGATCAAACCTATAATATGCTTTGATAATTACACTTCCCTAGCGGGCATAAGTGCATCTTTTGGATTCGTTCTTAGGATAGTTATCAAAGGATGAACACTTGCTTTTTCGGGAACGTAAAAAGAAGACCTTCACTTTTTTTTTACTCACATCCTCTTATGTATTATGTGGTTGTAGGATGCTTGTCAGGTTCGATCCTAGGTGGAGATCGAGGATTCTTCCCTTAAAATCTTTCCTGTAGACAGACCCTAGAGTTCCTTTTATCAAATACTAATCGACAGGGACTAAGACAGATGAGCATCGACTGACCTCTATTTAAGGTTGGTGATCGCAGGAGCATTTACCTCTTATATTGCCAACCTTGTTTGAGGGACGACGCTTGAATTCAATTGGATTATAAAAACAATAAAACCTTCTATTACAGAAAACTTTAGACTTAGAATATTTTTGAACAATAATCAAGTTTATTGAGAACTATTGGATAAATCCAGTATGGTTTGTGGAAATTGATAAAACTCTAAGCCAAAGGGAAATAGAAACCGGAAATGAATAGTCAGGAATTTAAAAGTAATCTTTATAACTCCTTAAGCCTTTCAGAAGGCTCTTTGTCTTAAAATATTTTAAATCTAAAAAAAGTTTAACCTAGATTTTTTTTCTTTAATTATTTTATTGTTCTTTTGCTACTGTGTAAAACTGATCCGAACAAGATTTATTCTCAAAATCAGTTTTTTCGAGCAGTAATTAGGAGAGATTCATTCATATTATCCCTCCAATTTCCTTCTCACAGATAAAAATGCAAATGCTAACCTTATTTGAAGCGATTGGTTGACTTATAACTTGAGATAGAGAGAGAAGATTCTAGAATTGCCTAAAGCAATTTTCGTTTTGTGAGAAATAGTTTTCACATATGTTACTAAATATTAGATATCCGTCTCAGATGTTAAAGTTTTAGCGGATCCATTGGGAAGATACAGATCTTGAAATTATCATAAAAACTTAGGAGAAAGAATTTCAGTCACAAGGAAGTTCACGATTGAAAACTAATCCCAAAACTTTAGTGTGGGAATAAACTTTCCTTTCTCAAAATTTTCGTGAAAATTTAAATAAGTTTGAATAAATTTAAGATTAAATTAGAAGCTTCTTAAAGAACTTCAAGTCTACATTCCATAAAATGTTGCATTTTCTATTTTTCTTAATCTTGTAAAACACTGAAAATTATTTGTTAATTGTTATATCCACTAAATAATCCATCTTCATATTCTTTATTTGCAAAAATGGATTAAATCCGTTAATCTTAATTCCGTTTATTTTTAATCATATCAAAATGTTTTAAAAGATTAAGCTGGATTGTTTACATGAAAAAAATCCAAATGTTTTTCTGTGGGAATTTTTATGATCTTCACAAAGAAATTTCTCTGCAAAGACCTACACGAAGAAAGTTTTAAAAGGTGAAAAAAGAACATATTTTTAATAATAAATAAATTATACTTGATCATATAACTATTTTTTAATTTTTTTTTTTTTTGATAGTCAATTATGTTGGATGCGAAGAGAAAGCTATTCCCATAGACATAACCTATATAAAGGCCGCTTTACATGTACCATTTCACAGGCCATATGCGCACTATCATTGCGCCAAGGCGAGATGGAAAGCACATTGCCCCACTTGGAGCGTGTTCAAATTCAAAGAGATGGCGCGCCATCGCTAAGGAGCCATCTGATACTAGCGCTCCTGGTGACGAATTGTAGAAATTGAAGTCCAATCGAATTGTATCTATTTATTCGAAATTATCGATTACACAAATGATATGCACTACGGAGGTCATCTTTTCCTTATGTTTTCGTGGATGCTTTCAGAAAATGTTACATTATTAATCAAAATCATTACAGAATTTCGGCCTGAAAATTTGAATCGATGAGCGATTGGAATCTCGAAAACATATCGTGGTTGATCGAGATTTAACGAGAAATATTGTAACTGAAAACAAAGAAATACAAAAAGATGAAAAAACAATGAATATTCCCTATATTAATTAATTAAAAACATTCTTTCGTCTATTCGATGCATTGAATAAGTGATTTTTATATAAATCAATGCTATTTTTTTTTTTCGTTAAATAAAACGTAGGTATGATGACAATAATATTGAGAAGTGTAAAT
This sequence comes from Thereuonema tuberculata, assembly GCA_023159025.1. Lineage (NCBI taxonomy): Eukaryota > Metazoa > Arthropoda > Chilopoda > Scutigeromorpha > Scutigeridae > Thereuonema > Thereuonema tuberculata. The sequence goes on along the minus strand of JAFIDM010009631.1, from coordinate 145,201,617 downwards.
TTTCCGTGTGATGGAAGACGATATGGAACGTGTAAGACAAGAGTTTTAAAGCTTTCTTTTCACTGGCAATCTACCCTGACATTGCCTGCATATGGTCTTTTGAAATGGCTTGAAATGTGTAGACTAGACCTTATTATCTTTCGTTTTTTTTTGTTTGTTTGAAGTAACCTTCAAACCCCCCCCCCCCCCCGAAACTTTGAAAAAGATGTTTTATTTTATTTCAGGCTAACTTGGCCCTCCCTGAAATAAAAATCCTAGATAAATCCTTGATTAATCCCAACCCCCACCAATGAATATAAAACAAATTAAATCTGTTGACATAGGTCTTCTCGGAAATGAAAACAGTGATAAGAAATTTGCTGTACAGCTTAAATAAAGTCATCGACAAAGGCCTAGCTTTCAAACATGAGCTAACTTTTGGCGCCATTTGATAAAAAAGGAACAATGACCTGTCCATGCACTGCTAGTATCACGTTACCTTGTATTGGTACTCCTGTCCTTCTTTTATTGCTTTTACAAGGTGAAGATCTTCAAAATAAACATGTTGGTAAATTTTCAAGGCCATAAATAATAATTGTCTAAATCATTTAATGAATGAAATCTGCCTCACGAAAATAAGGTCGTAAAGGGAATCTTGCAAATAAAATTTCCCACCAAAATCCAATTCTGTCGAATCAATTTGCAGTCATTAGAATCCTGCCCAATCAAATTTTTATGAACCATATTCTTGCATGATAAAGTATTATATACGGAATGAATGGCACCTAAAAAAAAAAAAAGATGGAGGGCAACATATATTTTGCATTGGATATCTAGGAATGAGAGAAGACTAATTAAATGTTATAGGATAAATGGCTAGAGGATTTTATAGTTTTGTATGGGCTTGTTTGGACAAGGGCAGCTCTCAATCAAAAGAACTGGGGGGGGGGGGGAGATTTTTCATTCTACAGCTGACTATCTCTGTCGAAAATGATAGATAGATAGAAAGAGTATTATAAGAAAAAACATCCTTTAAAAAACAAAATATCTTATTACATTAGAATGTAATCATAGACTAAGTCTATATTATAGCCTATAAATCCAAATACTTACGTCTCATCTATGATTTCCAAGTCCATATTTTGCTTCGAGTCTAATTATTTGAATACTCTAGGCCATCCCCCGTGTACACGCGCTTATTTTTCTATATTACATAGAACTTGGTTAAGTAAGAATATTATATATAAAATATTGCAATGTTTCGGCAATTATAGTTCTAATTGTCATTTTCTAATTGTCAAATAAATAGACGGATCGGAAATAAATAAACAATCTTGAGATTCAAAAAAAAAAAGGTTGAATACATTCATTGGGGGAAAGGGAAGAAAACATAAGTTAAAAAACAATATAACGTGAGTTGTAGTCTCCGTGGCCTAATGGATAATGGTTGGTCTGATGTCGGATCAGAAGGTTGCAGGTTCCATTCCCATCGCGGACGTTTCATTGTAAAAAGTATTTCTATTTTCCATTCTCAAAGGAAATTGCGCCGGACAGACAGACAGAAAAATAAAATATTTTAGTAATATAGATTCAGCATCAAATTTGTACAAATATACTGGCCGAAAGAAATTGCAGCCAGATTCTCAGAAGGAAGCTCTATTATAGATCTCGGTTATTAAAAAAATAACCATTAAAGGATTCCACTCCATTTCAATCCTTTTCTACATAATTCGTTGAGTTTCCCAATTTCACTTTTTCGGATAAGGGGATATATTTTTACATTTTCATCTTCGAATAGTGAATCTTTTCCCTTCCAATATTTTTTATCGATTGGATGAAAATATGATTGTTTTCAGTTTATCTTTTGTAAGCCTAGACGGAAGTTCATTAATGTAGCATCACATAATAAAGTTTTTATTACTATTTCCAGGAATATCAAGTAACGTCGTCTAGAGCATTAATGAGACAGCATTTAGTAGAAGCTTCTAAACCATTAAAAGAACATTGAATAAGAATTCCTATCTTCAAATGTTGAATATTTCGGGTGTTTGTCTGCAATTATATGAGCACGCGACTGTGTTGCTTCTTTTCATTTCCCCTTCGTCTGGCAGATGCCGTCCAGGTGTGAACTAGTGCTTTGTCGTTTTAGTGTTTGTCTAATACTATTCAACAGGTAAATCATTACAGATTCTTAGGGATCGGCTTCAACACAAAATTACAGGCCTTCGATTGCATCGACTGTTACATATCGAATATCTTCGAACTTTATTCGTAAAGTATGACCGGGGATTGGATTTTAATGATTTTTATTTTTTTATCTGTGTGTTTGTGTATAGGTAAATATAAATAGGTTTCATAATAAATTGAGAATCAAGTTAATAAAATAATACAATTGAATCAAGAAAGCCCTACTGCTGTTGGGGGAAATCAAAAATGAAAAGGGGCAGCTCCTAGTTTTAGAGCTAAAATAACAGAAATAATTAAGGCATTAAAATCTTCAATAATTATAATAAATCAATTATTTTGTAAGAAATTAATAATGGCTCAAAATAGAAATATAGAGGAGGCTAGAGATTGAACTAGAAAGTATTTTAAGGTTGCTTCTCTAGATTGTTGATTTAAGGAATTATAAATTAAGGCAATAAATGCTAATTAATTGTTTCTAATCCTATTCAAACAGAAATTCAAGATTTGGATGACACAGCGATAAGGGTTCCTACAAAAACTGAAAATCAAAAAATTATTTTTATGTTTGTGTTAATATATAGGCTGGTGTATGGGCACATTAAATTTTGAATTTAATGGGGGTAGTTTAACTCTATCGCTTATAACACAGTTGCAATTTTCTGGGAAGACTTAAGCGAAGCTTATAAATTTTTTTTTTTTTTTAATTTATTTTTTTTTCTTAAAAATATATTATTATATTAATATAAATATAATTATAATTAAAAATAAAACTTAAAAGTAATAAAGTAGTTAAAATGAATCTAATGAAGTTATATCATTTCAACTAACGTAAGTGTATATATAATTATTTAAAGTCAATACTTATTTTAATTTAGCATCATCTAGATCAAAATATTCTTTTAAATAATGTTTTCGTTATATTGATGCATAAGTATATTTAGATATATCAGATCTAAAGTTTTTAGAGTCACGACTATTAAAAATCGGATCTTTAATATTAATAGATATAAATTATTTTTAATAACAAATTTATAATTGTTAAAATAGGAATTGTTTTAAGTTATGTGGTATAAGTGTATCACTTGATTAAGACTGAAAAAAAAGTTAACAAGAGTAAAAAAGTACATGATTTATTTTATCGAAATAACCCTTTAATCAGGCATCTTATTTTTCATTGTAAAATTAATTCGTTTGATTCTGACTAGAAATCTCTATTCAATTGGTTTAAAAATGTCATTAAGTAGTGTTGAATATTGAAATATTAAAGTAATTTATGGTTAGTTAAATGTAATAAGCTTGATTAAAGACGTGCCAGCAGTCGCGGTTAGACGATGAAGCTAAATGAAATTTTTAAATTTTATAATTAAATTGTCTTGTAAATTGTGTTATAGTAAGATTAAATCAAGGTGGAATTTTTTTAATTTTTATAGTATAATATTAATGAAATTGAAGTTATGAATATTATATAAACCAGGATTAGATACCCTGTTATTTTTATAGTAAAGTTATTATTTGAGTAGTAGTAGTGGTTCTTGAAACTTAAAGAATTTGGCGGTATATTAATCTATTTAGAGGAACCTATTAATAATAATAATAATAATAATAATAATAATATTCTACACGCATAGTTAGAAAATTTATGGACACTAACCACACATCCCTAATCCTCCTTGCAAACATTTTTACACTTGGCAATATCTGCTTTGGTCCTTGAACCGCGATGTTGTCTTTGCTGGGGAAACCCAAGGTTTGAATCTTTTATAATAATAATAATAATAATAATAATAATAATAATAATAATTAGCATAAATTTTAAAACATAAAATAACAGTAACAAAATAAAATACAAAAATAAATATAAAATAAAATAAAAAACAAGTTACAACTCATGTTTTACTATTCAATGCAAGATTAGAAATACTTTTGTCGAATCCTAACTTTTAAGGATTTTTTTTTTGACATAACTTTATTTTGATAGCTTTTAAAAATTACATACACACAAACATGAATGACGAAAAAAAAACTAAGAACATGCTTCATTAGCTTCCTTAATATTGAAATACAAAAACTATATTAACTATTGATCTAAAAAAAAAAGCAAGAAAAACTTTTTTTACTTTTATTGTTTTTATTGTTTTTTTGTTTTTTTGAGATTTCATATCATTATTTATACCTTAATTTATTTTAAATTTTTTTTTTATAATGTCTTTTTCGATAATTTCAAGGTCCTGAAACCCCTAGCCTTAGTTATTTCCATTACTTTTTTTTTTTTTTTTTTCCACTTTTAAAAGCTTTTAAAACACTATTTTAATGTGGAAATAATCATCTATTTAATTAAATACATATAAATGTTAGAAATATGTATGTACATACATATATAATTTAGTGCACACAAACAAAACAACAGAATGCAAATGAACATCAGATGAGACATCACAAAAGCAGGGTTCCCACCTGGACAGCATCTGCTGCTAGACCACAGGTCCCCAACCTTTTTATTAGGGAGTGCCCATATGTGACGAACATGTGCGCTACAAGACATAAGCACATAAAAATGAAAGACATACATATAGATTCCACCACGTCTCGCTTCAAGAGATTCCCTTCAGACGATTAGGTGAAATCCTCCAATACAATTCATGAAAAAAAAAAAAAAAAAATCTTAATTCATCTAAGCAGATTGTAATAAAATTATGTTTCTTTAAAATTTTGTAAATGTAGTGACAATGCTATTTCCATAATTAACTGCTAGTATTCTAATATTATTCTAATATGTTCAAAAAACCTAGAGCTTGAAATACTAATTCTATTCTTCACAAAAAAAGATTTTATAATTCTTCTGTTTATATCGTTTTAATTTTTACCGGCTAACGAACAAAAATATTTCTGCAATAATTTACATCCAAAGAAATTGTTATTAAATGTAAAGAATTTTTAAATTCGCACTTATAATACAAGGTATTAATATCCACATGAGAATTATAGGTATGATAACGTTTGTAACACCAACAAATTTAGTTTTTGATATAATGTCTGGTCTAATGTTTATTTGGGTCAAAGAGAAAAAAGAAAAGTTTTAAAATGCAATTTCAAATTGAAATCTTCATTTCCGTCCGTGTGTGATCATAATAACTCAAAAACTACCTAAAGACTGAAAAATCCAAGTCAATAAACGTTCATAATTTTGGGAATGAGAGAGGTTTCCTACATATAGCCATGCCAACTTATGTATTCATGTATATCTAGAGAGGTTATGTAGAGTTCTATAACAATTTTCATATGTAATTGCTAAAACTTCAATCTAACAATATTATAATTTTTTTAATGAAATCTATTTTAAATATTCAATCCATCCACAGATCAAATCAAACATAAAACCATCTAAATATTAATTAAAATATTGTGTTTTTACTTGTGACAGTGAAATGCAGTCGCAGATCTATAGATCTGTAGAATTATCACAATATGCATTGAACAATTATAAATGCACTTTTAAATGTGGTGATTCTTTATCTGTTACTCTTCTTTTGTTTACTTTTGATGACTTCATTCAAATTCTTTGTTATTGGTTTTTTTATGTCTAATCTTAAAATATCAATTAATTCATTATGAGTTCAACCATTCCAAACCATTTATTAATGCCACTGTATCATCTTCTTTGGCATTGAATTTATTAGTAACAATTGAGTTTTAAAACAACATAGCATTCGTCAAAAGAAGATGAATTGTGTCATTTATTTATTTTATTGAAATAGAAAGTAAAGTAGATTCTGAATAGATTCCGTAGAATACATATAATATAAAATCAGCGAGCAAAAAAGAAAAAAAGAGCAAGAAAGTGTTTTTTTCTTTTAGATTCTAAATAAAACTTATGTAAAGAAAATAAAACGATCGTTTTTTATTTTAAAAATTTAAGTTCTTATTACTTGCTAATAATCCAGTAGAACATGCTATTATTTCAAACGCCCTAAACAATTTTAAAAAGTTTGTAATGCGACGATTATGTTTGATTTTGTAATATTATAAATGTAGACTTTGTTGACAACCTTAGAGAAAACATCGAATACATTGACGGATTAAGGAGGGGGGGGTACCTGGGCTGCAGCCAGGAGCCCCTAATATTTTAGGACCCACAAATTATGTAATTACATATATGTATAAAGTTTATAGACACATTTATGTTATTACTTCAATAATTTTTTTGTGATTGAATAACTAGAATACTATAAATCCCTCTAGATCTTATTTATTTTCTATTCGTGTACCAATTACGTATATCTGACCAAAATATGATCTCTTTTCACTAATAAACAGAAATCAAGGCCCCCCCTTTGACAAAATTTTCAGCCAGGGTCAACCATGCAAGCTTGGTCCGCCACGGATCGAATATATGCTATTTCACACTAACTTCTAACATAATTATTGTCTAGGCACTGTAATATTTGCAAAGTAGTTCTTGAAGAGCTATGTATCCTTCATATAAACACAATACGAACTGTTTTATATGTAATCTAGCTGCAAGTAGTTCTGATTTATATCTAGATAACGATCTCGATAAAGACTGCACTGAATTACATATAAATTCTCTCCGAAATATAGTTTAGGCATAATGCGTGTTAGCATTTGGAACCCAAGATTGAACTGGCCTACATTTTTTTTTAATTATTATTATTGTTCCCAGATTACGGCAGGAAGGTGCATTGTGTGGCAACTGAAGGAACAGATTAGACCAACAGTAAATGTTAGGAGGAGCGGCGACTATAAGACAAAATGGCGATAATCAAATTTACAAGACCAACTCAAACTGAAACCTGCGCAAAGCCTGATAAATGTAAAACATGAAAATATGAATCCCGCTTATGCTATGGCAAAACAGAGCAATCCAAGTAAATCGTTCTCATGTCAATGTAACAAAGCATGTGATCCCTTTATTTCCCAACTCCTTTTATCAATTTCTCTACAGTAGCCATGGAGAATAAACAGAAAGTTATTCTTTAGAGAGAGAAAAAAAAAATCGAGATTTATTCGAGAAGTGAAGGAGAACTCACGTAATTGAAAAGCAGAAATAACAACTGGCTTAGAGATCAAATACACTAAAATACATTCACTCATTAATAATAAAGAGACTATTTAGAGGATTTGTCCAAGTTGAGCTCAAGCACAAGGCAGGTGTAAACACGAGGAAAACTTCGTGGATAAACAAAAACATCTTTGCTCGTAGTTTCAACAAAAGCACATCTCGTAGATAGTCTACGATTAGCAGTGAAATCAAAGACCATTGAATTAGCTAAAATAATAAACATAACTGTTGTTATACACGAAAAGTAAGTGGTACAACGAAAAATGAGTGAAAAATCAATTAATCAATCCATAGCTCATACTTTTCAAATACGTAGCATTCGTGAATTTTTATTTCCAAATTCAAACAGTAGTCTACAAGTCATGCAGATAAGTTAATGAAAAAAATACTTCAAAGAAATGTTCTAATCATCAAATTTAGAGAATCTATGTACTGTATTCATAAAGGCGCTATTTTTAAGGCGCTCTTTGTCTCTGTTTCCTCTATCAGTAGTTGCAAAATATACCTAATACAGATAGTAATTAGGAATACTTATTTAATTCTCAGCAAAAATAAAATAAAATAAAAAAGTTTCTGCAGTTTTCTTTCCTTTTGGTAAAGGAGAAACATGAAAATGAAGGTTACTACAAAGCAATATAGATCAGAATGAAAAGGAAGAAGCTGAAAGTAAGAAAACACTCCGTGAAACTCTAAGGAGATTAACAGAAAAGTCAAGCTTAAACAATCTAATTAGAAACACTACCAATATCGATATTTTTTGCGATAGTTTTTCACTGAAGTACAATTCACTAAAGTGTTCTAATTTTCAAGAGGAAATCAAAAATTATCTTATTAGGGTGTACAGTCGGACCTCTATTTAACGAACCTCTATTTTGCGAATTTCTCTATTTTGCGAACTTTTCTTTGGAACCAAGAACATTTTGCTAATTTCTTCGTAAAATAACCTCCAAATAGCGAGGTGCATTTTCTATTTAACGAACTTTTTCGTGATATCTATTTTTTTTTTTCTCCTTGAAATGTTTTTGTTATTAATATTCCTTTAGAGGAAATGAAAGAAATGTGGGTACAGCTGAGGGAAAAAAAAAGAAATTTTTGATGATGTGCTGATTGATGATTATCTTTCACTTGATTGTGAAGTTGAGACCTTGGAAACACTAACTGAATCGGGTATTTTGGACAGTGTGAAAAATAAAAACAATACAGCTATGAATTGCGATGAAGATGAAGATGATGAAAATGGAAATGATCATGATGCAGAAATAAAAAAAAAAGAACCTTCGTATGATGAAATGCTAAAATCATTTGAAACAATCCGACGCAGATTACAATTAGAAGAAAATACGCCTGAAGGGGTTTTTGGTGCATTGCAAAGATGCCAGACGTACTATGAGCGAAAACACTTTTTCAAAAAAAAAAAAAACCCTCAAATAGACAAAATTAACAGATTTTATTAGTAAAATTTAAGTACGCATGTGGTAATGTATGCTTCATGTCATTAAAATTATTACTTTTTTTAATAATATTTATTGTTTAAGTATTTTAAATCTGTTTTATGTAGTTTAAAGTAATTTTAAATTAAATCTCTATTTAACGAATTTTCCATATAACGAACTTTTTTTCGGGATTTAGCGACTTCGTTAAATAGAGGTCCGACTCTAATTAAAAATTTCAAAGATAATGTTATTGTTTTTGGAGAACCACTGTTGTTAACTAAAATTCCATTATAAAAAGATTTCCTTTTTCATAACAATGTTCTCAATACTTTTTTTAAAATGGATTTTATATTTTTTGACAGTTTTAATAATAGACGATTACTCTTCCAATTGGTTGTACAATAAGCATTTTTCGGTCAATAGACAAAACAAGAAGCCGCCTTCGAAAACATACCTCTTGGTAATCATTTGGTAATACAAGTACGATTCATGAGCATTTAATTTAATTGAAGGAGGTAATTGCAGTCATTGTAAGTTAAAAATGTTTTGCATTAACATGAATCCGATTCCGAATAGTTCTGCAATTATGTTGATATTTTCAGTTATGTGAATCGTGCTCATAGCTCGTTACGTTTATTCCGTCAACAGTGACTATTCCGCTTAACCAGGACAGCAGTACTGCCTTTCACGTGTCATAAGTTTACGGATTGTATGATGGACATCCTATTTATTGAATATCAGCAACCACAGAATTCTAATCAAAATATTTTTAATTCACCTTTACTAGCGTTCGTATCTCGTATGAACAGAACGCATCGATGTTAATGTGGTTCGTTGGATTTTCTATTTTTGATTCATTCATAAAGATAATTTGAACTCGATCAATAGAATGCATTTTAAGGATGATATGCTTTATGGCTTATTAAAGACTGAATAACCCACTACAGGAGAGCTTAAATTCTTTTAGGCCAAACTAAATATTGAACGACTGTGTGTACGAAGATCATATTGTATGAGTGTGCACGTCGACTCTGCTTAACATTGTGTAGAATTATAATAATTGTATTACCACGCCTAGGAATTTGGAATGGGGAAAAGAGGGGTACAATGATTCTCGTCTTTCAATCAAAAAACAACAACAAAAGTTGTGTTCTTTTTCGGAGGGGGAGAGGGAGTTACTAACAAAATGATGACTCTCCAATAAAAAAAAATAAGGTCCAAAATGTTGGATTTCTTCCTTTTTCGAATGTAATCCCTACAAACACCCATCCCCCTTTTGCACGCTAGTGAGTAATTGCTATAAATCAATTAAATGTTTTAAAATATAAAACAGTAATTGATAATTAAATTTTGAAGAATCTACAGAATTTCTATTTATAATATGGTAAATACGTATTAAAGATAATTAATAATCATTTCTAATCTCACCGACTGATAATAAAAAAGTTAGTAATCAATCCATCAACCAATTAACAATGTCTCAACTAATTCTTCTTAACTGATTTTCATTCTCAAATTATAAAAAAATCTTCATTTGATTTCCTCCTATTCAGAGTTCTCGTCGAACACTGTTTTCTGATATTCCTGAAAGAAAGTGAAGTAACTGTAATCAAAGAATAGATTATGAAGAACGTCATCTTTATTTTAATAACCAGTTCTTTGAATAGAGTATCCATAGGAATTATTGACTTAGAATCAACAGGAATTTCTATTTCAGAGGTTTTCTTCTAATCCATTTAGTTCTGCAATGATATTGAAGACATTAAAAATTTAAAATATTTTAAAATTTGTAATAGCTTCTGAGGTTACGCAACGGACAATGAAAGAAACTGGTAAAGAGGGTTAAAAAAGTAAAATATAAAAACGAAATTGAATTTTTTTTTTTGTCTTCTGCTTTCCCTCTTACTTGTCCTTTATTTTTCTAATTTACATTCCAGTAATGTAGTATTTATCCCATTTAAAGCATTCTAAGCCTTTACAATCTAATGAATTAATACAAAAGGCTAAAATTAAGAGAAAAGACCTCAGAGAAAGATTAAAAAACTTTTGAAAATACATTGTATTTTATGGATTTTAGTGACAGATTTGATACTGAATTTTACAGCAAGTTCGTTATTACTTCACATTATAACGAAGAATCAACGATTGAATAACAGCATCGTTAGTCTCCAAAGAAATAAGAAAACATTCATTCAAAAACGTTTTCCAAGGTTTTCTTGAATTTTTAAAAATAGATGTTTAATAAATAAAATAAATAAATAAATGAAGCAGACGAGGGAGTTGCATTGGATAGTCCTGATTTCTATCAATATACACTTATGAAAAAACTACTTAAAATATGATAAAGGATTGTTTAAAAAATTTCATTGACAAGAATTTCTGCAGTTGATTTTCAACGATTATTAGGCAAACCGATCGATCCACGAAAACTTCTATACGCTGTAGAACCTCTAAACTTTTATGCAATCATTTTTATGCATTTTTGACTGTTTACAAGCAAATTTACTGTTTACAAGTAAATATAAGCAAATGATGTCTTTATTTTTTCAATTTGGCGGTTAACACAATACCACATTGATGTGTATTTTTAGTTTGTAATTAAGAATGGAATATGTGCTTTTTTGACATGGAATTAATTCCATGTCAAAGTCTAATATCTTGAACAATTTATAGTGGAAAGGGACCATTGGTTTGTTAATGAAGGATATAATTGCGTGTTTGTGCAGAAATTCAGTTTATGGGAATTGCTTCCATTTAAAAGTGTACTTTTGCTGGACTATTTATATTCAGACAATAATCCAGTGCATTACGTCACTTGACCTTGTCTATTTCAGTCATATGTTTTGCTTATTACCATAATCTCTCTTTTAAATATTTGCTTTTCTCTTTTCTCAGACAATTTAGGTGAAGGTTAATTTTTACCGTAACATCTTTTCAACGGAAAAGAGAAGCAATTCTTCCGAAGACGTAAGGCTTATCTTCCGGGAAGATCTTTTTGTGGCGAGCAACGACGCTATGAAATTCCAGGAGCTCCGATCAGAAGCGATTCTCTCACGGCGGGGCTGTCGTCTTCCATCGGAATACTTGTGCAGGCACGGAGGTGGTCAGTGGAATTCGCAGGGCGATATTTCACCCTCTAATTGGCGGCCCAAATAAGATTTCCACGTTGCGGTGAGAAAAACCACAAGCATGAACGAGTTCCCACTGTTCGATCGATAAGCATCATTTCGGTTGTTTTCTTTTTTTGTAGTATTTTTTTTTTTTAATGGTAAACCACTCGATCTGTGAAGTTTTCGAAGCAGATGATCCCACCAAAGCGGATAAGAGCACTTCAAAACCAGAAGGGAAAAGCTCTCGTTAAGTTTAAGAGATCTTTACATTCACAAGGAGTATTTGCACAGCCAACTCCAATTTGTGGATGTAGATGAAGCTTTTCATTAAGTCATGGGCCATCAAAATCATGTTTTTTACAGAAGAGGTCAGTAGTGTTATCGAAGATCTGCTCAAGGGAGGGAGGCAGTAGATAAAAAGTGTGTGTTCATATGGTAATAATGTTATTGTTTGATTTTTTTCAAAATAATTAATTAGATTGGACTCAAAATGTATAATGGCTGACTGTTCTGCACCACTGCCTTATCAACAGGGAAAGAAAGATTGAACTAGACCCCTATTGTTATGCTATTAGAGTCTTTTAACTAAATATAGTTTGTTTGTTTTTTCTATAAAAATTTCAGGACAAAATATTTAGGTTTGGGATTTAACACATTATTTAGATTCGTTAATTTTTAGCCTGAGCAATGCCGGATGTATTTCTTAGCAATCTGTAAAAATTGTATGTTTTTGTGTAATATCCTCTTATTTAACTATAGAGTGCGTTGGTAGCTCCAAGGCAAAATGAAGGCGGTAGCGAAATAAGTTATTATAAAAACATTTCTAGATGGTTTTCATCAACAAATCATTTTGTACTGAGTATATATATATATTTGTTTCATGTATAAACTTAAAAAAAAAAAAAAAAAAAAAAAAAAAAAAATTAAATCTTTGACTAAAACATATAAAAAAAAACCGATCATAATTCCATTACACCTACTGATTCAGCGAAATCCTCAGAAATCCATTGTTGGAATTGTTTGTCAAATCTTTGACTATTTCAGGATATCTACGGTTTCGGCATTTCGTTGTAGATTCGTGACCCTCAGTAGTTAGTTGTTAACCCCAATGGCTCTCCATCAAAGCACCAGTAATTATTTCAACCATTTATTTTTGATGGAAGGCCTTGGGGGTTTACGGCATCACTAAATACAAAACTCCGGAATGTTCTCAGCAATTGATAAATGGTAAATCAGTAGAAATTTACAAAAGGACTCCAAAGTCGAAGAACAATAAAACAAACGATTGACTTCACTACAGTCAAGATAGCAAATTTTTTCTTACAATATTTAGACACAATGCTAAAATGCAAGAAGAATATTCAAATTTAAATTACTTTTTCTAAGCAACTTACGATTTTTTCCTAAAATTTATAATTTTAAGCGGATAAAAGAATTTTTAAATTTTAACTGCAATTGCAGTTTCTATTAGAAAAGAACAGATGGTTGTTTAAGCGCCGTTTATTTTGTTTACATAAAAAAAAAGAAATATTTCTATCACATTAATATGATGATCTGTTGATCTCTATTTCAGTTGAATGAATCATTTCTACTTTTGCCGATGTTGTTTTTTTCGTGGCTGTCATCAGCTGACAAATCGAAATTCCGACATATTCTGTTTACATGGATTTGAATAAAAATACAAATATCGTCTGCTAATATAAAAATAGATATTGGAAGGGATTATTCGAAATGTTTCCTTAATATCCGGTGGAAATTAATTTCCGGTTCAGCGTACAATTGTACAAACATATAGGAAAAGGAAAATGGAATTTTATTTCATAAAGAAGTAAATGACCCTATTTTATTATTGTCTGTAAGCAGTTGATCAGACAACTGTTTATGTACGACTAGCAGCAAAGCCTGTCGGACGACAGGCATAAAAAAAATCTGAAAAATCATATTATTATCAACTATCAACTACAAAGTAAATATCTCCTTATAATCTACATTTTTTTGTAAAAAAACAGCATCAGATCCTTCTATCAGATGTCCTTGATCCATTCGGTCAAGAATTTTGATTTTGACGTCGCAAGCAAGACGTGCTCGAGAAATAGCAACATATAACTGTTCATGACTAAAAACAGGCTCTGGTAAATAAATAGCAACCATATCTAAAGTTTGTCCTTGTGAATAAATTTTACTAAAAGTAAGAATGGAATAATTATTATTTATCACCCATAACACCGAAAGGCATTTAAAACTCACCTTTATAATCTAAATACTGCGCTAATTTGTGAACGAAGCTTCTACGGCAAAAATGGTTTTGAGTTTCGAAATCAGCGTAAATAACTGAGTAAGTATGCCAAATTTCATTAAAATGGATGCAGTGGTAACAAAATTATTTGGTTTTGAACGTATGTTTTGTTGGAATTTCAGTTGTCTAGGTCAGTTCCAAGGATAAAATTTCATGGAAACAACATGGAATGACACAATGAACTAATATTTTCATCCAATTTGAGTACCCTTGATTCAATGGTACCATTGAGAACCTTGGATCTATCTTAATAGCTTAATTATATCGAGTTACAGACAGAGGAACTTAGCCAATTATATAAGTTAATTAAGTTGTTATACAACATGCATCGAAACTTGTACCTTATTTCTGAAAACTGTCAAATCTTGTACTTTAATTTCATGCTTTATTATTTTTTTCTACAATACAGTATGATGCAAATATGTTAATAGTAAGAGGAGGAATAAGAAAGAAAAGATGATACGTTGTTAGTGTAATACACTGTTAGCATAACTCAGTGAAGTCATTTTAAGCTAGTCATAAGATTTCTATATATATATATAAGATTTCTTCTAAAATCTAATCTTTCAGAGAAGATAATCTAATAAGCTACCCAGTGATAGTCATGCAAGGTGTTATATCCCAGTTTCCTATTCTGATAACTGTAGTGTTGGAGGAAGTGTGTGTAGCGGAGGGGGCTGCATCTGGAAGATAGATAGAAGGTAAAAAGTGATTAGAAATTAGTTTTTGTTTTTTGAGGGAACTGGGCTTTTTAATTGGGGTCCATATCCTTACTTCTCCCTCTACTCAAAATTCCCAGTTTAATTATTATCATTACCGGTATTCTTTGATTGTTAATTTTTTTTATTGCTATTATAATACGCTTTCTTAACATGTATATAAGATCTTTGTTTGTTTTCAATAGGAATGTAACTCTTTTTATATGTTTGTAAATAGATGATTTTGTTTTTTAATCACTCCTTAAATATTGTTTTTTTTCCTCGCCTGAAATAGTTCCTTATTATTATTAATGATATAGTTAATCAAATATCTTCTTTAATTCTATATTTATTCTCCGCTTCGATCGCCTTAATGTTCTTAATGGATCCCATTCAATGATTTTTATCAGTTAATATCTCAATAACATGAATGTACTTTTTCTTTTCCTCCTTTTACACAATGACTGTTTCATTGTTTGAAATTGAATTACAAGCACCAAGATCTAAAGCAATAAAATAAAAGTCTTAAATGGGAAATCTGATTATTAATGAGTGTATTGTTCTTTGAATTAGTTTAAGAGCCTAGTGATTTTATGGACACAGTATTTCAGACCCTAAGATCGATTTAGAAGCATCAAAATCTAATCGCATGTAAACAATTCCATGTAAATGACGTAATTTCACGTACATTAGAACAGCATATTTTCCTTTGAATGAATGAATTAATAGCTTTGTATTTTATATAAAATCTCCATAACTACACGTTAACTTTCAAAAATCCTTTACTCGTGATATTTCGCAAATTTTATTCAAATTTGCTTCTTCGGACGTTTAAAAAAACTCCTTCTCTAATACAGAGAATACATAACAATGATATGGCTTACAAAGATATAATATATGCAGAAAGCCAAGTGTAATACATCCAAAATGTTACAATATTATTAAAATACAATAGGAAAGTCTACCTCATTATTATGGTTAGGTATTACATTATTATTATGGAATTTTGGTTTACACAGAATACACAACAATATGCAAAAAGCCAAGTGTAATACATCCAAAATGTTACAATATAATAGCTTCCTTATTACTTAGATACAATAATATTTTAAAGGAATTTATCAGTGTTTCTAATGCTTTTTTTAAATTTGTGTAATGTGCAACTGTTAACCTTTAGAAATTTGTCTTTGTTTATACAAGGGAAGGTGTTGATTATATATGATTCTATCCTGAACCTAGCTTTGTATTTTGTTTCACATTATAAAGTGGTTCTAAAAACACCAAAATCTAATAATGCCTAAACAATAAGGCTACATCTTTTCATATTGGTGTAATTATTATAATATTTTTAAAAGGCAGTTTTTTTTTTGTTTTTTGTTGTTGAAAGGTACGATCCGGTTTTTGTTTTTTTTCTTTTGGTTGGAAAACAAGACCCATGGTGATTATTCGCCCTGGGCACCAAAAAGCTTAACTATGCCATTGCTTTGCTATTTACATGTATTATGATAGATTTAATGTAAGATAAAAAATGATAAATTATAAAGCTCAAGTGGCTGTACGTTTTTAAAACGCGTATTTATTATAATTACGAGGTGTACAACTTTGCTTCCGCCGTTTTTTCTCCAACATTTGAGGCTTTAATGAAACAAATTGATGACACATGTATCATTCAAAGTATTGTCCATCGCTGGCCACTACTTTCTCCCATCTTTCGGGCAGTGTACGAATCCCTAATCGTGCCAATTCTTCTTGAATTTGACGCGAGTCTTCACTCAGCAATGTCTCCAATTCTGCATCTTCGAAAACTTTCTCTCTTCCACCACTATGCCGGTCTTCGACGTTAAAATCATCGTTCTTGAAGCGTTGAAACCACTCACGAGACGTTCTTTCACTAATAGCGTCCTCACCATACGTACTGGAGAGCATTCGATGAGACTCAGCCGCTGTTTTCTTCATATTGAAACAAAACAGTAACACCTCCCGCAAATGACGAGAATTTGGCTCGTAAACTGATATTTTCAATCGAGAACAACTTTATGATGCAGACACAAATCGACTAATGTTTGAATGGGGTTCTGTTGACCGAGGTCCAAGCTAACTGCCTGACGTCTGCGATCTGTTTCTTTCGACCGCTACTTACCGCTGTCGCCACATATCGGCAAACGGCGGAAGCAAAGTTGTACACCTTATATTATTATTATTATTATTATTATTATTTAAAAATTTCGTCCATAAATTTACATTTACACTTAGGCATTGTCTTAGATAATTACAGTTTCTGTAACAAAAAAAAAAGGTATAGGCGATATTTAATCTGAGTATGTTCATTTGCTAGATTTCAGGATCATATTTCTCTACTTCTTCGAATTACTTTTTCCTAATTTTCTTAGAAAAACCGGACAATTTTTCGAATTATATAAAACTCCGCCACAAAAATGTATATATAGGGAATAAGGAGGACGGTTTGATGAATCCGATATTTTGAATAAAGTTAATGAAAATATGATTACGTAGCTCTGCTGAAAAAAGAATAAAAAGAATATAATATATATATAATTTTTTTTTAATCTATATCGTGAGTTTGCTGTGATCCTGGTATAAAATATTACGCTAATAAAGAGCCCAGCATATTGGCAGAAGGTATAATATCGTATTTCGACGTCTTTCAATACAATACTTCTTAGCGTTTCTAAATTTCCTACATGATTTCTCTCAGTATCAGAAGGTTTGAAAAGGTCCAAACATTTCATAAAATATATATATATATATATATATATTATCATGACAGCATTGCCAGGATCTGATGAAAAGAGGGGGAAGTTTACCATTTTAACTGTAGATTAAGAATTACTGATGTAGATAATTAAGCGATTAAAAATAAGGTGACCAACCGTCCTCCTTTTTGAAGCTCTGTCCTCCCTTGAGAAGTGTCCTCCTAAATGTCCTCCTTTTGTAAATTCTGTCCTCCTTTTTGATATATGGAGTTTTTTTTTTTTTTTTTTTTTTTGGTTGAAGAGATAGGTTTATACCCCTGAAACCACTGATAACATTTTTTTTTCTTCAAATTACTTTCATCCTCCTTTTTATTTTAGAAAAAATGGTCATCTTATTAAAAAGAATTTTTATTTTTTTAAAATCCGAAGTTACTTATGATTCAAACCTTGTTTCTTGTCCTATTCTGTGACACTGCTCCTTCTACCATCTCCTCTTTCTTTGAATATAATCCTCCAGGAACTCACGTCAGTATTTTGATTGTTATCTTAATGTAGATTTCCTCATTTGCAATTCTGCTGCTGCTGTATCTTTGTATCTATTCGCTACTTATTCGATGTTTCCTGTGAATTCTTCTTAAAATTTGAGGGGATTCAGAAACTAAAACCAAAAGAAGCTTTTTATCCTAATAAATTTCGGATTGCTAAAACAAAAACTTCCAGATAAATAAGCAACACGAATTTCTTTTTGATTAATTTTAAATGATTTCCTTATACAATGATTAAGTTATTCGGTTCGCAAAATTGAGACATTATAGTAAAACGTAAAACTGACAGATCAAAAGCTAATACCATTATGACTTACAAATAAACTTTTATTTGGATTAATAATAATAATAAACAGTCAGAATGATATCCAAGTAAATTACATACAAATATCATCCGAAAAAAAAATTACCATTTTTTCAGAAGACTTCAAAATGTTTAGTTTCATTAAAACTTGAAATCTTATATTTTTGGAACAGCTATTATATTTTCTAATACAATATTTTGTAGAAATTAAAATAAATAATAAAAGTAATAATAAACAACATGATAACTATAATTTATCAATTTGGTGGAAAGCAGAAGTTTTATTTATATATACTCTATAGACTCTACTGTATATACAAGAGTAGGGGATTCTTGTTTCTTATGCGTTGATTCCTAGGGTCCGTCCAGCCCTTTGTCAGATGGGGATTTTTTTTCCCCTTTGTTTCTTTATGATGATAAATGTGTTGATCTTTTGGCCAACACTTCGTCCCTTGGTCATGAATGATTAAAATATATTGGGATATAATGTGATATGAGAGAAAAATAAAACAATTGAAACATCTATTCCAATTAATGTTTCAAATATGTAGCTATTGAATAAAATAAAACTGAAAATTAAAAAAAAAAAAAAAAAAAAAATTAAAGCCTCCAAGAAGTGCTGGTAAAATGATCGAAGTTGATTATATTATTCTATTAAATTTATTTAATAAATACATTTTAATCTAATAGCTCAAGTGTTAAACTGGGAGGGGGCCCGCTTCGATACTGGCGGTGGTTCGGAGATTTTTTTCCCTTGTTTTTTTACCTTCAGATAGGTTCTGAGGTCCTTGCGTTACACACAAAGGGATTTACACATACACAGAATTGGAAAACTATATAAGAGATAAAGGATTTGCCCGTCATATATATGACGGATAGAAAGTTAAAACGAATGCATTACTAGGAACATAAATGAATTTATTTATTGGAAGGCTTGATTATAAGTGACATTGGAAGTGAAAATTCGAGCATCATATAGCAAATGACCTTGACGTCGATTTTTTTTTATGAGTACTTTGATGTTGTCTCTGTTTATCCTGAACGCGGCAATTCAACGTGTTCAAAGGTTTGTCCTTAAGACTAATTAATAGTCATTGCGAATGCGGGCATTACTGGGAACTGACGACACTTCAACTTGAATGGTAAACTGACATCACTCGGTTGAAAATTGATCCTGGAATAGTGACGATATCACCTCTGTTGCTTTCCAAAAGAACTTCACCGTGATTAAATTGCGATGAAACTCCTTAACGACCAATCGTGTGCCATTACAGAGTCCTTTCTTTGGATTGAGATTGCGAAGGAGCATCACAATTGATCCTTTCTTCAGGCTCAGCTGATTGAGGTGAGGTGGCATACCGAAAAATATGAGTGTGAAGAAACTCTGCAGGATAGTTTCGTTCATCACTTGGATCATCGGACACGACTACCTCTGCGCTGCAGTAGGCTATATGTGAGATTTGCAGGGCAGCTTTCTCTTGCGTTACACACAGAGGGGTATACAGAACTGGAAAACTATATGAGAGATAGTAAGAAGTAAGGATTTAGCGAAGATTCTTTTCCTAACAACATCTCACTGCCTTTCTTTTCTTTTTTCTTTTCTGATCAATTAATAATATATCTTTCTTTCATTTATATTAATATTTCTTTTGGTAAAATGCAGTTTTTAAGATGCTATGGAAACTTTTATAATCATTGTCTACCGCAATGCAACAATGAAACCATTTCTAAATAGTATGTAAAAAGAAAAAATTATAATAAGCTAAGTTTTCTTAAAATAAATAAATTAAATAAAAATGCTTAAACATAACTAACAAGTAAAAAGGGAAAAAAAGCTTAATTTAAGCCAATAATTTTATCACATCAAAGTTAAATCCTTAAGCAAATAATGGCCACATAAAAAAAAAAAAAAAAGAAAAAAGTGGAGTTAAAACTAAACGAACAGGGAGCTCCTTAGTATTCTTAATTTAAACAAATATCTAAACGAAGGAAAAATACAGTAAACATTGATCGTTCTACAAAGTTACTACCCATGATTCAAATAAATTACTGGAAGTGGCTGTCCAATGTTTGTTTCCCATTATCCAGTAATTATTTGAGGCTTGGCTAATCAAGGCAAATCAAAATAACAAACCATTAAGCTCTTTATAATTTTAATGCTCTTTAATATGACAAAATCGATTTATTGCTGTAATTTGTAAGTGCAGAGATAATTAAAATTGCAACTTTAGAAATTATAAAATGTTTATTTTTGTTTGGATTAATTTGCTGGTTTATTCCTTTATCCGATTAAAATATTATTCTCTCGTACCAATTACCAGAACAATGGCTATATTGAACAATGGTATATGAAACGAGGTAGCCTGATTTTAAAGTAATTGTTGTAGTAATGAATTTTAGAGAAAACAAAAGCTTCCTTTTAGTGAAAGAACCTTTTTTTTCGTTTCTTTCATTTCCTTTGACTTGTAATTTCCTGCTACCATAGTTCGTCTTCTTCAATATTTTAACATGTGGCATCTTAAGTGTTTGAGAGGAAATGAACGCACATTTAACCTTTCATCTCGGCACCAGCTGCTCTACTAGATATGGCTAATGGCAGGTGCTACTGTTGATTTAAGACATGGGTTTCGAACCTTTTCAGGCTACTGACGTACCTCGAAGATTTCTTATCCTATCACCACCTCCCTTGGGTTCATTCATACTATCTAATTCATTTTCAATTAAACAATGCCACCGGAAGTATTAAATATGTCTTATTTCATTAGTTTTAGCTTTCATTCCAAGGAAATTGAAGTTCATCAATTAAGTTAGTCTAAATAGGTGTGTGTGTGTCCCCTGTAACCATTTAACTACGGGATGGGTCTTCTTCAAAATTGCGATGCATATTTAAGGATTAAGGCAATCTAACTTTTATATTTGAAATCTTTCCCAAATGGATTCTTGTCGAAAAAGTCGAGCGAAAACGAGACGAAAATTCCCATTGACAACCATTAAGAAAATAAACAATGGATTTCTATCAATGTTTTAAACAAAGAATATTAATCCTTTTAATTAATCTATTAATTACCGCGTGATTTGATACGATAAAATTAATCGACCTTGGACAAATTCTGTAAATAATATGGATAATAAAATAATATTTTTTTTTTCAGAAAATGGAAAATTTGTATTGTTTATATTCAGATATTGAAATTTGAAAATAAATGTTGGCTTTTTGTTTGTGTTTTTTAACGACTTATAAAATGAACAATAAGAATAACATTTTAAGGAAGGCAGAGTACCAGTTCTTTCAGGAACTTATTGTTAGATTTATTAAATAAGACTGATTATAAACTGGGATTACATTTTTCAGCGTAAGAAACCATTTTTATAAAGGAAAAGATGCAAACATTGATATTACAACAACAGTAAAACCTCGTTAAGTCGTCACCCGGATAAGTCGTCACTCCGTTTAAGTCGTCGTTTTCCTTTGGTCCCGACAAGGTCTCATACACAATAATGTAAAATAACCCTCCTTTACCCGTCACCAAATTTAATTCTACTCCGGATAACTCGTCACCCTCAAAAATGGCCAAAAGCATCTTACTTCTCCATTTTGCATGCCATCGTGTTGTCTTTTCAGCCCCGCTCCTTCACTTTAAGAAAGCCAAGCCTTTACGGGGAATTTTCGACCACGCCTGTCACTTCATTCCTTTCCTACCCCTTCGGGGGATTTGGGTTCTTGGAATCTCGCTGCTAATCATTCAAAGCACACTTCTCGCTGCGACTGTGTAGACGTTTTTCTTGATCGCTCCTGAGTGTGATTTCATTTCATAGCGAATAAACCCCGCTATTTTTTTTCTTGTAATTTCGTGGTTCGATTACGTTTTTAACATGCCAGGGAAACGAAAAACTTACCTCGTTATCTTTTAAAGAAAAAAAAGACTTAATTGCACTTTTTGAAAAATCAAATGTTTCGAAAACAGCTTTTGCCAAAGAACAACATATTCTAAGGACTACATTAAACGATATTCTTTCATCGAAACAAGTAATTGAAGAAGCTGACTGCAAAGGCAAAAGAAAGAGAATGAGGAAATCGAAGTTTAACGAGATCTAGGAGGTTTTAGTTCGATGGCTAAAGCATGACAGATCGCAAAATGTGCCGCTTTCTGCCGTGATTCTCAAAGAAAAAGCCATGGAAATTGCTAAGGAGTTGAACATTGAAGATTTCAGCGGCAGCAATGGTTGGCTGGAACGTTTCAAAGACAGACATTACCTTTCTTTTAAAACGATTAAAATGTGGTAACAATGAAAAGTGGTTTTTTTTTTTTTTTTCCACTCATTCATTTGCATGTATTGATTTCTGAAAATCTCGTTTTTCTCACCGAATCCTACAGCAACTCATGAAAATACGGTATTTCAGTATTTTTTGTTGTTTTTTTTTTTTCAAAAATGCCCACTCCGCCTAAGTCGTCACTCCGCTTAAGTCGTCAAAAATGTTCAATCCCTTGAGTGACGACTTAACGAGGTTTTACTGTACTACGTTTATTTTATTTTTTTTATTAACGTAGATACGTAAACTCAGTACAGTCCCGTTAGAGAAGTGTCCCTAGCAACGAGTTCTAATACTTACATATATTTTTTTCTTACAATATACATTTGAAAGTATACATTTGTAAAATATATAACTTACAAGTCTGCAAGATTGTAAAAAAAAAAGAAAATAACAAATAATTGGGTATAGATAATTTAAATATACAAATATATGATTACTTATTAGTACTGAAGTTATTCTACGAAATAATTTAACATTTTAATACTTATATTAGTTTTATATAATAGTACCATATAAAAACACATCTAAAAAATTAGCCTTTTTTTTTCCGTTTTGAAATTTATATTCTTCTAAAAGAGAGAGAAAAAAAAATCGTTAAAATATTTACTTTTCTTTACTTTTTTTTTTTTTTAAGTATTTTTAATAAATCTTTTTTTAAGGTTTTTTTTTTTTGACAACAGATACTTTTTGATTTTTTAAAAAGATATATTCATATCGTTTATGATTCTTTCTATGTTGAAGTTTAAATTTCTTTGTCCGTAAATATTAAAATTTGGAGAGTATCATAGTTTTATTTTATTGTTTTGTCTCAGATGATAATTTTGATTACTGTTAGTTTTTATTTGTAATATATTACAGTAGTTTTGCATTATTATGCTATATATAAATTTTTGTCTTGGAAATAAAATTTCATACTTATTTAGATTACAATTTCTGTTATATAAATTTTTCCAAACTGTTTTTGAAAAAATTAATTTAAGCACTTTAATTTGTAAGTTTTATAAGTGATCAAGGTCTATATTGTTTGTATTAGCCCAGATATTTACCCCGTAATTTATCAATGAATCAAATAATGCATAGTAAATAAGGACCTTAGTTATTGTTGTATTATATTTTTTATATGATAGAAAGTATATATTATAGAATTTAGTCTCTTGTGAAGCATATTTATATGAGTGTTCCAAGTGAAGAGATTGTTTAAATAAACAGTTGTTTTATTGTAATACTTAAGTATTTAAAATTTGTTACTGTATCAATCTCAAAGCAAGAATTGCAATATACTTTTTGTGCATATAAACATAAATGGAATGAAAATACACCTTTGGTTGAAAGTTTGTAATTTGTTTTTTCGGTCTTATAAAAATAACTTTTGTTTTGTCTTTATTTATGGTGAGTTTTTTTATCGTGCAACCAATTTTGAATGTTTATGAGGTCTTTTTGAATATCCTGTCTTATATTGATAGGATTCTTGTTTACTGCATAGATTATAATGCCATAATAATAATAATATCAAATGTGAGATCTCTTTTTATTTTGGTATAAATTTGTAAGGATTAAAAATCGTAATTGGGCACGAAAGCTTTCCATGCAGATAATAATAGAAAGTTGGAAAAAAAAATGTTTTTTTAAACAAAGACTATCTTCAATTGAATCCCGAATTTGCCAATTCTGTTTAAACCTTTATGTAACTTTTCTTTTTTTTTAAGGTTAAATTATCTTCATCTCACAAGTCAGTCGGTTTTTTTTTTTTTTTTGTCCTTCTTTGTCCTTTTTCAGAATTTCCTTATAAGCTTATATTAATTGTTTCTCCCAATATTTTTTCTTCCCTCATTATTTATCGGTGCATTTTAATAAGGAATATTTTTGGTAATTTGCCAAACGATATCTGAGTTTACAGGGAGAGCGTTTACTTATTTAATAAAATTATATCTTTACACCAATGATCATTTTAATTTTTTTTGTGTAAAAAAAATGTTATTGATATGTCAAAAGTTTATCTAACTGTCTCTAAAAATAGTGTTAAAAAGATACTTATGATAAGAAAGCTGCCGTTTTCAGGAGATAACGACGGGAAATTGCTCTTTTGTTTATCTATCCCCTTCCTCCCCCTCCGACTTTGTTTCACCAGAACGGTGCGTTCTAGCGGAAAAAAAAAAAAAAAAATCGCTGAAAATTTCTAACTGTTTACAGAGAACTAAAGGAAAATTTTCCTATTTTCAATGTTACACTATAGTGTCGAAAAACTTACAGAGCAAAGCTTCTTTTTAGCCCCTCTCCCCAATAAATGAATAAATAAATAACTATCATTCTGTCACTAAATTAAAAATCTAAATTTTTCTTTCTTAAATTCCTATTCGTTTCTCACCTATTTGAGATACGAAATTCACGAACAAGTTTAAGGAATTCCAATGGTTATCCGATCCCGATGGAAAGAACTCAGTGCATATAAAGATTAAAACTTTTCAATGGTATTGTTAATTTGGGAAGGACAAGGAAGCGGAATAATCGTCTTTTGATTAACAGATACCTATTTTCGTACGTTATTTTTTTTGTCCCTTGGAATTCTCACGAGATGTTGCAATTATTGCATGATGATGCAGAAAATGGCCAGTCTTTTCAATATCCTTCAAAAGATTTCGTTTACAAATCCATATGTTCAGTCGCAATCTTAAGGAAAATTCATTCAAAAAACTTCCGATGCAGTTTAGAAATCTCAGAAATCCTACGATCCATATTAAAGTTTTCTTAATAACTTTATAAAAAAAAGATAATTTATTTGTCAAATCGCGTTTTCCACATGTTTTTTGAAAAATGTTAAATTGACTGAGAATACCTTTTTCTTTTTTCTCTTTTTTCTTTCTATGTATAATTACATTACAAATTATTGAATTTTGTTATCAAGAATATCAAACATTTATTAATTGAATCAAGAAACATACAAACCACTGGTATTTTCGAAATCAAACAAGTTCCAAATCACAGCGGTTTTTTCCAGTAATTTTAAAATTATTTATTTATATGGTGAATGTTTTCGTTTTTGGTAAATAAAGTTCTAATGGCTGTTTGCACGAAATATTAATATTACTGAACTCATAATCACCTTCAACTGCAGCTGTCCAAAAAAAAAGTCGTTCCTTTCAAAAGAGACTCCAAGGATGTAAAAAATCGTTAAGGGAGAGTTTAAAATTTTATGGCATATTAATAATCATGACAATAATAATAGTAATAATAACTAACTTTCACCATACATTTGATTTTGTAGTATAGTTAATAGTAATTATAAAGCAAAAGTTGAAATACAAAAGCAAAAAGTAATAAATAGGCCTACTGTAATGTAATCAAACTAGAGCCAGAAGTAGCGAAGCAGGACATTGTTGCTACTTCAAATTGTGGTCAATGAGAGACAGTGGCTGTCGTAGGCGGAAGCTGACTTCATGCCACTTCTCAAAATTCAAATATTTTCGTCTTCATTACTGAAAAATATATTTTGTTAGATACGAAGAAGTAATGCTATTCGGTGTTAAATAACAAATTAAAAAAAAAATCACCATTTTGATTTTGATGAAACTTTGGTAGACCTATATGATAAACTAATCTTTGTGAGTCCAAAACTATTGTTTTTAAATTTATAAAAAAACATTACTGTAATTGAAAATTTTTTTACATCCATATCTTAATTTTAGCGGAAATCAAAATATGGATGTTCACTAAGCTATTTCCTCCAAGAATGAATTTACAATTTTTTTTTTTTTTTTTTTTTTAGATGGCTTACATAATATCAGCTTTCCCAGGTCAGAATGAGAAAGTTTTCCAGCCAAACACTTATTATCACCCAGACACTTATGGGCAGCTTACAAAGATATTTAAAGATACGGACATAAGAATAGTTATTCATTAGATTCCATAAACCTTATTTTGATTTAAAACAAACAGACATCGATACAAAAAGGATGTTTACTTGGTAAAATACTCTAATCAATCATGTTTCTATACAGGTAATACCGGTAACAGATTACACAAGAAATTTGGAAAATCACAGAAGCGCTAGAAAAACAACAAATACAACATCGTCTTTGGTTAGCAATCATGTCTATTCGACGGGACATTGTGTTATGTTCAAAGAATTTCTTATTTTAAAAAAGGAAAAAAGCAAAACAAAAAGAGAAATTTTGGAATCTTATTTTATTTATGCCTTACAACCCAATAATACATTACTACGAGATTGCTGTATAACGAAATACAGTCGGACCTCGATATAAGGTCACCCCTCATATAAGGTCACTTTTCTAAAGTCTCGGCTCATTGAATAGGAATTCTATGATATGGATTATTGGATATATGGTCAGGTCATAAATACCGTAATCGCATATAAGGTCACTTTTGTCTGTGATTTCAGTGCCACACTGATTTAATTCCAAGAATTTTGTTCAAGAATCTGAAAATGAACTGCAGAAAGCTCCTTCTGAAAGACTTGATTTCAGCAATTAAATGAGAGAAAAAAATTTCACTGTAAATTGTCTGTGCATCTTAGTGTCTGTGTTAGATGCAATTTTTTTATATTCATAAAAGTTGGAGCTTGGTGTCAAACACATGCATTTCAAATTGTTTTCGACAAGCTGGTCATCAATTTTCTACAAATAGTTTAGATGAAATAACAGATGAAGACGATATTCCTTTAGCTGTATTAATACAAGATCTCAGAAATCACGGCTGTGCTATAGAAGGGGAAAGTGAATATGTGAGAATTGATGATGAAATTGCTACCACTTCTCAAGCTTCGATTTCCGAAATTGTTTCGCAAGTTTTAGATTCCAATGCATTAGAATGTGAGGATAACGACAGTGATACTGAAAGTGAAGCGGTGACACAAGCAGAAGCGCTCAGAGCATTAAATGTCGTAAGCTCCTGAAGGAGCTGAAGAACATTTTCAGAAACTACAAAACTTAGAAAACATTGTACAAAAGATGGAACCAAAATCGCGACAGTCCTGTATTATGGATTATTTTAAGTATGGGCAGTTGTACATCAGTACTTTGCTTGATCATACTAGTACTATTTGTGTACAACTTTATTCCGAATTAAAATTTTTAAAAACTAATTTCTTTCTGATTCCATTAATTTTAATTGGTTCAACTAAATTAAAAAATTATAATCTAATAAACTGATATTTTTGTACGTATTAAATTTTACAAAGAATTATACTGTATTTATATAATGCTTATTTATTGACAAATGCCTATGAATCGGTTATAAGGTCAACCCGCTTATAAGGTCACTTTCGCGAGGTCCCAAGGGGTGACCTTATATCGAGGTCCGACTGTACTTCGATAATTACAGAGCATTAATAGAATTAAGAATACTGCAAAGAAGATGATGTTGAAGATAGGAACTGGAAATTCATTAACTGACGACTCTATCCAAAGAGATGGCATTGACTAGTAGATGACGATACGTGACGTGATTGACGAAGGACCAATAGGATATTGGCTAGACGCAGTGTTTCCCAACCTTTTTTGTGCTATGCCCCAACTAAGCCTTTCTAATATTCTTATGCCCCCTATTACTATTATTTATTGACCCCCCCTACAATAATAATAATAATAATAATAATAGTAATAATAATAATAATACATTTTACACTTGGCAATATGTGCTTTGGTCCTTGACCCGCCACATTGTCTTTGCTGGGGAAACCCATGACTTGAAACTTTTTCGATATAATAATAATAATAATAATAATAATAATATTGCCAATCTGCTTTCACTTTTAGTAAACGTGCGAATGCCAATGGTCTTAATTTATCTATTTCTAACTGTTCTGAGGAACGTTATGGCATTGTTTTTAAACAAGGTTAAAATATAACAGTTATTATTATATATAAGAAAAATAGATACATAATGTCGTATTTTATATCATCAATTCCTCTATGTTATAAACAGGAAATGAAATCTTGCATTTGCACTGAAAATGGAAAAAAGACACTGACCCCTCAATTAGGGTTCTTAGAATTTTCGAATTGCCCCCCTTAACAAACAAATTGTCCCCTGTGGGGCGTGGGCCCCACGTTGAGAAACACTGGGCTAGAGAAGCTGCTGATTGACGATCTACAGGGCGACCAATGAAATCCACTTCTTTGGATGACGATTTCATGAATTTTTATTGGTTA
This sequence comes from Thereuonema tuberculata, assembly GCA_023159025.1. Lineage (NCBI taxonomy): Eukaryota > Metazoa > Arthropoda > Chilopoda > Scutigeromorpha > Scutigeridae > Thereuonema > Thereuonema tuberculata. Next base: position 145,172,789 of record JAFIDM010009631.1, on the reverse strand, counting down.
ATTTTATATCATTAATTATATACACTAGGTGACCCGTGCGTATAATTCGCAACAAAAACCACCTTTGAGAAATATTTTCTTTTGTCGTGCATGTTAGTTAAACATATTGTCAATAGATGGCGCCTTCTCCATCTTTTAAACCTTTTAAAGGTTTTTAAAAACAGTTTTTTTAACGAAAACATTAATTTTCAACACTTTGTTTATTGTTCGTCATTAGCGGTGAACGTAATCTTCAAAATGATGTCTCAATCATTGATTTTGATGAAGTGTTAAGGGAGATATGGCGTACCGACACAAAAACACCTTTGAGAAATAATATATAAGGATAGTTGAATTCTCTGTAAATAATATTAGTTTGAAAAATTCTGTAATGATTTTATCGAAGACTGCAGAAAATTTAATACCGGTATGGTAACACTGCGAGGTTTAATAATGCTAAAGCAAACACATGTTGGCTTTCAAGTTTTTTTTTTAATTAATATAGAAAGTCTTTATTCACTTTCTCAAAAAAATTTTCTTAAGTTTAAAATGACAGAACAGAGGAAGAGCAAGAAATCAATGTTTAGAGAGAGAAAAAAAAATCTATCGTATTTAAGAACTTGATAGCCAGTTTATTCTTTTAACTTTTTTTATTTAAAACTTCTCAGAAGTGGTGATGGTTCGTTTATTTTTCTTTTTAATGAAACGCAACAAAAGGAAAAAAAAAAAAAGGACCCCATTCGTTGAACATGTGTAACAAAATAAATTAGCTCTTCCTAGAAACAGAATCATATATACGCCACTGCCCACAATGTCTGAATAAACAACCACAGTTGGTAAAACCATTTAAACGGTACGTATCAATCATATCACCATATCCAATTGTATAACCAGGCTTCGACACTTACTGTCATGCTATCTTCTTTTTTTTTTTTTTTTGTTACTAAGTAAACCACAGCCTCAGATTAAAAAAAGAATTGATAGAAAATTGATTGGATTACGAGAAACACGCCATTCTCATTTGCTGTTTATTCATTTCTAATAATTCGTTTCTCAACACAGTGTTTTTCAGTAAATCAAAGGAAGTATTGTCCTCAAAATGAAAGATGACCGGCGGAAGTTTGAACTGCTCAGCCCTTCCGGTAGCTGATCAATTATGTTTTCCTGTCACAATGGACGCCCGTCGTCTGTTTTCACTGAGAAAGACATGTTGATAACGCCAAATTAAAACTTCTCTCGACTATTTACCGTTATTTCAATACCAGTTGCTAACAATAAGTATTTATATAAATAAATAAATATATATTATTTATAAATACAATGCTGTTTTGCAAAGTAACAAGCCTTTACCGTAATGGCGATGTCCTGTGATAAACTCATACGGAAGTGCCTGACCAGAGTAATCGATGATACATGCGCAGATCTCACAAAAACAGGGCGGCCATCTTTCATTTTGAGGACAATAGACAGTTGGGTGATAATGAAAGAAAATGATTAGTCGACTCAAAAATAGAAATAAGATGAATAATTTTAGAAACAATAAACAATAGCATCTAATACTTATTTATTAATCGTGAAAGTAGAAACTATGAAACCGAGGAGGTAGATTAGCTCTTAAAAAAAAATGGCGATAAAAATAGAACATATAACATCTGCATTTTGAATTCTTTGACCCTGTGTCAAAGTTATTTATGACTGAAATGTATGACAATATTTTTCGATCACTGTTAATGGACAATTAACAGTTAGCTTTAGTGGCACAGAAATGATCTGATCAGAATGAGGCTACATTTGTTTGAGGACAGAAAGGAAAAAAAAATAAAGTTTAGAATTTGAAGGGTGTGGGCAGATTTGAAGGATTGGAGATAGGGTATGGAATTTTAGTTTCATTGTTTAAAATTTTAACATTAACATTTACTTTATTAAAATGTAACACAGAAACATTAAAAACTTGACTTAAATTAGATAAAAATCGAAAATAGAGAGTCGTGGCTTGAATTTTTCCCTCTCTCTTCTATCTTAAAGTGTAGAGTATAGGTATAGTCTCCAACATTACTTGGATTAATTGAGATAAACTGAAGGAGAGAGATCAGCCGAAAGTTCGCCTGCCTTTAACCATCGAGGAAAAATTCCGGTCCCTTTTTATAGAGGGCTGGACGAACCCTAGGGCCATCTGGAGGAGAAATAATCTGGGAAGATCCCAAATCTCCGTCGGAGATTAATCTCAGCTGTTTCACACTACACTAATCCTCAGAACTAGTGATGTCTTGTAAATAATTGTCGGTTATTCGCCGTCTGCCATTTCTGGCTGTTAAAATACAAATTGAATTTTGCTCAAATGGAGAAAAAATTAAATAAAAATATTAATAAACACTTTTGTTTTTCTAAATATGTTATGCAGGTCAGATAGAAATTGACTGCAGATCCAGATTAGACAGCATGTCGGAGTTGAGTACCCCTGCATTAAACGATCTTACAATAATAAGAAGACTAATAAAATAAATATTAATAATTGCAAGTCATTGCAAGAAGATTTTCTTTTTAATTTTAATAATATTTTTTAAGCAATCAGTTATATTGAATTCGAAGGAGAGGGGGATCGTAAACCCCCACCCCCAACCCAAGTGCCGTAAGTTGAAGGAAATGTCAGAGAGCCAACTTATAGCAATTAAGTTCAGAAAATTATTTTTGAATAAAAGAAAAAAGAAATTTAAAGCTTTCTTTTATTTGCCTTGTGCATTTTAAATTAGAAAAAAAAAGTTCTCTCGTAATAAAGTGGAAGTATTCGATTACAAAAACCTAAGATAAACTAAAAGTTCATTAATATTAATTTAAAAAAAAAAAAAAGAAAGATTAGAATATCAAGTTATTCGACCTTAATCAACAGTGCAAATATCAAATTATTGTCATGTACAATCAAGACTTGGAAATATTTTCAATGGGGATAAAAGAAAAAAAAAAGTTCTACCATCCTCCCACCACCGGTACGAGGGAAAAACAAAATAATATTTTGCATCGTTCATTTACATGAATAAATGTTAAATTATTATATTAATTATTTAAGTTTAAAGTAGAATATGAGTAATATGAAATTTCTCGTACTCTCAAAACCACAATTGCTCGAGTCATAACTTATGAATGATCCAGAAAACGTTGCATTTCAATCAGATTTAAAAATTAATGAAATGAAATGAAAAGAAATCATGTTCTTACACAACGGCGCTTAGATCCTATAGAGGAGAAATTCATAGAGAACAGCAGCAGCTCTGAATAATCACGTAGAAATGAAAGAAGGCTTTTATCTTTACAATTACCCTGTGCGTTTGAGTTCAGTGCGTTCTAATAACGTCCAAATCAAATTAATCGTAACATACATTTGGTTTAATGTTTGTAATACAATCGAAGAAGAAAAGAAAAAAAAAAAAAGGACTAAAAAACGAAAAAAAGAAGTTTAAAATGTAATTTTACGTCGAAATATTTATGTCGTCCACCCATCGTTCTGTGATAGCCAAAAACTGTATTTTCTTTGATAAAATATTCTATGAAAACCTTCAATGGATATAAGTCAATGTGGTCTCCGATTATTTTGGTTCGATTGGACCCAAAGGTTAGACCTAATACCATCATCACACGATTTCATGCCGTGATGTTTTCATGACAAAAAGACAACTAACTATTAAGAAAAGCTGAAATTTCATTGATAGGTTTTGGGTTATTTTGAACTATGTTTGGGTCATATCGTGCATCTATTCAAAAATTGGCACGACAACAAATAATTTTCTTACTTTTTTTTTTAATGAAGATTAGAAGAGGTTGGCCTTGATATATTAGCATTCAATTTTCAGTCTGTCATTTTATATTGTTTTTCTAATTCCTTTTAAGGCGCATTCAGCGTTATTACTTCTTTGTTATGTAAAAAAAAAATTAGAAATCAAATTTCAAAGCCATCCTGGCTTCAAAGAAACTCTTTTTTTTTTTTTTTTTTTGAAAGATAGTTTTCTGAGAAATCTGTTGAGCATATTGCAGCAACTTCGGCAGTGATTGAATTTCAAATTTTTCTTGAGTTTGATGGCTTGTAGGTTGATTGTTTTTCTGGAATTTCCCGCTATAAAAATAATTATATTCGTCGAAAGTCTTATCTTCATTGGTGTTGATTAACATGAAATGTAAAAGCTTGTCATTTCAGTTCACAGCTGCAACTAAAGAAAGTGTAAGTGGATCAGGGAGAAATTTCTCCCCCATAAAGTGATTTTTTTTCTTGTAGCCATCTTGCTCTTGTAGTGTCTAGGGTTTGTATCCATAAATTACTCTAGGGATAGTTATTTATTAGCACTCTCTTTTTACAAGACACACTTCGTCTCACAATGCTAACACAGCCCCATCTCAACATTACACAAAACCGAACTGTAAATTCTATTGAAGTTTATTAAAAATATTTCTAATTCAAGGATAAAATCCGACAAATAAAATTATATTTATGTTGTCACGTCATTTACTGATACAATTCTTGTGTTAGATGATACGCGATTAGGCTTCTGCTTATGTCCCTTCTCCCTTCCCAAAAAAAGTCGGGTGTCAATTTCATAGAATATAATATTATAATAATATAATATAAAGATTCTTATGCAAAGGTTCTTACCCAAAAAAAGAAAAAAAAAAGTTACTTTGATTTCATTATTAATGTCAAATATTAATTTTGCTGAAGAATTTTAACTTGCGTCTTGAAATTCAGAAGCTTAAATAAACATAATCTATATTACTAAAATCTTTTATTTCTCTGTCTGTCTGTCTGTCCGGCGCAATTGTTAATTTCCTGTGAAAAATAGAAATAAACGTTCGCGACGGGAATGGAACCTGCAACCTTTTGATCCGAAGTCTTTTCCATTAGGCCATGGGGACTACATTCGAATTATTGTTTCTTATCACTCCCTTTGTGTGTGTGTGGCGCAATGAGAGAAGAGCCAGAGAAAAAAGAAAATAACTCATTGATTTTAGCCTACTAGTTTAAAATTTAAATTTCAATGTTCATTTTTTTTTTATGGCGCGCGATATCAAATAATGAGTTTATTGAAAAAGGAATAAAATATCACTTTTTGCCATAACCGCTTGGAATCGATTCTTCTTGGATTATCTCATACTTACCAGGGGGAGACAGGGGATGGCCTAGGTGTATGTAAAAAAACAATACTATTTATAATTTTTTTTTATAAATAGTATTGCTTTTTTACATAATGTGCGTTTATGAAAGGCAGAGCTACCACTGCCGGACGATTTTACTCCGCAGAGGGGTGATATGCTGAGATGGGTACTTTCCTAAGAAATTCTTTTGGACATTTTCGCTTTTAAGAAAAAAATAACGTGGAGCATTTTTGCAATAGTATTTATTCTTTCCATAATTCTTTCCCGAAAAGCGCAAATAGAACGCAGCTACTAGTAAACTAACACTATAAAAAGTAAACATCCCATCTTTGTTTCTCCTCGCCCCTATTTTGAAGAAATCGAAGGAGACCTGACGTAAGCGCAAAAGTGTTGAAGGCTCTCCTAAACAAAACCGAACAGTATGTAATTATGTGCGGTGGTCGATAGTTTAATATTTCGATAGTAAACACAATAGCAAAAAACTAATATTTGTTTCAGATCTATTAAAAAAAAAAATATGTGAATGTGAAAGATGGATTACGTGAATGAAAATATATAATTTTGAACTTTTATAAAGAATGCATGTAATTTTGAATTGTGTCAGTTCATAAATTGTGGACAATTCAAAATTGACAAAATTCATCAATTGCCAAAATTAATGCCAGATGGGTTCATGAAAGCTTCTGTTACTGACCTACCAGATCGTAACAAGAAAGGGTTTTCCCATATACAACTTAGAGCTTATAAATAATCGTGTATGTTGTATCTTTAATTTTAATAATTGTTTCTGTTTTTTTTAATAATTAAAGTGTTAGTATGAAAAAAAAAAAAAAAGTATGACGAACCATCCCAAGGAAAGAATCTCGTTCATAAATTGAAAATTGACTCTACATATACTAAAACTAAATAGTTTTATTATATATGTAGACGTGTTATACATCTGGTGAATGTTGTTTCTAAGATAAGCATTTATCAGAACAAATTAAAATTACACTAATAAGAAAGTTAACATTCCTGTAAGAATTATTTTGTTTACTTTTCTTATTAAATAATTGTTTAGTAATACTTTATTCTTTTGTTTTATTGAAAATTAAGCCAATTCGAGTATGTATAGAGTTCATTTGTAATAATAATATTTAATAAAAATAAAAAGAAAAGAAGTAATCTTCTAAGATGTTTTTATTCGTCAATTAGGCCTTGGTCATCTTGTAAATGGGCTCGTATTCCTTCAGTCGCAGAATTCCCTCAATAACACTTCTATTGAATTTCGTTGTAGTCCTACAGGAAACCCATAAAGATTCATGGCTTTATGGCTTTTCTATTAATAGATCGACACAAAGTTTAAAAATCTATTTTCTAGCTCTAAGAAGGATAGAAACTTGTTAATCGATTTTTTTTCTTAGGAATACAAATAAGAATTCGTTTTAAAGGAATGAAAACAATTTCTCTTCAGCTGAAAAACAAAAAAAAAAAGAGTTTTCGAGATAAATTCCGATTGTGATTGTCTTTTGTCTTATAGATTAAAGAAGAGGATCAATATCTCGAAGTTCACTTTCTCCCGAATTGTCTCTCGAAAGCTAACTTTTTGGATTCGAAAATCACATCTGCTACTAATGTGACCAGTGCACTAGTCCTTGAGTTTTTTAAATCGAATATCCAAAAACGATTTTCTTAAGAATCCTATATCTTCTTAAAATGCCAAAAATTTAAACATAACTAACATCTTATAAATAACTTATTATTTTTCATTTTAGGATAAGGAGACGTTTTCTCCTTTCCAAAGGCATGAATAAGGCTTTGAAAATAAAAGTCGAAATATTGCCATAAGTTATTTCTTAAGAATCCACTTGCATGTGACATAAATTACATAGAATCATCGGAAAGGGGGGGGGGGGTTAGCAAGTGCCCCTTTAACATCCATTGAAATAAATAGAAACGAAGAAAACCCTCTACATATTTAGGGATTTCTGGGGCCAGGGCTCTTCGGCACTCAAAAGTTTAATTTTCGTTTCAGAAATGGTATTTGAAAGCATTCTGTGGTATTAGAAGCAAACTTTCTTTGTATATTTACGTCTATTTATATTTTTTATCCTTAAATTAAAAATATTTAATAATCTTATATTTAGAATAAGTGTTTAGAGGTTTTTAGGAGATAAACATGTCAATATTGTTTTCATTCTCTTCTTGATGTCGTCCTCGTGAATGCATTTGATTGTCTGTTGTTATCTCAAATATAGAAACAGGCAGACCACACAGAAAACACTCAGAGGAGAGATGGATTGAATTTCGGGCAATCAATACAGGGTGTCCCAGGAGGTCATAGTGTTTGTCATTCTAAGAAAAAAAAGTTTACTTGAACGTGTGTCCTTTTCCGAACGGTTTCAGAGATACAGCCATTTGAATTTCAGTTGCAAAATTATTGATAAGAAAGAGATATTACGTGCTGTTTTTAATATTTGTTGTTCAAGTGACAAATTTTTTACAATAAATTTTTAAAAATTCCACCGTCAACATCAATGCAACTTTGCAACTTGTGTGAGAACATGGCGTCTTGTTTGTCTACATCGTGACGTTTCTTTCCGAAGGCAGTAACAGCCGTAAATACTGTACATTCAAATAGTACATCTCAGAAACCGTTCTGAAAAGGACACATGTTCATATAAGCTTTTTTTTTTCTTAGAATGATCGATACTAAGGACCTCTCAGAATATTGATCTTTCCTCCTGGAATAGTTTTTAATGCCCGTTGCAAAACCATGAATAATTCTTGAGAAGCTGGAAGCAGGCCTTAAAGATTATTTGGACAGATATTCTGGACTCTGAGAATGAAATCATTCTTAAAAATTATACATCAAAATTCTAAATTATCAAGATTTTAGTCAACTTCAGTGAATTCACATTAGGCTTTTATTCTGATTCTTTAAAATCAAAAAACAAGTTTAATGCGTCATGGCTATGTTCTTTTGTCACATTTAGACTAAAAAAAGGATTGCAGTAATAGGATTACCATCTGCCACCCACGCTCACCTCATAACATAACATAACAATAGGATTACCATAACGTCAGAAATGAATACAGACATTTTTTATGTGCGTTTGAAAAACATAATTTCATGAAATTATATTTAGGAAAAATTACATTTTGACTAGTTGGTAAGAATGATTTTTTTTTAATATAAGCAAAACATTTTTTTACTTTCACTAAAATTATAAAATTGAAAAATAAAATGTTAACAAAGTTTATTACATTAATTGTTTGTTTTCCAGCTGAAGTTTGTCACATTTTAGAATTGCTAAAGAACATGGAAAATATCACAAAAAGAATGAGAGAATTTTTTTTGATTTACATAACGTATATGCTAATATAGGCCTATGTGTTATGGACACAGAAAAGACAACCGTTAAGCCCATTGCACATGGACCCGAAAATCGGTCGGTCGAATCCATGTGCAATGCGCTGAAGGGAGGAGAGTTTTTGAGACAAAACTTACCATATTGAAATGAAAAAAGGTAAAGTGAATGAGGGTGTATTGAAATGTAAATTTTGGACTGAATCACCCTATTTTTAAATTGTATTCCAAAACACCCTCATTCACTTTACCATTTTTCATTTCAATATGATAATTTTGGTTTCAAAAACGCTCCTCTCTTGAGCCCATTGCACATGGATTCGACCGACCGATTTTCGGATCCACGTGCAATGGGTTTTATACTAAATGATGATGTCTTTAAATGATAAATGATGAGAACTTTAAACTAGTAGAAAAAAGTGAACCTAATGCAAGTATAGAAGGACAAATTTTAGAAGCTCCTCCAACCAATGCAAGAAGCATTCCAGATACTTCATCGCGGTGACTTAGAGCAACAAACTTCGAAGGCATTATGAGTAAGAGCAATTTATTCATTGATTCATGTGTACGTAAACACACGACAGACAACTAGATAAGTATTTAAAATAAATTTTATAT
>JAFIDM010009631.1:145054088-145122032 GCA_023159025.1 Thereuonema tuberculata | reverse complement strand
TTTTGGATTATTACACTCAATTTTAATACTTTTGCTTGATTACTAACAATATTTATTTTTTTCTTATATTGTGTTCTGAAATTTTGATCCTATTTCTTGTCATCTGCTTGGTCTAAAAATTCTTAAGTAATTTAATTCTGTTCCTTGAGTTTTTAATTTATAACTAAGGATAAGAGTTATATACTTGTATACATTCAGTTCAGTTTCTGTTGTTATTTTATTCCAGAATGCATTAGTTAAACTACCAACTAAATTAATTACTGAACATTACTCATTTTACTGTGAAGTGCAATTTCCATGGACCATTGTTGGGTGGCTAACAAGGACATTGGTGTATGCTTTCTTTCTGTTGCGTAAAAGTAACAATGAATTTAATTATCAATAATCATTGTTATGGCGCTTAATAGAAAGAAATATAGTATCACTAACTTCTGTTCAGTCAATGGTAGAACATTGAATAAAATATTTTTAGTAATGAACTTAAAATTATCTTAGTTCTCACTACTATTAATGGTAGTGAGAATGGGTTTATTATTATCCCATTATAAAGGATACACACACATACACAGATTTCACTTCAGGCATTAAGCTGAGAAATTGAATTTGGTTTGTAGTTCCAGCTTCACAATTCTATTGGATCCAATATATATCCAATTTTAGAACTGTAAAAGTTGAACCGTAGTGTAGTTTTCCAACAATATGTGTGTGTATCACAAGAATCAGCTGCCCGGCATGTCTCCCATGTACTACAGTGAGGATGATGTACTGTTGGATGATCCAAGTGATGAACGAATCTATCCTGCAGAGTTTCTTCACACTCACATTTTACGGCATGCTTCTTCGCAATCGCAGTCCAAAGAAAGAACTTTGTAATGGCACACGATTGGTCATTAAGGAGTTTCATCGCAATTTAATTACGGCAGAAGTCCTTCCGGAAAGCAACAGATATCGTCACTATTCCCAGGATTGATTTTCAACCGAGTGATATCAATTTTCCATTCAAGTTGAAGCTCCATCAGTTCCCAGTAATGCCCTAGTTCACAATGACTATTAATTAGCCATAAGGACAAACATTCGAGCTACGTGGGAGGTTTTGAGCAAGCCGGTATTATCATATGGCCAGCTTTATGTTGCATTGGCGAGTTCAAGAAACAGAGACAACATCAAAGTACTCATCAAAAAGCCAATTGTCAAGGTTATTTGCTAAATAATGTTCAAATTTTCACTCACAATTTGACTTATAATCAAGCCTTCCAATAAACAAATTCATTTATGTTCAATTTAATGCATTCAGTTTAATTTTCTATCCGTCACATATATGATAAACAAATACTCTACAGTGACTGCTCAATTAAAAGTGGACATCTGTGGTATTGAATAGACACTGTATTACAGCGTGTCTAATAGTGCGAACTGTGGCCTTTTGCCCTAAGCACAGCATCGACACGCTGTGGCATGCTCTCCACCAGTTTCTGATAGCAAGCAACCGGTATTTTTGCCCGCTCCTCCTTCAAAGCCTGCACAAGTTGGATGCCTGTTTTGCAGTCGCATTGGACGCACACGAATCTGGCGCTCCAATTCATCCCACAGATGTTCAATAGGGTTGAAGTCCAGGCCACTGAAGTTCCTGAACATTATTCTCCAGAAACCAAGTGCTGACAACATGGGCCTTATTGCATGGCACATTGTCGTGCTGGAACACAAATGGCCCTTCACAACTTAGGATACATGGAATTGTCTAGAACGTCCAGAAACTGTGTGGATGCCGTGTTCCCCTCAATCAAAACCAATGGACCTCGTCCAAACTAGGAGAAACATGACCACACCATCACACCACCACCGCCAAACTTCACTGTTGGGATGACACACTCAGGTAACAGCCGCTCCCCTGGCAAACGCTGGTGCATCCATTCGATTGGTAGAGTGCGAAGCGTGATTCGTCGCTCCACATAATGCTCTTCCAGTGATCCATCAGCCAAGACCGTTGCTCTTTACACCAGGCCACATGACGCTGGGCGTTTAAAGGGGTGATGTTAGGCATGTGGGCAGCAGCCCGACTGGTGTACCCCAAGGCATGGAGCTCCCAACGAATCGTCAGGGTACTGACAGTTGTTCCCGTTGCCTGGTGGAAGTCTTGCTGCCATTATTCCGCTGGAATAGCCCTGTTCTGCCTTACCAACCGCTTCAGGGCCCTCCAGTCTCTATTGGTCAGCATGCGGGCTCGGCCACCTCCATGACATCGTGTTTCCACTCCTTCACATTTCCACTTCGTGATAATAGCACCCACAGTCAACTTTGGCAGGTTCAGTGTCGCTCCTACAGCTCGCACACACTGGCCACTAATGTGGCAGCCTATGACTACTCCATGTTGAAAATCGCTCAGCTGCTTTGATGGTGGCATTTTACCTCAGCACATGGTTAGACACCAAATGACTCCAACTACACATGATCGTGTTGTTTTACAACGAATATATTCAAATTATTGCCCGAATTTGCATGGGTTGTTCCACTACGGCAAATGGCCACTTTCAATTGAGCAGTCAGTGTATCTCTTATATAGTTTTCCAATTCTGTGTGTAACACAAGAGAGCTGCCCTGAGTCTCACATGTACTACAGCACAGCTCACATTGTATTCCCATCATTGTTGACGAGCTTATATGCTAGTAAGATATAACGTTGATTCTTTTTGATTAACAAAGTGATTTGCTACCTCCATGACAGACTGTGAAACTTTTATCATTATCAAGCCCTATCATCTAATTTATTGCATGTATCCTACACCCTGTAAAGAAAGTATAAACTCACCAAAGTATTTCAAATATCTTTTCATTACATGATTTGTTTACTTCCAATTTTTTTTCTTAGTCTATTTAAAAGAAATTAATTTATGCACCATTTAAATATCTCAAACATTTTGAGTAATTTTTAAATTAAAAAAATAAATCAATTTTCAACTGTAAAGAAAATATAAACTGCTAAGAAATGTTTTGATTTTCACACCTGCAAAGTGATTGGAATATCCCAAATTTGCATAAAGGTAACTAAAAGTGGCTAAAGTATGAAATCCATTCATTTTCATAGCAAGACATGCCACTTTATCATGCCTCGTGGAAATTCATTAACCAACAAAAAAATACGAAAAACTCATTTTCTCCTTGGTCAAAAAATATCAACAAGGCAAATAATCTCAGAATTAAATCGTTCACAGACTGTTATTCAAAATGTCATCAAGAAAGGGGATAGTTATGGAACCACAAAAGGACCAGATAGACCTCCAAAACTCACACCTCAGGACCACCGGAGAATTTAAGATCTTCCTGCATCTGATGAGATGGCCACCCATGAAATTGCTTGTTTGTTGCCAAAGAGTGTATCTCAGCAAACTGTATGGAAAAGCTTGAGGTCAAATAATCACATGAAGTTTGTAAAACTGAAAGCTAAACCCAAGCTCCCTTCCACTCATCGTTCCAGCCGACTTGACTGGGCTAAGAAAACAGTGAAATGGCATCAAAGGTCGAATGAAATAGTTTTTTGTGATGAAAAACGTTTCTATCTTGACGGCCCTGAGGGATATTCCGCATACTGGCATGATGTACGCACTCCGTCGAAGATAAGATTAAGCAGACAACAAGGTGGGGGTGGAGTGAAGGTGTGGGCAGCATTTGGGGCAGGAGGTAAGGCAGATATAGTGTTTGTGGAAGGCAAGATGGACTCTAAAAAATATCAGAACCTTATGTACGACCATTTAATACCATTGGACCCCTTCTAGGGGGGCCAAATTGGCAACATTAACAAGACATGCGTCAAAATCCACCAGAGCGTGGTTTCAAAAAGAGAAAATTGATGTAATTCCATGGCCCTCCCATTCCCCTGACCTAAATCCAATTGAAAACGTGTGGGATTGGATGGCAAACATTGTATATGGCCGAAACAAACGGTATCATCACTTGAATGATCTGAAGGTTGCAATTTGGAATGCTTGGGACCAGATAAAGATGTCCGATTTGAAAAAATTAATTGGGACAATGCCTGATAGAATGATAGAAATTATAGAGAAGAAAGGAGGACCAACACGTTATTAATTTCAATAATTTTCGAAATATTATGTTTTGAGTTTATATTTTCTTTACAGTGGAAAAGTGATTTTTATTTTTTAATTTAAAAACTACTCAAAATGTTTGAGATATTTAAATGGTATATGAATTAATTTCTTTTAAATAGACTAAGAAAAAAAAATTGGAAGTAAACAAATCATGTAATGAAAAGATATTTGAAATACTTGGGTGAGTTTATACTTTCTTTACAGAGTGTATAAGCGCTTGCAGAAAGATCTCAAAGGTACTTGGAAGTGTTACAAACTGGTGGAATACCTCTGGACAGTTGTGGACAAATGCACAGTAATCTTTTGTACCATTCATAAGCATTGTATATTCTATTTGAAGATGATTATCTTTTAAATTTGAATTTGCCATTCGTAAGCATAAACATCTTCCATATTTGCACTTTTTTTTTTTTTTTTTTATTGTTACTAGAATTTTGATCTAAACTAAATCATCATATTTATAATTTTTAGAATCAGTACATTAATTTAATAATTGCCTACTACTTTAGCTATTGTTTAATTATTATTATTATTTATTTTTATTTTATTTTTTTTGCAAAGCTATAAATTCAGTTTTATGTTAATGAGTCTTATTGCAGTTCTTTCATAATGTTGGAAATCATTCCTGAATGAACCCATTGAATGCCTTCATTTTTTTATCCCCAGTTAAGTCACAAAATTGCAGTGTGTTGACATTACACTGCTTTGTAAAATAAACCAAACAATAAAAGATTTAGAAACTTTTCATTATGCTCAGTATAGCAGTACACAAGAAATAAAGAAGTTGTTTGTCTTTTCCTTTAAAAAAATATCAAATAATTAGATATATAATAGTTGCATTTTTCTCTTCTTAAATTTCAGATTGGAAAAATAACTTCAAATATTTGGATTCACTGTTCTGAACTTGAGACTGAAAATGCTCCAATATAATTTTAGCCATTTACCACTAATTAATAAGAAATAATATCAACCGGTAGTTTAATATATTTTTTTTTTATTTCACTATTTCATAGACTGGATCTTTGTTTACTGAATCATTGAGTTGCCAATAGAAATTAAAAATAATGTTTTAAGTATTTTAAAAAAATAGGAGCAGTGATCTTCCATCAAGTTTCATTTTAAAAATAGCATTTGCTATTTTATATATATATATATATATATATAGCAACAAAAATATTGGTCATTAACTGTGCGTGTTGTTATTCAGTTATTTGAGAATTAATTAACTTAAAATATCATATTTGCTTACATTTTTTTTATCAGAAATCTATTTATAAAAATATACTGGTCTTGGATACTATATTCAACTTTTTTTTTTTGTTACAGAAGCTAAAGAACAGGTTTTGGCCAATTTGGCAAATTTTGCCTATGATCCTATTAATTATGAAATCTTTAGGCGTCTCAATATTACTGATTTATTTCTAGGTAAGTGAATTGAAATAGTGAATTGAAATAGAATTGAAAAAGTAAATGAAACTTCTAATATGCATCAGAATTAAATGTAAAAGACATCAGAATTTAATATATTATTTGGAATATGTGTGAAATCTATTAATTTTTTTGATGGAATGGATAATTAATTTTTGATATAATACAAAAAAAAATATTCCTATTGATTTAAAATTGAGAAAATTTAGTCTTAGTCATCTATCCATTGTTATTTTGGATTGGGGAAAAAATAATTTAATTTACAAATTAAATGCATGCAAAAGTATGCAATTTTGTTTACAGAAAGTGTTGACAAACTATTTTGAGTTAGATGCAGATGAATATTGATTGCAACTTAATATAGGAGACTCAAGTTAAAAGTGCTTTTATTGGGCATCGCTGACCTACTTTTGAAATTAAGTAAATTTAATTTTTTTTTTATTAATCTGTAGCAGCTTTAAACTTTATTGTTAATTGTTTTATAACAATAAAATGTAAGAACAAGTTCAAATCATGAAATTTTTGAATTTTATCTGTTGTCAAATTTTTTTCTCTCATGAAATCTTCTAATCTAAGTATAAATAAACTTCGCTTCAATATTGTATGGAAGTAATTCAACAGAGAGGTCAAGATTAGTAAAAATATAATATTTTCTTCATTTGCAATTATTTATGTTGCCTGCAGTTTGAACATTAACCCATTCAATTCATCTAAAAAAATTTTTGGCATAAAAAGAATGCACTCCAAGGAATTCATAGTGAACTGTAATCTTCTTGTATATCTAATTAGAAAGAGTGACTGCTTTCTTCTTTCAGAAATTCTTTCCAAGATGTTTTTTTTTTAATCTATATTTACATAGTAACACATCTGTTGCTGGGAATGAAATCAAGTTTGTCAGCAAATTACAATAGGAATGCAAAAATAATTTATATGAAAATGTTGATAACTGTCATGTTAATAATTGGGTGAATTTTGTCTCTAGTCCATTTGAAAGAAATTTTGATAATACAATAGACTCTTGCTAAACTGGCCCTTAATAATCTGGCCTCTCAATTATCTAACCTCTGGCTTTGACCGTGACATAAAAGAGATGGGAGTTATTTTAGACCATTTGTTGCTACCCAGATGGCACTGTGATGGACGTTGACCATGTGTGAAAGGTCAACATGAATTTAGCTTTAACAGACGAAGAAATCATCAAAAGTCTGCAGGAAGAAAAAGATGAAAGTGATGAGGAAGAGGACACTGCAGAGGCAGAGAGCTCGAAGATTTCTCACACTGCTGGCGCTTGAGCTGCTAACATCTTCCTGCAGTACATAATGCAACAACCAGACATGTGCAGTACCGACATAATGCTAGTAAATTGATTGTGTAACAAAGCATGCCATCAACGAGCATCTTCATTAAAGCAGACAAAAATCCATGACATGTTTCGAAGTGACCTCACTTAGTAGAAAATGCAAGATTTCATCTGTGCTGTATTACAATTGTACATTTCTTTTACTGTCTATGGTACATATTGTACTTCACTATACTGATATGAAAAGATCATATGATTAATAACAAGGCATGAGACCTAGTATTTGTTAGATGACATCTCAGAACAGTTGTTTTCTTTTAGTTTGGGAGGTGCCATTTTGTTTTTTACTAGATCATTCCATTGTTATAAATGAGGCAGTACAGTACGCACTGATTGTTTTGTTTTTTTTATCATTATTATACGTTGTCTTTTTGTTTTGTTTTTTAAATATGTACTACATATTTAACTTGTAACATTGAATGAGGAAGAATTAAACTAAATTTTTATGCACTCTCACTAATCTGGCACCCCTTTGTGCAAGGAATGGCCGGATTAGTAAGAGTCTAGTGTACTGATTGATGCTCCATAAGATTAACATTGTTCCAGTCAGTATCTTGAAATCTCATAGCTTATCTGGCTTCGATCCTGAAATAAGTTGCATTCTTATTGCAGAATAGGCACAGTCAAGCTTCATAACTTCGTAACAGATGCTTACAGTATTAAGTCATAATAGATATAATTAGATTTTTTTTTTTGCAAATTATTTACTTCTTGAGACTGGTTGGCAATATACAACTTATCTTCTTAGAACTAAAAGTTTGTAAGCAAGCAACTCTTTCTTGTTGTAAGGCTTGGTATTTTTTTTTATTTAATAAATCTGATATAATTAAAATGTGTGTTTGAAGTAGGAGAAGCAGTAAGATCTTAATGTCTTTATCTGTTATTTAACAATAATGTTTTTCAGATTCCCTCTTTGTTTGGAAATTCCTAAAGTAACTAAACTGGGATAAAAGTTTACATTTTAACTTTTGAAATATTAAAATTTCTTAAATTCTTGATAATGTTAATTACTGCTATATGGTTTATAGGAACAGTGATAAATACTATGTTTTAACTGTATTGCTCTTAGTAGTCTTGATTTTTTCAAAAACTTCATATTAGAAATATTGTAATATAGTATTTTAACTTAGTACACTTTTAGGTTTTAAACAACTAAGATAGATTAAATTCAAATTATACTTTTTATTTTAGTTTCTATTTTAAATTCAGATGCCTCCACTTAACAAACTTTTCATTTGAGTTGTGAAGAGTTTCAAAATTATATCATCACAAACTGTAGCCTCAGTTTTACTTTTAAACGCAATTCAAATTCTGTGACATCAAATTAGCCTTTACTTTGAAAAGAACTACCCTTGATTTTCTAAATGGAAATAGGATTGTATGGCTAGATTTTAGCTGGGAATTTTCAAATCTACTATAAAGTAACATCTTTTTTTTTCTTTCACAGAATTAATTATTCAAAACAGATGGTTATACCTACAGTGATTGTCTGTGACCATGTCGATGGTTATTTAGTCATAAACTTTATTTTATATGCAATGATTAGTGAATGCTTTAATCGTTTAGGTATGGGTATTTCAAGCTAGTGTTTTTGTGTGGGACTCAAAAAAAGAGGAAAAATAGAGTATTTTTCGATTTTTCAAATTTTTTCACAACTGTCTTCTCCTCCCCAGTTTGTTGTGTCAATGAGTCACACCTGGCCTCAAGAGCAGTGGTCACCAACCGGGGTTCGTGCAAAATTTTTGATGGTCCGCAGAAAAATTGGGACATTATTTCAATTTTAACCCTCTACAGCCCTTTGTCCAATATTTTGGACATTTCTTAAAAATTTACCTTTAATGGGTGCATCTCATATTAATAAAATAAAAGTTTTCTGATTATTATTTTTATATATAGATATATGTATGTACCTTTTTTTTCTAAATTCATATTAGTGGTCCGCCAAATTTAAAATTATACATTTAGTGGTCCATGAAGTTTTAAATGTTGGCGACTGCTGCTCTAGAGCACAATCTATACTGTATCTATAAGCATCAGTCATCCTTTAAGGCTTAATGAGAAAGTTTGTCAATGTTTTACACTACAACCATTCATTCAGCTTTTACTTATGAATTTGTTGAACACTGTTTCTTCAGCTGTTTAAACATCTGTAGATGATCTTATAGCAAAGAAATAGCATTTTCAAGGAATAGTTTTAGGCAATAAAGCCTCCATCTGAATGGAGGCAATCTTCTTATTCTGTTACAGAGTCAGGTACTTGCTAGTATTACATAGTAACAGATTAGCTCTGAGACTGTTTTGGGAAAATTCCTCTCATGTCTCCATTCAAACACCAGTACAGCTTTAGCTATTATTTTCATTTCAAAAGTTGAAAGATTACTGTCAACTTCCTTATTATCAGCTATTATGCTATCCGTGCATCAATGTATGCTTATTTTCTTTGTAATCTGAACTGTCTTTTGATCCCAATTATCAAATCTTTTCATTATTATGGGTGTCATTACTCTTGTCCAATTTTCTTCTATTTCTTAGAAAGAGGAGGCTGAAGGTTCAGTAGATAGATGTTTTTTTTTTTTTTAATCTTTCACTCTCCAGCTTATTTTCCACTTGTACATGTGAGGAATCTGTTTCTGAATTAAGAACCCATTGTTTTCTCTTAGAATTTTCTCTTTGAAATAAAAATTAAATTTCTGGTTTAAGTTTATTGTAATATATCTCCAGGATGGTAGAGATGAAGTTCACTTCCTGTACTTTGAGTTAGGTATATTATATGTATGAGGCAGTACTGAATGGCACTTTCATCTCCAGTTCGACTTTTTTGGTTCACAATTTTAGGTATCTTGTCACCTGCATCATAAATGGTATTCTACTTCAGAAGATAGGTTTTCAATAGAAGCTTTTTTTTTTTTTTTTTTCATTACGTACTTTTGACTTCTTATTAAATTAAATTTCTTTGTTTATCAATGTTTCTAAAACCTCATTACCATGGCTTAAATCATGTTTATTGTTTTATTAATAGATTATTTATCTTTCATTTGACCATCAACATTTTTCTCCAGTTTAATATTGTTCTAAATTTAATTAATCAGTTGGAAGACCAATTTTCTCATCATTCTGGTATTTTCTTTCAAATTACATTAGAAAAGGATAAAAAAAAAAGAAATACCCTTCATTGAATAGAATATTTCTTAAATCAAGTGATAAATTCTGATCTAGATCTTGCAGCTTTAAATTTTCCCATTTTGTCTGTGACTCAAGTGTTGCATTGATATTCTCCTTCAGTTGTAAGAAATTTTCTTTTGTGCTTTCCTTCTATTATCATCTGTATGAATCAGCCTCAATAGTAAAGAGAAAATTAAGGATCCTTTGGTTTGTAGATGGTTGATTGTTGAGTGCACTGCAAGAGAGAAGCAATTATATTTTTTTTTTATTTTTTTTTTTATTTACTTGAGAGATAACAGTTCTTTAAGAATGTTTGGGGTTGCTAATGGTGAGATTCCAGCTACGAAAACTGCATGTTCCTATGATAAAATACTGCAACTTGGAATGAAATACTATTGCCAATAAAAAAGTGCTGTCCTGTTGCATTGCAGGTAGGGTAAGGATCCCTCAAAAGCTAAGGGAATGAAAACCCATTCAGAAAAGCAAGACCTGGCCAGTTTGTAGTATCAACCTCTTCTTAATTTATTCCTTCAGTTCAGCTACCTGTACGTTAATAGAGAATCATTGTCTGCAACTCACCAAATTATTTAGAAGCTTTTACCTTCGATATATATTTTTGCTTCCAACTAAAGAATTTCCTAAGTTTAGCAACATCACAAAATTCTTATTGAGATCAACCCATTAAAGAGCATTTGGAATATTGATTTAATCAACCGAATGCCATTCACAAATTTTCTATTTATGATGTTGTTTGTTTGTTTTTTGTTTTGTTTTTCAGAAAATCTTTCTAGTATTTTGTATATTTTCATGACTATATAACTAATGGCCCATTCTTTAGCATCTTTCTAGATTTTAGCTATTTCACAATAAACTTTTAGAAAAGTTAATTTGTTTGGCATTTAAAATTTTAACAAATTTGTTACAAGTAAAATGATAATTAATTTTTTAATGATGTAAATTAGATATTCGTAATAACTATTTCATTAATCAGTATTTTCTATAATATAATATATGGTAATAATTGTAATCTTTTTTTAAATTCTAGATCAAATGAATGAATCTAACCCTAAATTGATTGAGTTTGCCATTGGTGGAATCTGCAATCTGTGCTTAGGTCTGTATTATAAATATATTTATATTTTAAAAACAATCTTCCTCGAGGTTAACAAATATTTGTTAAATTCATTTATCACAGGAGGATATAATTTTCAGTGCTGTATTTAATTAATATCTTATTATCAATTTCAGGACCACATTTTGGCGTCTTGTAAAAAAATAGAAAAATTCTGAGAAAAATACATAAAAACTTCTGCATTTTTCTTAAAGTAACAATAATTTAAAGAAAAAAATTAAAAAAAGCTCTGGAATTTAGAGAATTAAGAATCGCAACATAATAAGGGCTTCACGGCTATGCTTGTTCTGGGAATGACAAATGCTAGGGACATCCCTGATCAATTTAAATGAAAGCAACAAGGAAAAGAAAAAAACAGCATAAGAGAAAAAGTAGCTTTCAGTAATTACAGAAAACAAATTGAATGTGATTTTTTAAGGAAATTTTGAAAAATAAACCGTAAGAAGTGTACACCATCCTAAATTTTATTTCATAATATTTCACTAGTCTATTATAGTTCTCTCAGTGTAATGTCAGCTGTGGGCACCACACGGCATCATGGTAGAATTAGAATTGATTGTAGATTCCATTCTTTAATGCAAGAAAGTTTACATTTAGGAGAATTTGATTGGAAAAAAAAATATCTAATTTAGCTTGATGTTTACTTAAATATTCATTTTTTTTTCAATTTTTATGATTAAATGTCAGTTATATTGATAGGATTTGTAATATTTATTTACTTATTGTATTCTGATGACATGAAAACTCGCTTAGCATCATGGCAAACAGAGTGCACCAATACTAATCGAATCCCTCTGGTAGCAGATACTCTTAACTTTTTTGAATGGTAGTAATACTCTCTTCTCTGATTTCTCCTTCTCAAAATATTAACAATAACTTCTTTTGTTTAACTACTTAAAACTTTCCCTTGTCCTATTTTGGCAAGAGAAGACAAGACAAATAATAGTTCCTGAAATAATTGATTGATAATCTACATTGTTCAAGATCACAGCTAAGATTATACTGGGAGGACTATAATAACGATATCTCAGTAAGCCTATCATATTTTGCATAATTACCTGTTTCAGTATCTATTGAAATTTATTGTCTATCCAGGTTGCTATACCTAATGGAAAGAAAGTGAAGTCAGTGTTAGTGTTTCCAATAGTTCACAGAACTTTGAGATGGAACTATAGCTGAT
The DNA here is from genome assembly GCA_023159025.1 of Thereuonema tuberculata. NCBI lineage: Eukaryota > Metazoa > Arthropoda > Chilopoda > Scutigeromorpha > Scutigeridae > Thereuonema > Thereuonema tuberculata. The sequence goes on along the minus strand of JAFIDM010009631.1, from coordinate 145,109,667 downwards.
CAACTTTCAGCTTCATATACCTAAAGTTCCTTTAATCTTTAGATCTAAATATTCTTTTTTTTTTTTTCTCTAATCTTTCTAAGTATTGTTGAGAACTTCAGTCATTTGAAACTTAAAATATTTGTTTAAAAACATATTGCAAGAATTGATTAATCGAAATATAAAATTCAGAATTTATTTTGTAAAAAAAATAAAATAAAAAATAAATGGAATTATTGCCTTACATTGCTTAATCCATTTGGAGTAATTGTTATTCTTACATTATTTTCAGATAGAGAAAATAAGGAACACATAATCAACAATAATGGCATACAATTTGCTATTCAATGTTTGTCCAGGTATGGCAATTACATGTACAGCATATTTAAAAAACAAAATAGTAAATTCATGAATATAGGTATACCACCGATTTTCCAGCAACTGAAGGTCCAACACATATTTTAGTCTGGACAAAATTACAAGAGGAAACCTGAAATTCCTGCGACTACTAGACTAGTTTACTGGATGGCATTGTGTGTAGCTCGCACTCACTTAGATTGTTTACACTGCACTTGTCGGTGGTGATATCTCGATTTTGTGAGATTTTTAGCTTATTGTGCTTAAATTTCCCTAGCAATGATTTCCAAGAGAGATGCTAGTGTTAGTGGTGGTGGCAAATGTAAGCACTAGTCCATATCAATCCAAGAGAATGTTGAACTATTGAAAAAAGTGGACTGTGGTGTTTCGGTGCCTAAGCTGTGTGATATCTGTGGTATTGGTTCATCAACTGCTTATAATAATAATAAAAAAAAATTATTTCATTTAATGTTTGTTTAATTTAAGTTTCTAGCAGTCCATCCATCATGGCTTTAGAGACACGGGAGATGTGTAATTAGTGGGTTGGAGGTATGTTGGTGACTTATTATTATGTTACCATAGCTGGCCCGGCAAAACGGTTAAACTGGCAAGGCTTTGGAACCAAGGTAGCCGGAAAATCAATGGTGTACCTGTATTATGTAAGATATTTAAACAATGATGCAGGCATGTTTCAAAATTACTAATCTGACAGTCAGAATATACAAATAGCTCTTCCTGTAAGTACAGAGAGTTCACATTCATTTATTGTGTGGTTTATCAGGTAATTTTGTAATATTTTTTTTTAGATGTATCTTTCAAGTATATTATTTAATAATTAAGATGGGAAATCATTGGAAGGTTGAGGCTTGGAAGTGGTATCTAAATAGGTAAATATGAAATATGTAATGGTTCTAAGCTTTGTGAATGGAATAGACCGAAGCATCTTCCAGTACAAGAAGATTAGTGGTTACATCGGTCAAAGGAAAAAAAAAAAAATCATCTGTAAGGGATTATGCAAACAGGATTATGCAGTCTACCATGCAAACATAGAATCTTCTTTGAGTTAAAACAATGTTCTGGAACTTAACATGTCATAAGTCCAGGTTATGCCTGTATTTAGATTTCAATTTCTTTGTAAAAACACAATGTCTCTCATAAATTTTGGAAAATCTACCTTTTACTTCCAAAAGCAAATTCAAATCTTGGCGTTTCAAATGTGGCAATTATTCAAACAGCTGGTCAGTACTCTTAAAATTCTTTATGTATGCTTTGTAAACATATAAAGAAAGCATTAATCTTACATGAGAAGCAGAGAGAAGTAGAGCAATCTGGAAAGCCCAGTAAGCTCAAATAGAATATTTATAAATATGTCAGTCACAGCTGATATGGAATTAAGGTAAATTTAAACTTTAAAGCAATTAAAAATGCTGAATAAAACAATTTTTAGCAAGGAAAGATAATTCAGTTGTAGGAAGCAGATTTCATATCAAAAAAAGTCAAATATACTAGAACTAATATATTTAGGAATGGGCAATATTGGTTGAATAAAGATTAACAATTTTAGTTATTCATTTGAAATTATCATAAAGCTGTCAAATACTCAATAGATTTTAGTCTACAATAGTGAAAAATTTAATGCTCAACCTCCAGGATGAGGTTCTTGCTGCCATCTTTCTTTTCATTTCATTCTCTTAGGATGTGACAGAATAGTAATGTGAAACATGAATCTTAACTGTAAACATTCAAAAAATAATAAGTCTTAGACTTCAAAATCTAAGTGATGAATTTTCAGATGGTTTTCCAACTTACTGTGATTAAGGACGGAGTGATAATACAATTTTTGAAAACTAAAGTATGAGCTAAGTTGCTTATCATATAGTTTCCTTCATTTGCCTTCACAGAATTTTTGAAGTTTAGCACTTAAAGTAAGCCTCACTAACTTATATTTGGTAAACCAAGCATTTATTTGCAATTAATTGTCTTCCCAAATGCAACTTTTTAGAATAGCACATAGATATAGAGTGATAGACTGTGCCTCTATATCAAGGAGTACTTAAGATTAATATTAACACTTGTCCTCAAGCTTTACTTTCCCAGAATCTAATGACAAATGATGGAATTTATCTGCTCAGCTGTTCACCTACAACTTTCAGTTTAATCTAACTGGAATTCTCACGTTTGTAGTAAGACTATGGTTGGTCAAAAAGAATATCTGTTGTCCTTGAATGGCTTCTCTTCTTTAATTACGACCAAAACTATCACTTTAACAGTTTTCTAGGTCATTTTTAATCAGTTTTGTCAGTTGGGGTCTTATTTTATGAACAGTTAGGTCAGTTTTGTAGATCCTATTTTTCATTACAACAAAATACAGTAGAGTTGCAGTAATCCAAGCCTCGGTAATCCGAGATTCCATGTAATCCGAGGTGCAAGCGGCGGCTCATCAGTATCAGTCTATGTAGGCACATAGACTAAGTAGTCTGTGTGCCTACTACTTAGATGATGGCGCAACATCGCTGCTAAAACCGTTGCTCTACTTTGAAGCAGAAGACCTTGGAAAGTTTTTTTAAAGTTGTAAATGCTTTAAAAGGTGGATCTAGTGTCTAAAAATAATTTAAATTAATTTAAATTCATGTAAACAGGTAACATTGTTAATGTATCTGTAACTTTAATATCTATTACAAATTAAATTTGATTCGTTTTAGTTGAAAATTCCATTTTTTTTTTTTTTTTCTTTTTTCCATGTAATCCGAGTTTTTTGTAATCTGAGGTACCATCAGCCCCATTTACCTCGGATTACCGCAACTCTACTGTAATAACTAGTGATTTATTTTATTTAATTTAATTCAACATTAAGAAAAGTATACTTTTTCTCCCATTGGATTCTTTCTAGCAGGAAGGTTCTCCAGCTAAAAACTAGCTGAATACAAAAACATTGACTTTAAGAGTTCAGTCTCTGTGAAAGAATAATATACAGGGTATTTAAATATAAACAGATCAAGTTTTAATTTGATAGCTGGAGGAGAGATGAGCTGGAAAGTAAATATTTCATGGTACAAATAAAAGTAAAATAAAAAAAACAGTGATACTGTTAATCTGAAAAGTTAAAAGAGGGGAAGAATATTGATATCTTCATCACAGGAGATATTATAAATTCAGTAGAAGATTCAAAGACTATTGATCTAGATTTAGATCAGTGTTTCAATTATAAATTTAATAACAGTTACAAAACTGAATATTATGTATGTGGCATAAGAGAGATTCACTTTGGATCAGTCTAGACAAGTGCCTCCTTGCAGTGCAGTGACAAGGCTATAATAAATAGTTACATAATTGATTTTTGGTTTTGTTATAATTGATTACAAATGAATTTATATTTGAAACAGAGAGTTTTGTGGCAATGATTGGACTGAATCATATTGTCTTTTTTTACTGTTCAAAAAAAAATAGGCAATGCAAAAGGCTCTTGCAGTCACCAAATGAACGATATGTAGTTGAGAACAAATGGCAAATCTTATGCTTTATCTCCATGTAAGAAACCACTGCCATTTGAAATGGCTTTGTGAACCATGGTCCACTCTAGAGAAGAAACAAGGAAGAACAATCCTGGCACCTGCAGCCAAGTTTCTTATCAGTTATCATTAATCTATATTGATAGCCCTTTATAATTATCTACCATTTGTTTTAACCTGCGAGTTGATCTTTCTGAAATACAATTCAGAAAAACCTTACAGTCAAAAACGCAAGTCGTGCCCGGTGGCTCCATTAAAGTTCAGTGGCTAAACTCTGGTCAAACAACAACAGAAACCAAGAGATAAACATAGATCCAGTGCATCATCAGGCTGAATTGACAAATTCGATCATTTACCTTGCTGAATCCTAGTTCAGCATTAACATCAGCTGACATATGGAGGGTTGAATCAGTTAAGATGGCACAAATTGAAATGCTTGCAGTGCTAAGACAACCATTTCCTCCACCATCTATTGCTCAATGTGACATCCCTTGTTCCAAACAATAGCTCAACACCCAATTTCCAGGCTACAGTTTAATTGCTCATCAGGAATTGCATCTCAAGCCTGTATACAGACTCTCCAAAGACCTTCCACTGCTGTAGGTTGACAGTCTGCAGTGCTCCATTTCAGTAATCCAAAGGCACATTCTATTGGTGAGGTGTCGGGAGACATAACAGGAACCATGCTGAATAGTATTATGTTTACTCCAGCATCATGTGCTTTTTGTTCGTAAAAAGCCATTGATGTTTGAAGTATGGCTGGAAGCCTTGTCCATGTGATTATGTGAATATTTTTATTACTTAATATTATTATGTGAATTTTCTAATAAGTAAAATAAAAAACAGTGGCACGCATGTATTCTAAACTGGTAAGCTGATTGATTTTTTTTTCTCTTGGCATATAAAGTTAAATATTTTAAAATTAACATTTTTAGAATTAAACTGCACATTTTTGACAAATTTCTCTTCACGTTACTTTCATAGCAGTAAATAAAATTTGTTGCCTTACCTTAAAATTTCTGTTTAATTTCACAATCTGACCCAGAATACCAATACAAAATACATGTATGCAGTATGTGGGGAGTCCCTGTGAGGCTAAAATTTATAATACTAAACATGGCCTTGTTATTTATCGAAACTTCCTACTTTTTCCCTGGAAATGCCCAACTTTTTTCCTAAGACCTGGTGGGAACCCTGCTCTTTTTTTAATACTTTGTTTTAATGAAATAAATAGGAATATATACATAATACATTTTGTTCAAAAATAACAGAAATTTAGCTTATATAACAATTATGTACAAAAGTAAATAACCTCCTTTAAATGCAAAACAAGATTAGAAAATAAATTGATAAAATTAAAAATTATTGATTGACTTTATTAATTTCCCACTAATTTTTTGTAATCAAGCTCTTTGCGTGGGAAAATTTTTGCTACAACCAAGCAGGAGTTGGCTTACAACTTATGATACATTTCTACTTTTGCAAATTTGATCACAGAACTAGCATTTAATCTCACCACCTTCTGTTTGATGCAACATACATCGATCTTGACTGCATGGTTTCTGTAAATGGAAGATTACAGTCATTTTTGTGTAACTTTAGAAGTTTAAAACTTTGTAAATTACATTTGTAAGCACTGTTCAAAAGTCTCTTGTTCATCCATCCAAAACTCAATGTAAAATAAGTATGCTGTTAAGTTTCACTTCAAGCCCATCGTTTTTTGTGTTAACATTTCTCATATAACTGTTAAAAGAATATCTTTATTTTTATGTTGTGAATTCGAATTGTTGTCTCTTCCCCTTCCTTACATTTTTATTATTTTTGGGTGTTTTTTTATGATATGAACTTAGACGTAAATTTTAAAAGTCATTATTTTTTTGTTCATTTGGCTATTTTTTGTTGGGCTGTTCAATTAATAAGTATACTTACCATAACTTTCCATTTATGTTTTTTAAATTTCTTTTGTAGAGTAATTCAAAAACATAATAGATTTAAATTTTGTTAAAATTATAATTTTATTTTCTAATTTTTAGCCCTCAGGAAGAAACTGTTTTATCAGCAATTACAACTCTTATGTTTCTTGTGACTCCAAATTCAAAATCAGGTAATTTTGTTGGTTTTTTTTCCTCAGTACTTTTAAATTAGGATTTTCTTGTAATTTAAGTGGTGAACACAGTGCAAAAAATAAGATTAGAAATAAATTCATTAATAATTTTTTAATCGTATCCAATAATTTAAACTTATCCATTAGGCCACTGGGACTACATTCAAATTATTATTGTTAAATACCTCTTATCACTCCCTAAGTGTGTTTGATGCAATGAGAGAAGAGCCAGAGAAAAAAAAATAACTCATTAATTTTAGCCTACTAGATTAAAATTTAAATTTCAATGTTCATTTTTTTAACCTACTACAAGCGCAAGTCATATGAGCATTAGATGCAGAAGCTCTCCTTCACCAAAGAACGAAAATATCTCTTACGAACTGAAGAGTCGTTAGAGATATTTCTCGACATGAATGAACAAATTAAAAATAATATTTAAATATAGAAAAAATACTTCTACTTAAAATACTCTTTAACTCAACTAAATTGTTCTCCCATCATTGTTGACGGGGCATGTACACTAATATATATATATATATATATGTATATTTATTTATCCTAAAGCTTAAGGTAAACTTTATATCCAATAGAAAATGTTACCTTTAAACTACGTAAGATTAGTGATGGCCAATAGATTTCATTGCTTCAATATTTAATGTTTATTTTAGAACATATTCTAACAATTGTAAATTAAAAAGTATATTTTTTAATTGTTGAATTTTATAATTGCAAATGGTTGCTATCTACTTGCCACATAAGAAACAATCCATAGGATAAATGGTTGCAAAAATCAAATACATTTTCTGAAAATAGTATGGGAACTGTATTCAAGTAAACATAAGCTATTAGATGAATATGTCTCAACATCCTGATTTTTTGGAATGAAAATTGCTCATCTTATGTGGAGAACCAACTTATAATACGCCAGAAAAATAAGCTCAATGAGAGCAAGCAATAGTTCAAACATTAATATCATTCTGTTCTTCTTTCATTGCTTTTAAATGATAATGATCTTTTACCCATTTCATCAGTTTTATACTTCATTCATCAATGTGGCCTTGCCACTCTATTGTAATTCTCAGATTTTTTACTTTTCTTCTAAATACCTATCATTTTACCTATATCCTATTATCTTACTTTGCACACTACCTGTTCTTTTCTTGTTTTTGTCATTTTTAGCTAGATACATGTAGTTAGTCTTCATTCCATTTTCTTTTCTTTTTTACCTTTCTTGGCGCAGCTTAGCCGCAGCTGCTTTTGCGCCATTAAACACCAACCAACCAACCAACCAACCATTCTGTTCTTCTTAAATACGAAATCTGAATTTCTTAAGAATACAAAAGGGAAAAAAAAAAAACTATCCGAATTTTATTTCAAACAGTAGTTATCTAGAACAAAGTAACTTGTAAAACCAACATCCTTTTACTATTCCCTTTCAAAAAAAAAATCACTTTTAAAATTACTTAGTGTTTGATCTGACTAATGAATTATTTGTTTCAGTAATTACCAGTGCTGCAGTGGTTGATTGTATGCTGAGATTTTCTAAATCATCTAATCAACGATTGAGTAATTTGGCCCAAGTCTTCCTTGAAGATTATTGTACAGATGAAGAGATTAAAGCAGCTGATTCATCATCAGGACTCTTAGGAATTCCAGTTCCTTCTACATGATTGAAGATCTGGCAGCTTATTTGTAAATATAATTAATTATTAAGAGATATTTATTTCATGCATCTTGTATTGTTAAGGTGCATTGTTATTTATTAGGAAAGTATTAAAAATAAAAAAAAAAAACCTCCAATTCCAATAATCTTAACAACTCCTATAATCTTAAATTGATCTTGTACTGATAAATTAAAAAAACACAAAAGCAACGACAATAATTGTCACAGCAAAATGGTTGGAACGAGTTATCAGCTGTTACGTTTTGGTGAATTACTCATATCCCATGCAGTGATCAGAGATTGCATATTTCAGTGTCTTAAACTTGACTAATTGACATCTGATTAAGATTGCCACCTGTCCTGTGGCATGAAATTTAAGAATGAAAGGGGGGGGGGGGAATGATCAGAATAAAAACTTATGAAATTTTAGATCTTAATTTTATTTTAATAATTTAATCTAGTAATTAGTTATTTTTGTTTTCATTCTCAGTAGAAATTATCATTACTAATTTAAAATAAAATGTCTGCAACAAAAATAATTACTGAAAATTTTAAAGAACCTTGCATACAATTGGATACAACTAGATAGGTAATCGTAGCACAGTAATTGAGCATGCATTCGCTGTCATGAGATATTTCACAGTACTGGACAGAAGGCAGCTAGGTTCATTTCCGCAAGATCATTATTTTCTCTTTTATATGAGTGTTCTCAGCATGACTTTCTTCAAGGAATCATAAATGGCAGCACTGAATTCTTTTTAGGAATTTCTCAGTTTCTAATGTAGGAATTGATTTAGAAGCTTTTTACCTCAGTCACCAGTTCATCTTGAATCTCTAAATTGAAGATTTTGCTGCAAAATGAGTTTTGTTTAATATCTAATAATTGAAGCAAAGCAGAAGATTTCAATATGAACTTCTGAAGGAGTTTTTTTTTTTTTTTTTTTTATTTGGATTGTTGAAAACTAGTATTTTGCCAGGAAAAAAAAAATAAGAGATTTCTTTTTCTTCAAGACAATAAATTCACACAATTCTGAAATATGTTAACTTAAAAATTGTTTCCAAATTAAGATTACTTTTATTTATAAGAATTAAAATGTCTTGGACTTTCCCTACAAGTAATACTTTTCAACTCAAATGAGTTCCTTGAAAATGTCATTCGGAAGTTGCAAAGGAAACAATATACAGAAACCGAAGATGAATCAGAAATCAAAGGTACTGCCATAAATGTCCAAATTTATAATTGCATGGAATGTTAGGAGTTCATCAAAGAAAATTCAGCATATTTAATTTTTCATCCCAAAAAAATTATGCTGTGAAATGATTGAAGGATAACTACTAATGATATTTCGAGGGTCTCAAGCCAAAAGGTTCTATGGTCATTTTGCCTAATTTTTGCCTATAGAAGTTTCCGGCACAGAGAAAGCTGAAAGAAGTAAAAGAAGTGAAAATAGAACCTTTTGGAACAATCAGCTGACAGGCTAGAACTAGTTTTTCAAACAAAACCTTCTGGCACACAACAGAAGTCGCCAAAATAAACTGTTTAGCACACAGAACTAAAATTTATCAAAAGTGCACATAGAACCTTTTGGCTTGGGGCCCTTGATTTTGTTGTAAAGTACTTAAATTTATTACTTCATTAATTTCATTCATTAATAATTCAGTTAAGCTTATTTTTAACTGAATTATAAATTTGCACAAATGAGTCAGGAGTTGTAAAATGTTTTGTTTGTCAGTAACAACATTACCCAATGTCTTAATTCAATAATGTTAATTAAGTCTATTGACCCCAACTTGAAGAGAATTATTGCATAAAATTCTTAAATTTACGAACCAAAAAATATGATAATAGCTATCCAGAATATCATTAATTGCTAATGAGATGTATGAAATAGTTAATATATACTAGTTATTAATAGCATATAAGCAATTAGTTATTTTTATAATTCAATCCTTTCTATAAAAAAATATACTTCAGCACTGAGATAAAGTTAATTCCATTCACAGAACCAAAATAAAATATTCATTAATAAGATACCGTTTTCCTGTTTAAAAATTTTAATGATTCATTTTAATAAATACATATAGCCTGTATATATATATATATATATATATACACACTACCTCCCAACAAGTAATTGGACACCCCTGCAAACAACGATATTGGAGGTTCTGAGACATGTCACACCAGCTGCCGTTAAATATCATGTGGGAAACAACAATGCCAACAGTCGCATGTAACATGCCATGCAGTTCGGAGCTCTCTGATTTCGAGAAAGGGGTAATTGTCGGGTATCACAGAAATGACCGATCCATATATTAGAACTAGGTGTACCTAACAGTCATCTTGTGTTGCCATAGCCCTTCGACAACCATGACGATCTCGCCTATCTTTTGGAATAGTTTCCAAAATCTTGATACAATGTTTTTGTGGACACCTCAGCTTGCATATGGCTTCCAAATATCCTACCAATGGCTCTCCACACCAAACTAAGGTCTAAATGTTGTCTGAGCCAAAATAAAGCTAACAATTTACAGTAATAATAATAATATGCAGCTATTTCTGCTTTTTAGGATTGAATTTACTCACGAAAACCCCTATACAAGATTTATCATTTGTGTAAGCTTATTTGTAAACAATTCTGAATCAATAAATGTTGTTCCAGAAGATCTCAAATTATTCCTGGTATTTATTCAGCAGTAAAAGGGACATTTGTTCCCATTTTGGTTTAGGGTTTTCATTTTCAAGGTTGGATTTTTTTTTTTTGGATTATTAATCAGTTTATCAACACAATATGTAATTTATCTCAGATTTTTTTTTTCAAAGGTTTTCCTTAATATCATACATACGAAATGATGAAAAGAATAAAAAATAAATGAAAAAAAACGAAGAACCCTGAAAAGCCCAAACTAAAACTGAAATTATTGTAATTCTACAATTAAACCTAAAAAATGTAATAAAAAAGTTGCTGGCTACACTTTTCTGCTTTCGACCTCGCCAGCACTATTCGCAAACTGCTAAGTCTTCTCAAGGCATTGACATATGGCTGAAGTCTTCTGATTCTGCACTGAGCCACACAATGAATCAATCTGAGAAATCTGAGCATTCTGTAGGTTCTGCTATTCTCTTCACAATATCATGCAACCCCCACCCCCTAATTTACATTAAAAACCAAAATATTTTTAACTGTTTATATCATTTACAAGCATATTTTATTTTGAACTTTAAAGCTTAGATAATTGCTGGTGTTCTAATGAAATTCTTAGTAGATATTTTTTTATTTCAATAAATGTGCTTCAGTGAAATGTAATGTCACGTCACTTATTATCTGACCCCCTCCCCCTGCCTTGTCACACATTATCAAGCTAAGCATAACCCATAAGCATTTTAATGTTTTGTTTTTAACATCCAAAACTTGAATAACTTTTTTTTATACTGATAATGGTTTTCCAATTTCCAAACATTGTTCAAATTAATTTGCTGTTTGATTCCACTCATTTTTGTCAGATGTAAATCTAATTCAAATATTATATTGCATCACAAATATCTGTTAACATTTTCCCAGTATTGATAGTGAGAGGAAAATATTGCCTGTTACTCAGTTAAAAAGAAGTAATGACATAGTTACCATTATTTACAAAGTCAGTTTTAATATGAAAAAAAAAATTGTGTCATTATATTACAAATATACTGTATATTTACAAAACTTCTTTTATATTTTTTATAGGAAAAGAATGTCATTCAAAATGGACGAATTTTAAAACATTGTCTTGCCAAGAATTAGATACGCAGAAGAAAACTCCATCCAGCCTTAATGCAAAAAAAGAAAGAAAAAAGATGTATTGTTATCCATTTTATTGATCGTTCCATTGATAGAAATCTGAGAAATGGGCATTAGTTTAAGTAAGAAATTCAGTTGATGAAAGCATGGAATAAAAAAAAAAAAATAACATTAACCAAAAGTAAAGATAACATTGAAAGCATCTTATGAATATTTCCTAGGAATATTAAGGTAGAAGAAATAAAAAGAGGATGGGTAATCTTTTTTTTTTTTGTTTCCCTGCTGTTTCTCTCCCCCGTTTTAAAAATCCAGCTGAAGAAATGTTTGAGAAAAAAATGAAAGTAATGCAGACAGGACCTTCCAACATCTGTGAGACCCTGGGCAAGTATAATTAGCAGGTCCTTATGTAGATTCAGAGAAACCATACTCATAATCTTTGTCATCTCTAATTTTCTAATTATTTTTTAAAAAATAATGAGGAATTTTTGTACTTGGCTCAATTGATTTGTTTCATATAATTTGTATAAGTGAGGGCTTCACTGACCCTCCAATCCTTTCTTTCATCATTTAACTTCTCAAAAGACACTTAATCCTTTTCCCTGTCTCTCTTTCCTTCATCAGAAGCCACTTCCTCAATCACAGTGATATTTCATCTGTGTAAAATTTATTATAGTGGTATTTATATGTTAAATTAGCATTTTATATCTTATCTGTATATTTTTGTTTCTTTTGAAGCTAATCTTTTTTTAAAGTATAAATGAAAAATATGTATTTATTTTTTTTAAAGACTTCATGTTTAAAGTGTTTATTCTACTAAATTTAACCTACAAACATTACAAAAATCAAAATTATTCACTTGAACCTTGCATTTTTTTTTTTTTTTAAATTATATCTTCAGATCAATGCATTCATTAACAATTTTTCCAAATAATATATAAACAATGGTTGTTTTTCTATTATATTAAAAAAATCTGAATATATATTAATGTTGCTTGCAGTATATTTTCTGATTGAGGAGCCATCAAAAAGTAACAAATTATCAAAGCTTATACTCTCATCCTAAAGTGATTGAAAAAAGTCTTTAACAATAATGCAGCCAGTGTCACAGTTTTGTCAATTTTCCAGATTCGAAAGAGGACAAACACATGTAGTATCTTTGAAACCTTGTACAAATGGGAGAGGAAAAATGTCCCATAAAACTTTGTTGTACCGAGGATGATTGACATTATAAGTGAATGATTTCAATATGAAAAATCTCCGGTCACTTTAGGTGCACACCTGTGATTCAAACAAGGGTTATAAAAGCAGCTAACATTCCATTCATTGGTAATAGTGTGTCGGTTACAATGTCACCGAAAGTAGACCGATTTGGGGTCCTTTCTGACGCTAAATTTTCATATTCTGCGATTATAAGCATGTCCAAAACCTGGAGATTGCACATTTTGAAAGGAGAGGTACATATTAAATATGAAAAGAAAAAGTCAAACACTGGCAACATTGAGCAAGCCAGGACCCTCGAAGCAGAAACCCCCACCTTGTCAAACTTTGGAGGTGGTTCCTAAAGTGAAGCGTTTCGTCATGGGAGGGAATCGGAAAACGCAAAAGTTTGTCGTAAGAAAAGTAGGGATCTCGCAGTCAATGTTACACAACCCAAGTCACCAGAACTGCAACTGGTTAACATCATAAATCCCGCTGCATAAGCTGCATAAGGCATGTTGCAGAGCAATGTACCAATTGCCGAAAAATTGTAGGAGTGCTATCTTTCCAATAACAAATGAAAATTTTTGGCCACTTTGGATGGGGCATATGTGTACCTAAGTGATTGTACAAGCCCAGAACAATATATTACAGGCCAAGGGGTGAAAAAATTTATCAGAAATGGTATTCAGAATGTAGAGAAAGTTTTCTGAGAGGTTTCATGATCATCTGGATACTGCTATAAGGGAAAATTTCAGATTCATAAGGTGGCTGACAGTGTCAAGATTTACTCCCTCTACTATCAGAGAAAAGTGCTGGATCCATTATACCGCAAAGAAATTCATTTCCTGTATGGACCAGAACATAAATCATGTTTGAAATCAAAAAACAAAACAAGGACTGCACAAAGAATAAGAAAATGCCTTTCTAGTTCAATTATGAGAGGGAATCGGGAACGGCCGTTTCATCCTGCAAGGTACTCATCAGCCCGATCTGCCCTCCCCGATAAAAGAACTCAGAAAGGCAAGAACATAAGTGAAGATCACCGCCACATCCGGCAGTGACCCCCGAAAACAAAGAAACAACAAAAATTAAACTGTTAGGCACAACCAAAAAACCTTTTCCTAATGAACGATAGGATTGAAGGCTTTTTAATGGACTAAATTGTCCAACAAGGTGACTTAACCTAAAGAAAAGTTTAACGTGCAGAAGGTTCAATTGAAATCAAAAAACAAACCAAGGACTGCACAATGAATAAGAAAATGACTTTCTAGTTCAATTATGAGAGGGAAATAAAATCAAGTTTTTATAAATCAAGTTTGGTTGCACCAAATCAAGCTTCCAGCCACAGCTCTAAGTCGACTGTGGATTACTTAAAAATCCTTGAACAAGAATGTTAATATGTGCAGTTCCTTTTTCTGGTATTCCCAGTCAAATCCCCCAATGTATCCCCAGTGGATTTTTGTGGGTTTGGATTATTAAAAGGGGCTCTTGGAAGTAGGCAACTACATTTGTTGGATGGTTTGTGGAAAGGAAGGGATGGCATTCTCTAAGAAGGAGTCTTTTGAAATGGAAATTGCGATGCAGGGCAATAGTTCGAAATAAGGACTATCAGACAGAACATGTTCGAACATGGCATTGAGGATTTTCATAATGTTGTGAAGGTTAGAAATCATTCACTTGTAACATAATTGATCTTGCCAAATCAGATTAGATGGGAATTTATTGCAAAAGAATTTAATAGTCTGCAGTAGATTCTATTCAACAGGACTGGATATCTATTGTAAGAAATAAACATCACTTTTACTGCATTAGAAAACCAGAACTTGACATCAGATCTGGCAAATACAGAGGGTGTTGCAATTTTAACGTTCGATCTCTACTTCACTTTACTCACTTCCATCTTTGAAAGGAAACACACTGACTGTTCAATTGCATTGTACCGAATAACCACTGCACATAAACACACATTAGTGGTGCCAATCAGAAGTACATCTAACAAGCTTTCAAACATGCATTCTGGAATTGCAATGGTACTGCATGTTTAGCAGATAAAAAATAGTTGGCATGATTTCCATAATGACCCATTTATTTAATAACTTAGAACAGTGTCCACAGCATTTGGTCAACCAGAGAGCTTTGGTAGTCTTTCTTCAACTGCTCTGCACCTGTAAGATCAGCTCATACCTGTCCAGTTGCATTGACAAGTCCACAATCCTAAACATTTATATGCAATATAATATACTATTGCTTCCCACATTTTATGGTATTTGCTTAACTTCTTGCACGTGTTGCTTTTTTTTTTTTCCTTTAGTGTGTTTTATCATCGTTGAAATTTCAATTGCTATTACTACATTACAAAATTTTTTGTTTTTGTTAAAAGTTTTGTTAAGGTTATACAGGGTGGCGCACATAAAACAGGCCCCAAAAAATTTCCAGGTATATTTTGGTTCTGAAAATGAACACTAGTTAACGTTATCACTCCTGTTCATGTTATCTGTACATTGTTGCTGGTATATTTTTATTGTCATGTTCAGAGTAGATGTTGAAAAAATATTTAGATAATACATATAAATTAAGGATTCATTCAGTAAGGTATAGTTTTGATTAAAAATTAATAAAGAATTTTAATAAAATAAGGCTAAAAAATTTTTTTTATTGGTCAAACTTTTCAAAATTAGAACAGCATGTATACATTCTGTTTTTCAGAAGTCCATTGCAATAAGAGAAAAAGATTGACATTTTTATGCCAGTGTATGGAGTGCAAGAAACCAACACCAGTGTATTAAAATGAAGTTTTCAGAAACTGAAATTATTATATATCTTATGCAGGCAGCAATAATTACAGTATTTATTCACATAATTTTCTCTTTTTTTTTTTTTTTCCTTAAAATTTCTTGAAAAGAAACAGGAGAAAGGAGAAATATGCTGTGATTACTAATTTTTCCAAGGAGGAAAAAGCATTTTCTTTTATTTGTTTTCCAAGAATGTAAACAAATAAAAATCATTTTCTGTATTTCCTTTTTTGTATATATGTATAAATAATTTATTTTTCAAAAATGTCATATTTCTTAACTAGAATAAACTTCATTACATCTTCACTCCATTTTGTTTTGAAGACAAAGCACTGGCAATTTGATACTCGTTGTAACTATTATTCTCTTCTTTCTTTCTTTCTTTTTCCATTTAAAGTGAACATTAACACCAAAGCAGTGATTTTTAAATTCCTTTCAGAGAAGTGTAAATGTATTAATAGTGCTTTGAGATTGTCTTGAATCAGCCACCTGAAATGGTTATTGAAATAACAATGAAATAGTTCAAATTGCCTTTCAAACACATCGGTTTTCTGGAACATAAAGAAAGGAGGTAATTACTTCTTAACAAAAATAAGAAATTAATCAATTATTTAAAAAAATAAAAGTGATTTAAAGAGCTACCATCGAGGTATTCCTCTTAAACCTAGGAAGTGCTGAGGGAAGAAAGTAAGATTAACTCCTAAAATTCCCAAATGGGTCATTCTCCTAAAATAGCAAATACTGCTCCTATAGGAAGTGTCATGTATTATAAGATCAATTGATTAGTTGGCAAGAAGTACTACTGTAAATAAAAAAGACAAATTCTAATACAGTAAAACCCCTATTATCCGAGCTTCCGCTTTAACCGAGCTATCAAATATTTCTAGGATTTTTTTTCGCAAATTAATCTTTGTTCGTCTAGTCATATGACCCCCTACCTAGAATCGGGGAATGGTTTCGACACCAACAATCCTGGGTTTTCCCTAAAAAAAATGCTGCAGAAAAACGCCAAAGTAATGTAAAACAAAAAACAATTAAGGGCTTTTTTAAGTAAAAGAACTCTTTCAATATGAATTGTATGTGATGTATCTGTATAACTTTTGTATTTGTTAAAATATACATTTAAACCTAGACAATTTATTTTATTTACAATTTTCGGTTTAAACGAGTTGGTCTTGGTCCACATTAACTCGGATAATCAGGACTCTACTGTATTCATAGAAATAGGGCTTTCTAGTGAATTTAGATCCATGGATCATCTAAAGATTTAATACCTTTAGGGACAACAATGATTATAGTAACAGCTGTCAAATGAGCTCGTGTATCAACATCTTTACCTACAGTAAATAGGCAATGAGCCCAGACAATATATATATATATATATATATACACACACACACATTCCGGCCACTTTATTAGGTACACCTACGTAGTAGCGTGTTGGGCCTCCTTTAGCCCTCAAAACAGCCTGAATTTATCAAGGCATGGATTCCACAAGATGCTGAAAACATTGTTGAGGTATTGTGTACCATGCAGACATGAGTGTGTCACGCACTTCTTGAAGATTTGATGGAGGTGTAGGCCTGGAGCAAACAGCCCGTTCCAGCTCATCCCACAAATTTTCAATCGTGCTGAGATCCAGAGACTGAGCGGGCCATTGCAGGAAGGAAAAGTCATCGTCAAGTTCCTCAAACCATCCCATAGTGATGCGGGTTTTGTCATGCTGGAAGTAGCTATCTGCATGAGGATAAACTGTTAACATGTACGGTTGCACTTGGTCAGCTATGATGTTTAGGTATGCTCTAGCATCCTGACGTGCCTCCAGAGGTATAAATGGACCCAACGAGTGCCAGGAAAAGATCCCCCACATCATGACACTGCCTCCACTGCCCCTATCCTTTGTGCGCACAGGGGTGCATCTAATAAAGTGGCTGGATAGTGTGTGTGTGTGTATATATACACATACACATACACACACATATAAATTCAGAAATTTTCATATTAAGATAGAAAGCATGTAATAAATTACTAACTTTATGTGCAGCAGTAGGTGAATTAAAGAGAAGTTGGAAAAAATGCATTTGCTTCTTTAGGAAAAAAAGTCGAAAGCTAGACTTCTTATTTGAACATTCTATTATCATTGTCATTTTCCACTTGTCATCAGCAGTGAATATAGATTTAATGATGAAATTTTCTATATTTATATATTTATGATGAAAGTTAAAATAAAGACAAAACCTTGTGGATTGACTAGGAAAAAGACGTCAAAATTATATTAAACAGTAGTGAAATGACTTTGGGAAAGTTACTATAAGCATTTATGCTGTCTTGGCAAACACATGGTTGTAAGCACATCCGTAATTTGATGACGAGGCCTTGGATCAAATATAATTTGCAGGGCCCTATTTATCTTAATAGAGGAACTGTGCTGGTTATATTTTGTACCCTAATTTTCTAAATTGTTTTTAATATTTTGACTAAAATTGCTGAGTTATGTACTTTTCTCAATTCAGCTTAATATAATTTGGCGATACAGCATGTACCCTGAGTGGGGGCCAGTTGAAACATGTTTAAGAACGTCCCTGATAGCAGGTCATTGGCGAAACCTGACGACTTCTGTTTTTTTAATAGATTATAACTTATAAAACCTAATTCAAATACAAGTTGTTCGATAAAATATAATTTTCAATCTGGAGGTGATGTTTTCATGAGATCTGTAAGTTTATTTAGGGGCTTTATTGTTAAGCGAATTTGTTGGGTAAATTTTCTACTGTTCACACAGGACTAGAGTTGCCAATAACTTCTGTGAAGAAATAATTGAATAATTTTGAAATCCATAAGACTTACGATCTGAATTTTGATTTGTATTGCTCTGAGGGCAGCTGACGTAGAAATATTGTTTTTGTTTTTAAAAGGAAACTGGAGAGAGAGAAAAATTAAGTTTCCGTAGCTGCAGTGTAAGACATTATTTAGTTCTTGTAAAATTATTTAACCTTGACCAGCCCTACAGATCTGAAGTTGTTTTTTTTTTGTTTTTTTTTGACAAAAGGCTCGTTAACAGAGAATTAATTTATTTAATAAAAAACACAAAATATTTTACTTGCAAAAAATAAATGGAGTTTGGAAAAATAGATCCGTAATAGTTTTAATCATTTTTTCGATGAATAGAGAAGAAAAAGGTAATGAATTTTTCACGAAGCAAAATTTATTCAATTTTTTTTATATATTTATTTTATAATTTATTGAATGATAAGATTTTAGGGAACCTAAGTTGATTCCTGTAATTTTTTCTTAATTCAACCGATCCACAAGTTTGGATACCACTGCTTTAGAATCAGCACCATAGTATTCCGGTACCAATACTAAAGTCAGCACAAATTCTATTATATATTTTCTTTGTTATTTTTAAATTTTTGTGTTTGAGAAATGGTAATTTTGTTTGTCAACAAAATTCAATTATTTTCCATGGATGAATTAAATAAAAAGTAATTGCAACTTTTTTTTTTAATTCTTTTTTTTTTTTTTTTACTGTTCTCAAACATCAGAAACAAAAATCTGTCAAATCACACAGTGAATATATACGAGGAAGTTTCCACGAACTGTTTGATTGCTCATATTTGTGATTTTCCTTTGAATACCAGTGGCAGGAAAGGCATTGAGAAGTTTCCTCTTCCTTAGCTATCAAAGACGGTGAAACCTGTATTTTATGTTTGCCTTTTTTTTTCCTTTCACATGCGACTGAGAATCAATAGACAGCTTGTGTACATCTTTCATTGTATTATATGGGTCATTCCACAGAAAACGTAACTTTTAAGAATCAAAAATGTTAAAAAAAAAATATTGACAAACAAATCTGAAATTTATTTTCTAAGCAGTATTATTGCTTCTATGAATTATAAAATGAATTGTTACATTGTTTCTTCCTTCTTCATGAAATAAGGAATAAAATAAAATTTTGATATGGACGAGGATACACAACTGTAACAGAGTATAAGATACAGTAATGAAATCTACCATATTTTAAAAGCATAACTCATAATTTAAGTAAAATTTCAATTTATTCTGAAACTGAGTGGTTAAACAGAACATTAACTTATCGCAAAATAGCAGAAAAGAAATTTACCGATAATAATAAACAAATATTCCAAAATCATAAATATTTTAAATTAATTATTGAGATAATGATAATAAGCAATATAGTACATATACTAAATCAATTATTGAGACTCATAGTATTTAAATAAAATGATTTTGTGCCCTCTGTTACGAAATTAATATCCTCCATTCAATGTTAATGTAACGGAGGATACATTTCTGCAAAATTTCCCTAGTTTGTCATGCTTATTGTGAGGTTAGCTCGTGAACATCCTTTAAAATGTAATTGAATCGTATTTACGAATAACTTCAACAAGTTCTATGTATTTTCTCAATGTTATTTATTTGTCTAAGTTGAGAACGGAGGATACACAAAGATTAGAACCGTCTTGAGAATCCTGAAGAAACTGTTAGATAGAATATAGTTAAACCATACTATTTTACTCCAAACACAAGATAGAGCTAAAACAAAGTGGCGTCTTTTCCTCCTTCATCCACTCTTTGTGAATACCATTGCCATCTAATGGGAATTTGTTAAAATATCTTCAGAACGGAGGATACAGGGAAAGTCTGTGACAAACTTTCAAACCTAAAAACATATGTTCAAGCTAACATTTTCTCATTTTTTTTTTTATGTCGAACTGCAGTTCACCTTTTAATGTAAGAAATACAATGTGACTCACTTATTCAATATTTCCTTAAATTCATGAAATAATTAACCACCCTTCTATCGAAGTACTTGTGACACGTAACGGAGGTAGACCCTATACATATCTTCACTATTGTTTAAAAATTTAATAGAAATAAAATGAAAGAACAAAGAATACCAATGTTCATATCTTCCTTCGTTTGTATTGCTGTTTATAACCACTGAAAGAAGAACTTTGAATATTTCTTAAGCAAATAATTGCCTTGTACGTAAAAAGGTACGTTTTCTGTGGAATGACCCATATGCAGATTTATTGTATTGTAAATCAAATTTACTACTTGGACTTCCGTTTAATTCTCTTTTTTTTTTTTTTTTACAATGATACAAATGAAAAGAGTAGATGATGTATTTTTTTTTTTCAAACAATGTAAAGTTTTGAACAGTTTACCATTAGTAAACTATCCGCGATTCTTTACACTGATCTGCACCCAAGTGAGAGAAAAATGAACTTCCATTGGAGTTAAGTGTAGGTCTATTTTATTTAACCTTGAACCCTTTTTGTTTAAAACGTTGCGTTTTCTTTAAACTTTGTAAAAAATAAAAAAACAAAGGAAAAGTTTCCGAATATTTTTAAATTAGAATATCTACTAAATACAGACAGTACAAATTTTCCATTTTCTGAAAAAAAAAAGTAATTAAATCTGTTATTTACTGATGTAAATTGTCTAAACCAATAGATTTTAATCACGCCAAAATGAGTGGATTACTGAAAGCATTTATAAAGAGTTTCGCTTTTAATGGTTTTCTGTTCTGTTGATCTGGTTTTATTTCCAAGCAACGACCTCACAGACCAAAAAAAAAAAAAAGCAAGTACAAAAGCAAGATCGTCTGCTGTCCGTAAGTATGCATGTCAAGTTTCGAGAAGATCCATCCAGAGAACGGTTTGAAAGTATTATGGGGACAAACACCGACTGACTTTTAAGAGCTTCGCTTTCCTGAGAAAGAAGAAATTAATGCGTGCTTTCTATTAGATCGCTGTGATAATGAATTTGATATATCAGTGATCTAATAAAAAGAACAATTGTCATGCAAATGAACAAGAATTTCTTAAAAGAACCTAAAGCCTCCTTTCTTTAAATATTCTTCCTTAACATTTCTTTATTCTTTCTTTAAAGTCGTTTTCGAATTATAATATCTGCTGAATATAAAAGGTAGAAATTTTCCATTTCTGAAAAAAGAATTACTATACTAAAAGCTTTCCCATTAGTTACTTGAGCTGTCCAAATCGGATTCAATTTACTCATATCTATCCAAATTAATGGATTGACTAAAAGGATTAATATCGACTGTTTTAACATCGATAGAAATCCATTGTTTACATTCCAATACTTTTCTATGGGAATTTTTGTTGGCTTTCGCAACAAGAATCCCACTTGAAAAACAAAAGTTAATTCCTCTTTATTCCTTAAATATGCCTAGCAAATTTCAAGAAGGTATTGGTCCAAAGAGAACACACATATACGGACTAACTGATTTGATGAGCCTTACTTTTCTAGGAAATTAGTCTAAAAACGGACTGTAGGTTCAATAACATGGACTTAAAATGGGCTATTACAATCCATTGAAATTAAGAATGCATCACACTATTTTTGATCCCCAATTACCTTATCATCTGGTTGTAAGTAACGAGAAACTTCGATGTATTTTAACGCAGATGTCTGGCATTAAATATATGTGATGGCCTTTCGTATTCAGTATAGTAATAAAATTTACTAATAATAAAAAAATAGCAAAATTTTCAATAATAAATGTTTGTTTATTGCTGTTTAGTCTCTCTCTCTCTCTCTCTCTCTCTCTTTCTCTTTAAGTTTTTATGCCCTTCAGTTATCGACCCTAAGGAAAGATGGCCATTCAGTTTCTCCATTCCCTAGAAGTGTTTTTCATCGATCATCCAGATTATTTGTAATGAATCCTTTTATTAGTCCGATTATAAAGCCATGTTTCATTAGAAAGAGATATTGCGTGTAGAAGCTGTCTAATCGGATCGATAAGGCCTCTCGAACAACACGCAAAAAAGATACAAATGAAGTAGTGGTTGATAAGGTACAAGATAAAGCGATTTGCCCAATTATACAATTCTATTTTGTTTTGCTTTTATTTTCTTTTGGTTAATAGTTAATAAAAACTAATTACGTTTTTCATTTGGAAGTATACGATAACCTCGGCAGAAAAACAGTAAGTATAGATTTAATAACGTGATTTGGTAAAAGGTTTTCAAGCATACACATGTAGTATTTTTAATTAGGCCTATCAAACAAAATAAATATTTTCTGTGTATTATGATTAATAAATAGCATAGCAAAAAGTTTTATGAAGACCTATAAGTTATTAGACAGTTTCAATGAAAGTTGAATATTTCATTTATAAGATCTTTTGCTTCAAAGTTGATTAGTTTTGTATACAGGAAGATCAGCTTTTAAAATGAGGACATTGTTTTTGTTGTTGTTGTTGTTTTTTTTTTTTAATGTTGTTGGTATGTAAAAACTACATATTGAATTATCTTCTTGGTAAACTTAAAGCAAATAATTAATTATCGAATACAAAAAAAAATCATATGTTTTTACTGTTATCTGTGAGAGTACAAGAACGAGCCAACATTATCAATCACATCACGTAAACACTTCATCATGTAAACAAAACGTCAATTTGAATTGATGAAATTGTACAGATGATCATCATTTATGAAAAAAACTTTTAAAGTTTATCTCAGGCTATGAAAAGAAAATCGTGGTATTAAGAAAACAAGCTTAACATTATCACTATAAAAATATTAATTTTAACGTATGAAATATCAAATGAGCAAAAAATTTATTTCTTGTGAATCATGAAGTATAAAAGGGAAAGCGCGAAAATCCCCTCAATATCCCATCCAACCAATGAAAGAATTAAAGAGAAGGGTCAGTGCTCCGTCAGTCCTCTAATGTATATCCGTGTTATAATTTATTATCCAAAAAAAAATTGACTGATTTTAAAATGTAAGTAATACTGCGAAAAAATAAAAATTTCATACAAATATGTGTATAACTATTTGTTAAAAAAAAAAAAAAAAATTAACAGCAAATGTATACACTATTCCGATAGATATTAAACTCACAGACATGTAATCAAATATATACATTTTCTCATTATTGGCATTTTTCAATTTATTTTTTGTCCGCATGGCCTCAATTAAATTGCTTCGCAGTGTTTATTATTTTCAGTCTAAATCTCTATAATTCCAGGTGTTCATTGATACAGGTACGTTTGTGAAATCGTCTCAGAGAAAGGACGAAAGGAAGTAATAACATTTCTAAAGAAAATTAAAGTGAATAAGCCAAGGTTTCAAATATTGCTAACGAAAGTAGTCACGTGACAATAAATAAACATCAAGGCAAAAAATTTTCGTAAATATAAAGTTTTCATTTTTTTTTTTATTATTTTTTTATTTTCCGTCTATTTTAATCCATCCATAATATGTATCAGCAGCGATTGAATTTTGAGTAGATTTGCACTAAACAGTAGTTCACAGCCCTTTCGTTCATGAAACCTTCTCGGAACACAATAAAATAGCGGAACCCCTACGCGTGAAAGCAGAACTTATAACCTCCGTAAGATGAATGTGAAGGCGATGCGAATATTGTGGAGTCAGGATCTTAATAGAAAGGTGTTCCTGCATTCTGTGTAAATTAATCAAAAATATTAAGTTGTCTATGTGTTTAAAAATAAATATTAAAATTTTATTTATTTATTTATTTATTACTTAATATATTGTGATTTAAGTTATTTAATAAACAATATTGTTTGGTAAATGTTTGTATGTAATTAATAATATTTCAATTATTATTAATTAATGAATTATTAAACTTGCATGTGCATTAGTTTGTATCATACATTCCTAAATAATGTTCAACATTCCATTTATCTATTTCCAATAATATTTCGAGATTTTTAAACATAAATAATGTATAAATAATAAATAATATAGTATAAATCAAAACACAAAGCTATATAGATATCAACAAAAGAAAAGAAAAATGAAGAAAAAATATATAATTAAACCTCTACTTGTTACCGATGAGCTACTTAACCATTTGTTGATAAATTACTCTGTAATGTACTTGAGGAAATAGACCAAAAAAAAAAAAAACATCTCGAAATTAAAACCACAAAAACCATATACTTCTTGCAAATATGTCTTTTATGTAACGTGTCCTTTACTTAACCTTAGGACTATTCAATCGATATCATTACAGAGCCTGTTTCCTCTTTCTACGTGTAGTCTTGCTTCATTGATTTCACTTAGAAAAGCAAGCATGAATCTTTAGATTTATCTAATCAGTAATTCAATATCAGTGTTTAAGGAGGCATTAATTTTTTTTATGGTTCGTTTTTTATTGAGGAGGTTTGACAAAATCATATTGTTAGAGATATGGTTATCTAATCTCACCAGTCAAGTGTGATTAAAAGCAATACAAATCCTGATTTTTAGTTTTAAACCAAAGCGGAAATACTAATTGTAGAAATATAAAGTATTTACATGTACATGCCTACTTATCGGCAGTGGTCTGCAGGTTGGAGGATCCGGATTCAATCCCAGGTGGAGGTCGGGATCTTTCCCAATTTATCCCTCCTCCGGACATGCACTAAGTGCTGGTCTACACGAACAAGGTCGACGTGCACCCTTGAGGATCGAGCGTTACTAACGATCACAAAACGTCCCATGTAGACCAGCACTAAGATTCATTCAACCGTCTGTAAAATAGGGTCGTGGTTTCGTTCCAGTAGGTTAAAGCCGCGCTAACATTAGTCTGACCACCCAGTCTCAACTAATCGCGATAGATCACTGAAACGTCGGAGTATACAAGCCGGGCCATGAGCCAACAGAGGTTCGAACGAGAAATATCTATCTAGCTACAGGGCCTAGTAGACAGTGGCAGATCAAGCTTACATGGGTCCCCTGGCTGAAAGGACCCTTGCATCAAACTGATTTCTGTTTACTAGTAAAAAGAGATCATATTCTGGCCAGAGATGTATTTGGTACGCCACACTTGTAAGTACAGTATTAATAAAATTGGAGAACTCAAAAAAATTGCGTTTTAATATGGCGTATTTCAAACACGTATCAAAAGCACTGACTGTATACAGGCGATGTGTGGTGAGTGTGGCTGGCAGGGAAGCCGAGCACCACGACCTGGGGTCTATTGTGCTATCCCACGGACAGAAGGACTGAGAAAGTATGGTGGGAGAAGTGCAGGAGAAACCGGAGATCCCCGAGAAAACCTGTCCAGCGCGGATCGTCCACCATCACGAAACTCACATGAGAACCGAACCCCGGTACTCAGAGGTGAGAGGCCAATGTCTTAGCAACAATGCCAACCGCGCGGCCATACGAGCGACTAAATGTGATAAGTGCAATCGAGCAAATGTATAAATTCGAATGTGACGTAAATTATGCGTATCTACGGAATTCCTCGTTAACTTTTCAATTGTATCATAGTATTTTTTTTTTAAGTGGGGTGGTTGGGCGGCCCGGGGTGCAGCCCGAGGCCCCCCCCCCCCCCCCAAAAAAAAATGCGCCATTGCTATTAGAGAGGTGATATGGGGATAAGGTCAGTCCCAAATCTCCTTTAAAAGCCATATATGAATACAAACAAATAAAAACTAAATTTTGGGAGCCTCTCTAGGAACTCAAACCAAATAACCCTGCTGGCCTCTTTATTTATGCAAAAATAAATTATCATTATTTTACATTTTCAACTTTAATGTGATGGTCTCCAAGTTTCTTCTATCAAAAATATGTACTTAAAAAAAAGAAATCAATTTCTTGATAATAAAATAGAAATTTTATTCATTTTTTTTTATAGATATATCAATTCATTTTAACTTCATTTTAAAATAATATTTTAAATATTTCCTTTTTCATAGTTTTTTTTAATTAACAGCAGTTAACTATAGTTTGCTGAAGTAAATGTAAATGATTTGTATCCATGAAAAAAAAAAAAAAAGGTGGGGGGGGGGGGCGATAGTTTGAAACCATTCTACTTGGTTAAAAGATATTCTAACATTTTTCCGCACTTAAATTTCCTTTAAAATGATATTATCTAGTCTTTGTGAAAATAATTAAGCGCTGACATAAATATCAAGAAGCGTCATTTGATTTGCCGCAAAATTGGATCCTAGTGTAACAGTAATGGCTTCCAGATGTGCATCTGATTGCTTTGTCCCTGACTCATCGGTAACCCTAACTGTTATTATCATTTCAAATTAAAAAGACTCGTTACTGGAGAATCACCGTTTGAAATAACATCTATGTAGAAAATTCTAAATGCTTTTAAAGTTTTTTTTTTTTTTTTTTTTCATTTTAGATTTATCTAAAAAGCACGACACAAAACACAGATTTAATTTAAAGAGGAGCCATTTGCTTTAATATCAATGAATTCAAAGGATTTTTTTTTTTTTCTTTTAACCATAAAGCGCTGGAAGATGGATACTCCTAGCTGATGAGTGTTAGATTAACACTGAACAGCTGTCCTGGAATTTGAATGTGAGTGACAACATTACGACATACCTTTCTCTTTTTTTTTTTAATTATTTTTGCACTCAAAATCCACTGGTTGAAAAAAGACCAAGGATTTTTTTTTTTTTTTGGTTGAACGACTAGGACCCTCTTATTCTCCTCCATTCCAAATTCCTAGGCACGTCTCTGACCATGTATTTTTCATAAGTTTGTCATTTTCAATTTACATTTATTGTTATTCATTCATTTAAAACTATTCATATTTTTATTAAATTTAAAAATGAAATACAGTAAAACCTCGTTAAGTCGTCACCCGGATAAGTCATCACTCCGTTTAAGTCGTCGTTTTCCTTTGGTGCCGACAAGGTCTCATACACAATAATATAAAACAACCCTCTTTTGCCGGTCACCAAATTTAATTCTACTCCGGATAACTCGTCTCCCTCAAAAATGGAAAAAAGCATCTTCCTTCTCCATTTTGCATGCCATCGTGTTGTCTTTTCAGCCCCGCCCCTTCACTTTAAGAAAGCCAAGCCTTTACAGGGAATTTTCGACCATGCCTGTCACTTCACTCCTTTCCTACCCCTTCGAGGGATTTGGGTTCTTGAAGTATCTCTGCTAATCATTCAGAGCACATTTCTCGCTGCGACTCTGTCGTGTGAAGACGTTTTTCTTGACCGCTCCTGAGTGTGACTTCATTTCATAGCGAGTAAGCCCCGCTATAAGGGCTATTTTTTCCCTTGCAATTTCGTGGTTCGATTACGTTTTTAACATGCCAGGGAAACTAAAACTTACCTCGTTAGCTTTTAAAGGAAAAAAAACTTAATTGCACTTTTTGAAAAATTAAATGTTTGGAAAACAGCTTTTGCCAAAGAACACCATATTCCCAGGACTACATTAAACGATATCCTTTCATCGAAACAAGTAATTGAAGAAGCTGACTGCAAAGACAAACGAAAGAGAATGAGGAAATCGAAGTTTGACGAGATCGAGGAGGTTTTAGTTCGATGGCTAAAACATGTCAGATCGCAAAATGTGCCGATTTTTGCCGTGATTCTCAGAAAAACAGCCATGGAAATTGCTAAGGAGTTGAACATTGAAGATTTCGGCGGCAGCAATGGTTGGCTGGAACGTTTCAAAGACAGACATTGCCTTTCTTTTAAAACGATTTGCGGAGCAGAAGCAGCTGTTCATTAATCAGCACTGTTTGATTATTTTAATGTACCAAAGTAAAAGAAAATAAAACGTGGTAACTACAAAAAGTGGGGTTTTTTTTTGTTTTTGTTTTTTTTTTTTTTTTTTTTAAATTTTCCACTCATGTATTGATTTCTGAAAATCTTGTTTTTCTCACCGAATCCTACAGCAATTACATAAAAATACTGTAAGTATTTCAGTGTTTTGTTTTTTTTTTTTAAAAAATTCCCATTCCGACTAAGTCGTCAAAAATGTTTGGTCCCTAGAGTGACGACTTAACGAGGTTTTACTGTACTACCAAAAATATAGTTTTCAATGACCAAAACTCAAAAAACAAAAAACAAACGAAATGAATTATTTGTAAACAATTCATTTGAATGGTACTAAATTTTAAAAAAATAAATATTAACTTAAAACTATTTTAATTAAGAAATGTGCTTTCTGTTGTCATGAGAAAAACTTTTTTTCTATTTTTAAAATTATACACTAATAGCTTAGTAAGTATTCATTTATTGATATTTCTTCTGTATTTCTTTTAATGGAGAATTATGATAATTGTTCTATTTCACTTTCTTACCTATTATAAGACTTATTTAATAATTTAGAGTTCTTTCATTTTTTTTTTCAGTGTTTTATTCCTTTTTTTTTCTTTCATTGATTAAAAAAGAAAAAGAGGTTTTAAACAATTTAAAGTAGAATAAATTAGGCCTCAAAATGTTTCTTACTTTAAATAAATAAATAAATAAATAAATGAAAATTAAATTTTATTTTTATTTATTTATTAATTTTATTTTTAATGTATTAACTCTACCGTAAATAAATTTAAAAAAGATAGTTTTCAGAATTTAGTTGTCGGAAGTAATTAAATCAGTAATTATTTAATAAATGTAATCAGAATTTTTAAATAAGCATTTTTTTAAAATCAAAATATCTTGAACATTTTTTGCCATTGTCAGGTTATGCATCAACGGCAGAATGCTCTGAGATTACTACTCTGGCCGCTAGACGACGCCACCGTCAGTCTCGATAGTGTTTACCTACATGGCGGCTTAATAATTCACAATAATAACTGTCCGAAAACAAGTTCTTAAAAGAGAGGAAAAAAAGAGAGGTTTCTCAATTTCATGTCAAATTCTTAAATTGTTTTAAATGTTTATATTGGTGCTTAAAGAAAAATAATGCAATAGAATTTTATTTGAATAAATAGTGAATCTTTTGGCCGTTTCAGCAAGGCCGAGCGGTCTAGACGGCGGTCTGCCGTGCGGCCATTGTGTCGGAACCTGGGTTCGAATCCCGGCATCGGCATGACAGTTTCTTTCTTCTTCTGTGTTTCGTTCGTTTCTACCTGGAATTACTATCTCACTGTTATTCTGGACTTGATGTGAATCTCGTCCCCCCCTTCTTGAACTTTCCTAACTCCACCGTGACGATCGTCATACGGAGCTATTGTCCGTGGTCCTTAGTTGGCCCAAATCGACGTAAAGAAGAAGAATAAGTGAACGTTTTGAAAGTTAATAAATTACTTGAAGGTAATAGCAGTAAACCTGAAACTCTCCCTGCTGTGCAAGAGTTAGAGCATACTATTAAATAACAAAGAGAGACTGAGGATTCTCTTGCAGTTCTGCAAAATAACAATAAAATTGTAAAAAAGTAAAATTGTGAATAATAAAATAGAAATGCTCTGTATATACACAACTTGGCTTTATAAATGAGACTGATATTTTTTTTCGCTTTATGAGCTATCGTAGGAAACAGTAAACTTTGCATATGTACATTTATATCGTTTCAGTAGTCCTCAAATAAGAGCTATAGTAATAAGTTGTTATTAGTGCAGTGCATCGTAAAGAAGAAGGCGCAAGTGCAGTCTTCAAATTAAAGTTGAGTAAATGTATAAGGGAGGCGTACACCTCCAACACGTGAGCGTTTGTTTCACTGCTTCTATAATTTATAGTGGTCGTTAGTCAGTTGACGAAACGATCCTAAAACATCGGTTAGATTTCTAATAAAAACAACAACAACATTCTAATGTAAAATTCAAATGTTTTTCAAATTTGTTTGTTTCATTATTTTCTGATTCCACAAGCGTGATGCTGGAGTCAAATACATTAGCTAATAGCAACGAAAGAAGAAAGTAGAAGAATAGTAGGTTTTTGTAGTATAACACCCATCCATCTACACTAATGAAATTAAAAATTTTTAGTTTGAATAGAAAGGAGAGTTACAATCTTAAGTATCATTTAAAGTTAACACTACTTTGTATTGTACCATTAGACCTCTATGTAATCTTCAGCACTTTCAGAGAGATTTACATGAATCTAATACGACTATGATAGTTAGAAAAAACTTTTCACCCACCAGTGCCTAACACACACTTTTTCTTAGGCCTAACGGTATTTAGACGTCATATTAATGTGGGTCATTAGATCTATTTCGTTCACCGTATTTTCTCTAAAAATATAAAAACAAGCCATTTTAAAACGCTATTCTCTTATGTTTTCTCCAAAACAGTTGCTTTATTTTATTGTTAAGTTGAATTGGATCCCAAAAGTTTCTAACGTCTTGCCAAGAGCAACAGCGAGAATATACTAGCGCCTTACTGTATAATTTTATTTGAAGCACTGTGATAATTATGTATATCCTGTTATGATGCAAAGGAAGAAAAAAACCTTACAGTCTAGTAGTCATAGCGCTTTACTTCAGATGCTGCAATTCAATTTAACATCTAGTATTTTCGGCCATTCACTCCCAAGTAGCTTCCTCTTGGATTTTTTTTTAGTAATTTTTTTCAACTCGAACTGTAACACTATTCCTACGTTTGCCTTGAGAACTACATTCACTGATTTCATTCCATTAACATTTTCCTCTAAACTTCTGTATTCCAACTTTAATTTCACCATTATTTTTCAACGAGAGGAATTAAAAAAAAGAAGAAAAATTCCTTTCTTCCTCCAAAGTTTTTTTACTTCCAAATTTTTCTACATATATTGTAATTTTTGAATACAATGTTTTTAAATCCCTTAATTCATTTTGTAATTAGTATTATAAATTCAAAAATCAATTCAAATTAATTTAATTAAAGGTTCCAATGAGTTTAATTGAAAAAGACCATTTTTAAACCTCAATATATTCAAAGCTTCTGAGTTGCACTGAGAAATAAAAATGAATAAATAAATATCAATATTTATTTCAGGATAAATATTGATATTATATAAAAAAAATTATTCTATATAAATAATTTTCCCCCCATGTTAAGTATAATTAGATTATGAAAATTTTGTAAGCGTTGTTACAAAAAACAATGTTTATCATTGTAATGAGAAGAAATATGGTTTATTTTTGGATTGGTATCATGAGGATTTGAATGTCATTCTAAAATATTTAATAATATATTTATTAGAGGCAATTACCAAAATAACCGAGACTTAATGGAATCCTTTTTCTTGTATATAATAACAGTGATACTCGCGGGAATCTCAGAGAAATTACAAAAGGGGCGGGTGGGAGTAGAAAAACCAGGATCTATGAACAATAATGTGTTTTTTTGTGTTTCTTCCTTGTCATTGAGAAGTAATTTACTTTGATTTATTTCCTTAGGTTTTCTGTTACCTTTAGCCTAATATTACAGATAAGGTTGAACAGATGTACAGAGCAAAAACAAGCGAGATAGAAACTATCTGAGTTACTTTTGAAGATATCGGCTTTTTAATATTAATACAGTAAAGCTCGGTTATATCGCGATCTTTCGGATCCAAGATCTCGAAGAACGCGATCTGCCCGAGCTTTTTTTATTTCGCGATGTTAAATGTCGTATACTCGAACCCTATTACCGCCCACACGATTCCAAATCGATTTAAAATGGTCATTTCGCGATTACCTACATCAGTGGTTCCCAACCTTTTTCAGCTGGCGACCCACCTTTCTTATCGGAATTCATCCACGGTCCATCAATCCATAAAAAATAAAAGTAAAGAAACCAATCAAAATACAATTCGATTTGTTTCGATTTTTCTGATCTTTTTGATGGTTTATTCGAATGTTTCTGATAGTTTTAGGACGACCCACCTGTAACCCTTCCGCGACCCACCGGTTGGGAACCGCTGACCTACATCATTCAGAGCGATATGAGAGAATTTTATACAGAATTTTAAATAGTTATAAATCATTACCTTTTCAACACTTTGATGGGTTATATTAGCCAAAATGTTCATACAGTATTTCTGTTTTCTTACGGTATTTTGGTTAAACGAAAAAGTCCGCGATTCTGGTATTTTTTTTAAAATATATATTTTACCACCCTAATGGTGGGTATAGAGTCTCAATTAAACTGTAAATAATAAGGAAACAAGCTTATTAATTTATACCTTTGATTTTATTTTCATAAAAAATAATACTGTACCAACAGGTTGTAAACTAGTATTACCTCGGTATTACCCAGTAGCAAATCGCGAGCAGTTCTCTAAAATCAATCGATTTTCGTACTTTTTGGGCGAAAATATGGTAAATTTTGCAATTTTACAATTATACGCCTTTTCCAAAATAGAAGAGGTCCAAGACCAAATCGCGTTATATCCGAATTCGCGATATAAACAACTTTGTTATAGCCGAGCTTCACTGTATATGTATATATTTTATATTTACTTCGACCAGGGCCGGCGTTAGGGGGTGGCGAATGGGGCGACCGCCCAAGGCCCTGCGCTTGGGGGGCCCCGCACCTGGTCTTCTGGAGGCCCGCAATGGTTAGAAGAGGATAAAATAGGATCGTCTTTTTTTTTTGGTTGTTAAAATAGGATTGGCAAGGGCCCCTCAAAATTCATCTCGCCCGAGGCCCCGCACCCTCCTAGCGCCGGCTCTGCTTCGACGCACCGTTTTAGAGATCATGGAAGAGGACGGACATTTGGCTTTTATAATTATAGGCTACTAGCCGAAGTATCCGTTATTGTTCGGAAAATTTCTCTGTTTTGTCCTACTCTAAAAGAACGATGCACATATCTCACAAATTGGATGACCGTTTTGAAATTTTGTAAAAATCCGATACTTCTTCCACAATTTTGTGAAAATTCGGGAGGGAGGGGACACTTTCACACCATTTCGGTCCCCGCGACCCCATCTCAATATTTTCACGGATCCAGCGGTGTACATGCAATGTTTGACGGCTCTAGTTGATACAGGGAGTGAAATATATAAGGGACAAACCTACAAACAAACAAACATTCTTCTTTATGTAGAAAGACTAATTGATAATTTTCATTTAAATATAATTCTGATAATTACTTACTCATTAATACATTAATACGTGTATATTAATAACATTTATTGATTTCGTAAATTAATTTTAATAACTTAAATTAGCTATTTATTAGTGAATGAATCTTTAAACTTGACCTGCATTTTATGGACAAACCCGATCTACCTTTTGTATTTGAAAATGTCTTCCTGTGGATTCATCATATCAAACGATTCCACATAAAATGCTTTGTTTGATTAAAGTTAATTGGATTTGGACAACTTAATACTAAGAATATTTAATGAATTTTCAGAAAATGTAAAATTGGAAGATGGATTCTTTGTGTTCAGTACGTATTATCATTTAGAAATACAAGACTTTTACTTTGTATTCTTTTCACGACATTAAAAAAAAAATCTTTAAAACAACATTTTAAAGAAAATGTTCATTAAATTCTTCTAAAACATTTGTGTTTATTTATTTATTAGAATCCTAAAGCTATGTAGGTATGAAATAAAGAAAAGAAATGACAAAATTCAACGTTATTTCAGTATTTATTACAATAACACGATTTAGCTTCAGAAAACTATTTTAATTGCGTAGCCTCAAACAAGATTTCGGATGCAAAATAGTCCTAGTATTTTAATTCAATACATTGGGGACGTTATACAATAATTAGAATGGACGAGACCAAACTGTAGGTAATGTTATCGTATCCTCACTGCATTGTATTTGATGCACTTAAAACCTTATCAGTTTTATAATTGACTATGTGAACCACGACCGAATTCTGAGGGAGAGGAGGAGTGTTGTTATATTGGATGTTTTATAACGATTTTGAAATCTACTTTCAAAGAGACAACTCAGAGAACGATGGGATAATTCCACCTGATATCTTAATTAACAATTATTAGAGTTACTACTTCTTATTCAAGTTCGCAAATACATAAAAATATTTATGAAAGAAATGCTTTTTACTTTTACTCCCTACCTTAGATATTTAGATTTAAATTTTTCCCTCCCCCATTCTATCTAGGACCACTTGAATTAACTTCTCTAAATGTACTTAATAGTTGTCTACAGATAATTTACCTTAAAAAGTTACCTTAAATTACCTTAAAAAGTTCAAATTTTTAGTTTGAAAACTATTAAGTCATACATTTAATGAATACAATAAATTGAAATTATTCTTAAAAGCAGGGTTCGATTGAATGGGAATTGTAAAAAGCGATATTAACTGATGTTAATTTAAACAAATTACAGGGACCCTTCATTACATGTGATTCGCTTAACCTGTTTTCATTGTAACGTGATTATATGTTTCACATAAAAAAGACGAAGTACAGTCGAAGCTGATGAAATCTAAGTCAAAGAACGAGTTTCCATCCTTGAGTTGATAGCAAAATACGAAACTGTTTTATTAACCGAACTTAGCTCTTCTGAAGTCATCCGTTGGTCAATAGAAACACTAGATGGAAGGTTTAATCCCTCGTATGAGGAATGGCCATCCAGTCCATCCTTTTGCTACTCTACTCTTAAGCAATAGACGTAGGCTTCCACTGCTTCAATTTAGAATCAGAAGAACAAAATGTTTGCTAGAAGAGTGCATTTATTTCCACGTGTTCTGTCATGCTGAAATAGTTCAAAGTCATCCAAATACAAGATTAACAATGCTGGTTCTAAATAATACCTATAGTTCCTTTCTAATGAGAGAGTGTTCAATGAGAAGACTGCCCATTGAAGACCATGAGAACAATTCCAATGCGATTATATCCCGACTGGTAGCCTATATTCTTTCAGGCGTGCTCACATAAAGGCCCTGAAATGTACATTTCTATTAGTCCAATATCCAGTTATAGTGCTCCAGGTAAACATGACGCATGAACAGATCGCCGATTCCTTAAGCCCATCTTCAAGAGTATTTATGCGTTGAGTGCTTTGGGCTATTTTTCTGTGCTTTCTGTCATTAAATGCATTGACTTACCAAGGGACGGAGTTGATAAGGGTTGTAACCTTTCCATGTCTTAGAATCTGTCTTAGACAAGAAATTGTTTAGCATTTCTTTCATCCCTAGCACTTTTATTTTTGAGAGTTAATGAACATGGAGTCAGAATAGACTATCCAATAATCAACATAAAAAGCAACTCGGCTATTAAGATCTTCCCTTATTTTCATAATTCTCATAATTTAAGCTACTAAGCATGGTTTTTTTTTTTTTTTTCGTTTTCAAAATCCACATTACAGAAAATTTTAGCGATATTTAGATGTTTTTTATTAATTAATATTTTTACTGATTAAATAAATTAAATTTTAAAATGAAATTAATTTCTTAGGAGCTTCTAAGTCATAGCTCGTCTTGACATTTCACTACTTCTTTGCTTTCTTTTATAGATCAATCAATCCAATGCAAAACTTAAGTTTTTTCAGATTTGATAAATATAATAATAATAATAATAATAATAATAAAAAAATAACAGCTTTTCTCAAAAAAAAAAATAATAAATGAAAGCTGACAGTCCTAATTCATTTGAATGTCCGAAATGACAGAATCCCTCTGAATGGATATCTTTTATGAACGCCACCTATACGTTATACCCTGTGACGAGTTTGAAAGTGTAAAAGGACGTTTAGTTTTTTTCCAATCGATTATCCTCTGTTAGTTAATTACAGCACATAAAGAACCCTTCATCCACTGTTAGCTAACCATTGCAGTCTCTTTCACATGTCACTCTCCACCTTCCGTCCAACGCATTGCTTTTGTCAGTCACCAACTTCCGGTCGACCTTTTACACAGAGGAATCAAGAATATCGGTTTTGATTTTAAAGTTTAAAAGTCATTATGCAATGGGTAAACGATACGGTAATTTCATGAACAGCATATTATATTAAAATGCACCACTCTCATCTACTGACAATGAAAAGTCTTCTGTATTGTACTGTAAAATTTAATGCAATCTAAAAATCAGAGTCTATCAAAAGAAAACAAAAATTAATTCGTTAAAAATAACGAAAATTCATAAGTGAACTTGTAAAATGATATTTTATATTATTAATGATATTTGTTTTTAGATAATAAAACATATCAATATATTTCTTATAATTAAATAAAATAACTAAAATAGATTTTATAATTATTACTTATTTGATAATTAACTTGGCTTAATATTTCATTAGAATACAACATCAGTACAACAGAGATTCACGATTGCCAAATAGTTCGCTGTAAGAGAATGATTAGGAGCATTTGTTATTATTTTATTAACACGTTTTTATTAGCTCGCTTTCTTGTCTGTCCGTTTGTTTGTTCGGTACAAATTTTACAATTGATTTTAAACTAATTTCCCGATGAGCTAGAAACTTTAAACATAGCTCAGATATGGATGACAATGCAATATTAACTCGCTTTCTTAACATTAACATTGTCTGTTCGTTAGGGAACCCTAATTCTTCGGATGACAGGTCGGTGCGGCGCTGCGTTGTCGACGCGCGCTATCAGTGTTTTTGCAAATGGTCGCGATGACAGGTCGGTGCGGCAGAGCGCTGCGTTGCCGACGCGTGGTAATAATATATAAATCTGTTTAATTTTTTTACCACGGTTTTATTTAATTATAATAATATTAATAGGTGAATAGTGCATTAATGACAATTTCTTCGATGGTCAAGGAGACAGCCACCCAACGCAAGCGACGCCTATAGAAGGAGAAGCAAAAACGACAAGAGAAGAGAAACTGAAATAAACCTGAAATTTACCACATGTCTCTGTTATAATCTCATCAAAATGTTTAAAATCGATTGAAAAATTTCATACACACAAGACGAAAAAGCAGAAAATAATTACTTAAAATTTTTTTTTTTTGTAATATACCACGTTTTTAAGACGGACTTAAAAGTATAAATTAATTTTTCCTAGCCCCATACAGATTCCTAACCCTATACAGATAGTCCTGAAACTTTGTGATTGTAAATTTTTAATAGCTATGAAAATAAAGTGAAGAAATACAAAACTGCACATAAGTAAAGGTTCTAGCACCCTGAGCTATCATGTCGGGATAATATACACTCCATCCATACCATCTCAATTATTATCTATTGCATGCGCCCCACGTTTTTCGTTTTAAATCTTACAAGTATTTTCCTAGCTATTAAAAATTTACAATCACAAAGTTTCAGGACTATTTGTATGGGGCTAGGAAAAATTATTTTATACTTTTTAGTCCGTCTTAAAAACGTGGTATATTAAAAAAAATATTTTTTTAAATAATTATTTATAAATATATTACGGTTGTTAATAAAATCCTGTTTGTTTTTAAGGTTAAGGCAGTTGCATTGAAAGAGGATAAAATGAAGCAAACCAAACAAACAATTTCATCAGCAATAAAAAAAAAACCCAAAACATCTGCTGTTCCTGTCACATGTTTTGTTGTTTTCAATTTCGAATGAATATCCTTTATTATTTGATGTTAGGCCTACAAGTGCAAAAAAAGAAAGAAAATAAAGCTATTGATGAAATTTCAACAAATTATGAATGTTATTAGAAATTCCTTTTAAAAGCAGCGTTGCAATTGTTATATTCACATAATATAGATTGTTATATTCACTTTATTTTGCAAGACTGGGTATTACAAATAAATTCAATAAAAAATAGTACTTTTTCCTTATAATGTGATATAATAGAAGCAAAAACTGCATCTGCCCATACTATTAAAACTAATAAAACTTTCAAGTTAACCGATGGAGGGAGGGGAAGGCAAAAAATTAATTAAAATTAATTAATTATTTCCGAAATTATCAGGAATTAGGTAAGCAAAGTGATATGGATGCTTTAACTTCTTCAATAATATTTCTCTGAATAGAATTAGATGAGAAAGAAAATATTATAAGAGAATGACGAATATACTGAATAAATTTTATAATAGGACAGCCGATGTCGTTGAGTTAAGGAAATTATTACGACAATAATTCCAATCAGGAAAAGCTCTTAAGTACTAATCCTTTTTTATTTTTTAATGTAATTAAAATCATTCTATATGAAACTGAAAGTCATGTCACAGTTTTGTAGTAGACACAAAACCAACGCGACCCTGTTTGCAATCTATCAAACACTTGTTTTGTAAAAGTCACACTGCTATTGACTGGAGCTCAAAACTCATTTACTCAAGCCGTTGTACTTCACGGCCAAGAGATGCCTGCGTTGAGTTCATTTAGTAAGTCTAAATCCCATTTCTCATCACTCTGACTAAATGGCCAGTGGCCACATTGGATCAAACATATCATATTCGTTCTCAATGTAGTCGATTTAGTATAGATACATCCCCAGTTTTGTCCAATTATCACTATTTTCTTTACCCGATCAATGGCCACCTAAACGTGGAAATGGCCTGGACAGGAAGTCGGATTTTTTTCCAAACCTCCTGGTCATATGGAGTCCAACGCTTTATGACTCATGGGGCTCCGACTTCCGGTTTGGGCTGTGGAGGGCGTCTCACACACGCACCTTCATATTTCTAATCATCAAAGATACTATTCCGAGAGACAATAATGTTTCCAGACACCATGACTCAAAGAAAATAAATCTAATCAGAATCATTTTTTTTTTATATATATATCTTAAAGATATTTATGTGAAATCTCAAAGGCAAAGAACGACCGGTAACTTTATAGGAATAGCATTGTTACAACTGCGATCTGATTCTGTGGGGTTGCTGAAATCTTTGTTTCAACTCTCCCCCAATGACAGGGAACTTTACGAAGGGGTCTTTACGCTGACCAATCAGTAATTGTGTCCCTTATCTCGTAGTACAGGAACATACAAAAATAAATGAAATTACGTCAACATTTAAAAGCAAACTTAAAAATTCATTACAAAAGAAACTATTTCTACTGAGCTTTCGATGCATGTTCAGAATCTTCGTGAATCCTTGCCTTTCTTAAAAGCGCTTCTTACAGGAAGTGGACTTACCGCCTTTATTGTAAGGACATACAATTCAAATTCGTTTTAAGCTTTATCCAATCCTAAGGTTTTTTGAAATCTGGCTTATGTCCAATTTCAGATACGTGAAAAGCCTCTGTGAAATTTTTCGGACACGGTCAACTGGGAGACGGCTATCTTGGCGATGGTCATCTGGAAGATGGACATATGGGCGACAGAAATTTAAAAAATTTAGCATAGAAATTTAACTTAGCAGCATACGATGTTGCGGATTTTTTTGTAAATATTTATTATGAATATTAAAGAATTAATAAGTTTAAAATAAAAAAAAAATAATTTATATGTGTAACATGTATATAAGTAAATATGTTTGTTAATTACAAAATAATATTAATAAATGAATTAAAAAAACTGTATTTCTTTTTTATTTTAATATTCTGTAATTATACCTTTTCGTTTTTAAATCATTTTCCGACCACTTTTTTTTAAGCACCTCTTTCTTAAATGATTCTACAAATATTTATATCAGATATCATATGAAAATGTTTTTTAACTAGCTGACTCATTTTTTGCAGGGGAAATTTCAATACAACTTCTATACAATTTTGTAATTCTACACAATAAAAATAAACTAAATTATAAGCGAGATAAAATGAAAGGAAATTTAACGATGATTCAAAGAATTGAGTAAGAAACGAAGGCACAACGCTGTAAGAACTTTCTTGTAACGTTGTGCCTTCGTTTCTTAATCGATTCTTTATAAGCGAGATATTTCACATTTTATGTTTAGGCCGTTCTAACAACTATTATTACTTATTATTTTAATAAAAAAATATTATTTAAATTTACCGGGTAGTAGATTAACAGACACGAATGGTTTCTACTACTCATATTCATATTTAATATTACAGGGTGTCTACAAACCGGGAAATCCGGGAAAACCGGGAATTGTACGGGAAATTTGGGTTGACATGAAATGTACGGGAAAATCAGACTATGTCCTTAAATTTTCAGTATTTTTTTTTTGGTTGAACAAATCGGTTTAAAGGTTTTTTTTTTGGTTGAACAGAATTTTTTGTGAAAATGTCCTTAAATTTACGGGAATTGTCCTTAAATTTTTTGTTTGAGATTCAGTAGACAGCCTGTATTATTTTGAAATTAACAAACATATTTACACATGTTACATATATTATATACATTAAAACCAAAGATACGAAATTCAAAACAAAATTTTACTTTAAAATTAATTAATTCATATTTAATATTCATAATTATATTTATAATCATATTTAATTCATAATATATATAATATTCATATTTAATATTTATAAAAAATACGCAACATCGTATGCCTGTTAAGTGTGCAAAAAAATTTTAAATATCTATTGCCCAGTTGTCGCGTACCGAAATTTTTTCGGTATTTCCCGTGTTACAGTGATACTATTTTGACTTGTTCTACGTTAAATAATTGGGTCATTCTACTCATTTCATAATGAAAGCTTAGAATGCTGTAAAATATATTCACTTGACAATTACAGTGCCATTGTAAACATTTCAACTCTCAACTTATTATACTCTTTAAAAAAAAAAATCTTCAGTTTTCTATTTATATTAACATTACATGAATACTTTCTCAAATCACGAGAAATTATATATTTCTCTTTTTCTTCTACATAACAAATTCTTTAATATCTATAAAATATAAGAATATTTATTTTAAGGAGGTTACAGTGTTGGGACGAAATCCATAATTATTCTTTTGACATCTGCAACATAATATTTCAAAAGTTGAGTGACAACCAGTAAGTATTTTCTCTGCTTCAGGACTTTTTAAAACTTCAGTAGACTGTGCTTGTTTTGTAACAAATACCAATGCTTCCTTTAATCTCTGCGTAATATTTCATCCACCGGTTTGGATGAAAATGATATCTAACATTTCTTTGTCTGTATCATGTGAAAATGATCTATGTATTCCTACTCAGTCATTTAATACTACCCAATATTCATTCAAGTCCTCTTTAATTCCTAACTTAGCAAACTGAAATATGTTATTCCCAGTATCGTAGCTCCCCCTGGCGAGCTTTTCAGATTGCAATTCTCTCTCCCTTTCACTTCCCCAATCAAATTTAATCAAATGACTTTTTTAACCCTGTAAGAAAGACGCCGCTGCCCCGAGTGCCTCGTCCTAACTGGCTACTTATGATATCGATGTGACCGCTCATTTTTTAATAAAACTAAGAGAGATTGAGTAATAACTGCTTTAAAAAGAACTTCGAGCATACTTTCCTTATTCAGATTTGTACTATGCAACCTAATGGATACCTTAGGCAGAGAAAATAATTACAAAACCGGAGTATTAATGAGTTTATTATTTACTGTTTATTAATCGATTAGTGATACATCGATCATTAAGTATTTCCCTCCATACGAATACAAAAACAGTAAACTAATATTCATAAAACTTTAATAACACTGTTTAAATTATCAAAAATATGAAAAATAAAAACTCTGTTGGATTAGATAATGTTATTGTAGAGGATATTAAAAAATTCCATCTTAATATAGCAGATTTTATGACTTTATTAATAAATAATATTATTATAAAAGGTATATATCCAGATAAATGGAAAATAGCCAAATTAATTCCTATTTTTAAAAATGGAAATTATCTGAATATAACAAATTATAGACCAGTCTCATTACTCTCAAATTTATCAAAAATTACAGAAACCTACATTTTTAACACAGTCTATAATTTTATTGCAAAATATCAGTTAATAC
Organism: Thereuonema tuberculata; assembly: GCA_023159025.1. Taxonomy (NCBI): domain Eukaryota; kingdom Metazoa; phylum Arthropoda; class Chilopoda; order Scutigeromorpha; family Scutigeridae; genus Thereuonema; species Thereuonema tuberculata. Next base: position 145,067,856 of record JAFIDM010009631.1, on the reverse strand, counting down.
ATAAAAATCAATATGCATATCAAAAAAATAAAAGTACAACTTTATTATTACAAGATTTAAATGAAATTATTAATAAAAGCTTAAATCAAAGTAATTTCATTCTAATTATATATATAGACTTGCAAAAAGCATTTGATAGTTTAGATCACAGCATATTACTACAAGAACTAAATAATATTGGTATAAGAGGCCCAATGCTTAATATACTAATAAATTATTTAAAAAAAAGAAAATTCAAAGTTAAAATTCAAAATAAAATAAGTAAAATATATAATTTAAAAAAAGGCATACCACAAGGATCTACATTAGGTCCAATATTATTTATAATATATATTAATACAATTTTCAAAAATTCAACAAATTCAAATATCTTTGCTTATGCAGATGACTTGTTATTAATAAACACAAATAAAAACTTTTCTATAGCACAAGAACAAATACAAAATGACTTTATTAATATAATTAAATGGACACATGACTATAAATTAGCCATTAATAAAAATAAAACAAAATATATGATAATTACTTCAAAGAACAAAAAAATCAATATTATACCAAAAATAAAATATCATGAATTCCACTGCATACACAACCAACCAGTAGATATGAACACCTGTAACTGTGAAAGTATAGAAATAATAAATAATTATAAATATCTAGGTCTATATATAAATAATAAATATGCATGGCATACTCATTATATTCATATATTAAAAAGGTTAAATTACTTTTTATATATGTTTTATCATATTAAAGACATCTTTCCTAAAAAAACAAGAATTATATTATTCAAATCATATGTTGACTCAATAATAAATTACGGTATAGATAATTGGATCTATATAAATAAAAATGAAATGAAAAATATCAACAGAATCTTGAAAAAAATAATAAATTTCATTTTTCCTAACTTTAATAAACTGCAAATTGAACAACAAAATCAAATTTTAATAAATAATAAAATATTATTTCCTCAACAAAGAGTTATTTTTAATTTAATTATGCAAAAATATTATATAATATGTTATAACATGCAGGAAGAAAATATCCATACAACAAGAAGTAATATAATATATACTAAACAAGTCTTTGATAATCCAAGAAATAACTTCGGATTACGAATTAAAAACAGACTTATTAATAAAATATTCGACCAATTTTCAATTGATATGAAAAAAAGTGAAAAGATATCTATCTTAAAAAAAAATAATATATAGAGATATAATATCTGGTAAAATTATTTGGGTCGACTAATTTTGAAAAAAAAAAAAAAAGAATTAATTTTGTATACTTTATGTACTTTACTTTACATTTATTATGTACTCATAAGTTATGCATTTATAAGATATCATAAAAGTTTATATATAACTTTTATTTTCAAATTTTGAAATATTGCTTAATATTATTCTTATTTTATTTGTAAAATTAATGGAATATTATGTTTACTTTAAATGTATATAAGGACCATTTTTGTTTCTGATATCATTTTAACTCACAGCACCTACAACACAGGTCAATTAACCTAGTAGGACTGTAATGTAATATTTTGATGAATAAAATAAATAAATAAAAAAATAAAAAAATATGTGAGGATTTAAAAAAATCAAAGGTGGTGATTTATTATGAAATACAACCCAGAAATTAATAGCCCATTAGTTTGTGTTTAACATTTAATAAAGCTCCATTAGTTCCGAAACCGAAAATAAATTAATTTAGATTTTTTATTGTTGTTGTTGTCTTTGCTAATGCACCGTTTGCATTAGAGAAAGACAAAATTGACCTTAATAAACTAAATATTTATGACTTTACTTTTACTTTTTATTATTACTTAAACAATAAAAATTCAAGAGCTTAGAAATTTATTAACACAATATCTTATAGATTTTCAAGGTCAAAAATGGATTCTGAGAGCTTTTTATTTAATAAAACCAATCTGTTTTTATTGACAAATCCCAATGTCGTTATTAAAAAACATATTGTATTTAAGTCGTCTGTCATTAATCAGTCACCACACTATGTCTTGTACGGACATACGAAAGTAAATTTTATGAATATGAAGACGAGATGGTGTCTTGTCCATAAATATGTATGCCGCGTTTCAAGCAGATCTATTCACTGGATCAAAAGTTAATGGAGAAGGGGAACATAGAATACAGAACACACAAGCTAATCTTTTAAACTTTCCGTTATTTACAAAAATGGACTAAACAGGATTCTAATGAATTTCAGATTCTTATTGGTTTGAAAGTTTCTTGCTCTGGTTGTCCAGCTTCTAAATGTAACAGAAATGGAGTTTAGTAGAAAATTATATTAATTAATTTTAAGTTTTTTCAATAAGTAAACAAGTAAATAAATAAATCATTTTCCGTAAAACACAAAACATCACAGAAAGTACTTTGATTAGAATTGTAATCATTTATATACTTCGAATTTACAAACTTGCAATGATGTCAGTTCTTTTGTGGCATAAAAATGAAAGGCTTCTTATCACAACCTTATTTAAACATTTTTGTTTCTTTTTTTATCTTTTATACATGTGGTAGTTATAAGTGTATCTCCGTTGATATTACATTAATTTTTGCACAACAAAGGCCAGGAAGTGACGAATACTGTTACAAGAAAGTCCAAGCTCAGTAAATAAATGGTTACAGCAACAAGGTCATTGACTGAACTGGACTGTGATATTAACTGTGTGTGTGTGTGTGAGTTTTTTTTTTTTTTCAAAATTAACCGCCTACAAAAATACAAAGAATTGGAGGAAGTTTCTGTAGAAGTTGACATCTCCCTTAAATTGAATTCAAGCATTATGTAACATCCTAATACAAGATCATTTTTCTTTTGACGAAAAAATGAACTACTAAGAATTGCGAATGTTTGTTTTAGAAGCAAGAAGATGTAAATACAGTTAAATATATAAAACTAAATATAGTTAAATATATAAAACTAAATATAGTTTAAAAAAATTAAACTACAATTAAAAAATATAAAATGATATAAAAATACCATAAACTCTAACAGTTCTGGAATATCTGCTCTTTTTTATAGATGGCATTTATTGGTGGCAAAAAATGTCTAACCAATTTAACCCATATAAGCTTATTATTATGTAGACAACATAATTGTGATTCAGAAAAAAAAAGATATAACTTAGTTGGTATACCAACTTTGGAATATTCGCATGGTGAGATCCAAAATTGTTTGGTTAAAAAAAAGTTACAAATTTTCTGTAATCAAAAATAAGTTAGAAGCGAAGAAGTATTTGATGAAAGACAATGTGCTGACAACAATAAAGTAAATATGAGTTATGATAAAACTTTTAAGATACTATTGAGTGCAAAAATTCTAATAACTTTGTCAAAGAAGCGAACTTGCAGAGGATTTTTGAGATATGATATTGCTTGTACTTCAATCGCAAAGTATCTTCATAGATTTTGGCTTCTTATGGATCCGCTTTGAACCAAAATCAATAGGGATTTTCCTTTTACAAAGTTAAATCTACTATGAAGTTTTATTTTTTTCCCTAGGACAAATAGTTTTTGATTGATTTTGATGATATACGGACGGATTGGACTATTTCGACTTGTAATTGTATTCTTTTTTTTTATTCTACCCTTTCTCTTCACCGATGCAGACTGTGAGGTTTTACAAACGTTAGATCAAACACCTTTGTAGCATAAAAATGGGCATAATTTGTTTCACGTGAAATTTTCACCGGATGCCACCGTATTGTGAAAATGCTACACTATAGAAACTATTCTCTTTAGAATTTAAAGGAAGTATTATCAGAAGGAATAACTGATAGAAGAATTATGCATTACAATGTGTTGTTCCACCAGATTCCCTTACAAAATGAACGGAGATGCCATATCCCTTTGCATTCGTTCGTTTGAAACACTTCTCTAAGAAACAATTGAATAGAAGTTTGGAATTCATTGTTATGGTGATAAAACAACAGTAAAACCTACAGCTATCATTGCTTGAGAGCAAAAGACAGTCCCCAGATACGGAAATAAATATAATCGAACTACTTCCTTTTGCATGATAAATAGAAATTTAATTCCAAAGAATTTGTAAAGTTATCTGACATTATTAAATGTCAAATTCTCAATTAATTCTCTTTCTGTTAACCAATCGCAGACCCGGTAGCCAAATGGTAAGGAGCTTGACTAAAGGTTACAGCAGCCGAGTTCAAAACATATTTGTAATATTGGGTATATGTATTTTTTTTTTAAGTTAGTCTGTTTATCTTTTGGTGATATATTTCAAAACTACAAAACCTTTTACATAGTGTTAGGATAGTTACCACTTAATAACAAACATGATGTCGGATATAGAGAGGATCAACTAATGTTAAAGCAGAGTTAGAAAGATGAAGTCACAAAAAATTTCTCTGGTGTTCCGTCAGGTTAAGTTCACGTCCCTAAGATTGGAATAATTAAGAAAATTTCGTTCAAATTTTCACTTCGAAACAGCTGCAACATCTACGAAGTTACTGCAAACAATGTAATCGAAATTCTTCTAACCATTTCCACTTTAGAGAGTATATTCCACCGAACCTAGAAGAACCCCTTCCGAAACTAAGGTTCATCCTTTGTCGTAACTTCATCGTTCTAACTGTTTTAACATTAGTTGATCGGCACTATCTTCAATGTCGTACTATTAAAAACACATGTTTTCGTTGCTTCAGTGTGATTTAATTGAAGAAAGGCATTTTTCTTTTTTTCTTTCTGAACGACACATTTGAGAATCAACACAAATAAACAAATCGAAATTGAGATTTTATAAAACACTTCTTTGTTAATTTCCTTTTCATCCGGACAACCACAGATTATATTTCCCAGTTATAAATAAAAATACAAAAGTTCTTTCTCCATACAAACAAAAAAAATAATAATTTTCTACGAATTTTCATGACGATCTAGCATTACTTTTTTCTTTGTAAATATGTCTGAAAGTGAGCATGCGCACTTGGTTGCTTCATAGAAAAATGACATTCGAAGAATCGGTTCAGTCAGTACAAACAGAAATATTTAAACTATTTAAACTATAAAGAAAAGATTTAATGATTAAAAAAAAAACCTTATCATGAATGAAATAAAAAAAATACAAGGCAGCCAACGAATCAGAGATTTAAGATTCCAAGTAATTAGCCTACATTTTTGAACGTTTTCACTATCTTTGTATGAAACATTGTACCAAGGAAAATATACTTACTTCTATTATCAAAGATACTAGTATATACGCCCTGTTAACAATGACGGGAAAATAATGTGACGTTTTTATTTGAGATAGAGTTTTTGCCCATCTTTGTAATTTCTTCATTCATGTCGAGAAATGTCGCTAACGATTCTTCAGTTCGTCGCTGAGGGTGAGATTCTCATCTAATGCTCGTCTGGCCTGCGCTTATAGTAGGCTAAAAAAATGAACATTGAAATTTAAATTTTAATCTAGTAGGCTAAAATTAATGAGTTATTTTTCTCTCATTGGCTCTTCTCTCATTGCGTCACACACACACAGAGGGAGTGATAAGAGATATTTAACAACAATAATTTGATTGTAGTCCCTAATAATTTGATTGTGACCTAATGGATAAGACGTCTGACTTCAGATCAGAAGGTTGAAGGTTCGATTCCCTGTCGCAGACGTTTCATTATAGAAATTATTTCTATAATTATTCTAATTTAATTATTTCTACCAGATCCAAATAAAAATGAAATAAAAAAAGAAAAGTGAAGCTTTAATCACTGTTGTCTTCAGCAATTTCTAAATACGTAAGGCAACTTAGTAAGACAATAATAGTCTACTCATATTTAGAACATGTTAATTGAAAAGAAGTAAAATTTCGTTTTTTGAAAGAATTATTGAGTTATATTATACAGCTATTGAATTTGAAAAGAGCAATATATTTTCAATAATTCTGCCTCTAAGAGTGAAGTAAGGTACAAAGAACAACTTCCAGTCAAAATCAAATTATTGAAAAACGCCTAGCTCTACTAAAAAAGTCAATATAATCCATTTTTAAATATAATCCATTTCCAACAAATAAAGTGGAGGAGTTTAGAATCACTTCGAAGAGTTTTACTTATAATTGTTACAGAATCAACTAAGGAGAGGCTGTTTAAATATTATACGCCAGAGATTACGATAATGTGTTGTAGGCACAAAAGTCTTCCATAATCATTTATACGACGGTCAATCAGAAAAAAAAGTTTACAACCGCCAGAAATTAAATTTATGAGTTTGCCATAAGGTCGACGGTTCCTGAAATATCTGATAGAGGACTGCACTTGCTCAGTGCCGCGTGGTCTTTCTCGTGTGTCATTGGAGGTGTGCGTTGTCAATTCAAAATTGGTGATCCGCTTAGATAACTGGTCTCCCTTTGAAACCGTAAAGGAATTGCGCAACAACAGCAGTTAGAACTGTCCTGAACGACGGGTGTGATCCTCCTTCATGACAGTGTCCTATCACACTTTGCCCGGAACACATAGAACTTGCTGCACGTTTTCCATTGGAAAATTTTGGGTCATCCGCCGTACAGTCCAGATTTGGCTCTGAGTGATTTTCATCTGTTTTTTGCCTTAAAAGAGCACATGTCAGGTCGACGCTTCGATGCAATGAAGAAGTCCAACGTGATGCAAAAAAAGTGGCTACAATAGCTGGACCCTGACTTATGCGGGTGGGATGGACAAACTGATCAAACGATGTTACAAATGCCTCAAGTGTATCTGTGCCACTTGAAGGACACCATCTCATTTTCTTCCAATAAAGGTTTCGTACATAAGACTTTATTTTCTGATCGACCTACGTAGATATCAATTCAAGGCTTTTCTGTATTATAAACTTCTCACAACTGAAATCTTGTAAATAATGATGGGGAAAGATCAGTTTTGGAACTATAGGTTTCTTCAATGAAATGCAGTAAAATTTCAATTTCAATTTATTTCTCAATCATTTATCACAGGAAATCCTATTTATAAATTTAAAGATGTACCCAACAATAATGCAACAGTTTTATACCCGATGTCGACATCCCATCATTGTTTATTCCAGAACTTCTTTGCTTATAATAGGAAAAAAATACAATCAGGATTTGACATTGATTATTAAAAATGTAATTTATTCCAGAACTGAAAGATTTCCTAAATTCAAAAAAAAAATCTAAACATGACAGCCATAATTGTGTGATTGACATACATTATAAATATATAATTCATTTTTTCATTGTTACAGTACTGAGCTTATTAATTCTCATTAATTAAAACTTGAAACTATCTTTTTAAAATGCAATCAAATGCATTGAGTAGGACTAAGCGCTCAATGTGTCAAACTGTCCACTTATGTTGTATTAAAAATTTTATAACTATATATTTTGATTTTTTAGACATGCACAAGTATTTACTTACAGATAACTTTTTTAAAAGAAACAAGATATAGCTGGCCTGACAAGTCTCCAATGCCCGCACAGTAAGAACTCATAAAATGTTACTAAATGAAAAGTTGCTTATTCTAAAATGAGTTCTTCATTCCCTTATGTTGATGGTCTTTGGCCCGAAGCTCCTTAACTATTGGTCCAATTCTTTACCAAACTCAATAAGGATCTTCCATATAAAAAAACTGAGACCATCTACGAAAATTTCAGCTTCATAATACACATCGTTTTTTACTTACAGTCTGACGGATTATGAACGGATCATTTTCATTCTCTGACTCCTTATCTACTGAATGGATATTTACCAAAATCAATTGAAATCTTCTTTGCGACAACTACTCTTACCTCTAAAGTTTTAGCTTTCTAGGGTATGTATTTTTTGAGTTTCGTGATCACATACCGGACAAAGTACAGGGACATGCGTATTTCAATATAAAATTACATAGTAGGACTTTTTTGTTCTATTCCTTTTTTTCTATCCGAAGCATATTAAAAGGTGTTACAAACATTAGATCAAAATGTTTAAAAAATATTTAGATGAAGAATAAAGTCAAAACTTAGTTTCGCTATTGCTATTCCAGAGGACGAAAAGCTACTGAATGACCAACCTAATTAGCAGTGTGCTGATAAACTAATTAGAAATCCACAAATTTAGATTTCATCGTCGGTTTTTTTTCAGTAGTCTGAGATGTAGATTATCTTAAACTGTTTTAAAATGATTGAAAGAAAGTGATATCATGGTCCACACATTTCACCAACAAACTGAGAAGTTTCAGTGTCAGTTTTGGCTTCTTTATCTGAAATTCACTACCAGTGAAAGAGAAAGAAAAAGAAGAAGAAGAAAGTGAAATTTATAGATAAACATACTCCTAACGAAAAGGGCATTGAGTCCGTAGATGATCTGTAGCCATGAAATTAATCCCTAGCAACACATGATATCATCTAATAGGAAAGGCAATGTTGTCCGTATAATATTTCCTAATATCTTAATCTCATTAAGAATTCTGTCAATGCTACAAGTATTAGTGGCGGGAGGTGAAAGGTCATTTTCAACTTAGAATAAAAAAAAAAGCACTGGGTCATCAACGACTCTAAACCATTTTAATTGAACTGAAGTAACTGAAAGTGCAGTAAAGAAAAAGTAGACACGTGTCGACTAATTAAAAACAAACCCTTCATTATATTCGGATCTGCTGATATTCTTGGTGCTATCCAACCTCTCTCTTTTGCATTTTGTAATGCATTATTTATTTTCTATAAAGATGATAGATATTAACAATCTACTAAACTATTTTTTTTTAGTACAAATTACTACAGTTTTTATAGTAAATTGAGAATGCTTCAACAACGAAGGCAATTAACAAGTGGATCATCATTTATCAACTCTTGTTACTTTTAGATCACATTTTCATCAGTACTTTTTATATAGCTAAAAAAAAGTGATAATAATAACAACGAAAAGTTACCTTATAGAAAGTTTCTAATCGAGTAAAGAAGGTTAATGTTTTGTTTTGTTGATTTTAAATTTTCTTTTGCCTTCTTGCAATATATTTCAGTAATATATTGTATTAGTTTACTATAGTTACTTTTGAAATCACAATTAATTTGACTTGATGGAGTACCGTACGTCTGTCGAGAAAATCCAGGGCTTTTTTCCTAGAAAAAAAGGTACAGAAACTCTGGTCATTTTTCGTAGAAGCATGAGACTCAAAGTCGCTTTTTAGAGAACATAAAGCTATTAAATTACATAAAGAATTGCTGCTAGAAATACTAAAATACTTTTGTAAACGAACCTTTTTATAAAATCTTCTAAACTTTTGACGTATCTCCAGTTTCCTTTTCTCTATTAAGGTAGGTGACTCAAAGGTGGCCATAGTTAAGCTTTGCTGATTTTTTATAATTTAACGGTTGCGGGAATATAAAAAAAAATCTAGGGATCATCACCCTGGACCTTCTCTAAACAAGACATATTGATATTGTTTTTCTTAAAAACATATTTAGTTTGTTTTACAGTTATTTTATTAAAAAAGTTACTTCCGGGCCACCTTCGGAGCATTTGAACCTAAGGTGGCCCACATATTTATTTTGTTAAAAATTATATTTTCCAGGGGTTGAAAGGATACTTAACACTTTATGACTAAATTCAGTATTTTATAAGCTGTTAGTTTTACATGCCTAAAGTCCTAATACTAAATATGCGTACAAAATATAGAGGGAAAAGTCTTTCAAAAAGTACACTTAAAATTTTTGATTCTGTCGCCTTGTGTAAGTCTTTCAATCTGAGTTAAGGCCAAAAATACGCTTGAAATCTTTGATTTTGTCACCTTTTGTAAGTCCTTCACACTCCTCGTGGAAATATCTTAAACATTGGGTGCACAGTCTCATGTCAATTATTTTGTGGTCAGGTTGGCGGGCCACTTTGTATACACATCTCAGCACATTGTTTTCACAAATAAACAATGTCATTACCATGAAATTCTTAAACTGTGACAATACGTCCTGAATGACTAGTGACCGAACTTTCATAAAATATACAAAAACTTGCATTTAACAAAACTTTACACGATTAAATTTAATTTATTACTTACCGGAAAGTAAGAACAACGATGCTCAAAAACAAATGTCCTCTCAGTAATGGCCGACGTCTCGTCGAAATGGCTTAGTTTTCAGTAGCCAGCGCTAGAGTGCGACAGCTGTCAAGTAGCAGGTGCCATATACCGACTATTTTGTATATTACTATATTATATAAGCAGATGGCCACCTTGTGGACTCTGGCCACCTTTGGGTCACCTACCTTACGAGTTTTCCTTTGGATTTCTGTAGTTGAATGACTTTAGAAGGGTCAAAAGATATCAGTCCTACAATCCTGATGAAAAGCAGATCAATTAATATATCTGCCCTCCCTGGTGTTAGGGAAAGTCATCTGAGAAAAGCCTAGCTCACATTCAGGGCCGGAACTAGGGGGGGGCAGGTGGGTGCATCTGCCCCGGGCGCCGGCTTGGAGGGGGCGCCGGTTTGGAGGGGATGTCGAAGGCGCCAGCCCAGACACGGGGCTCCGAAAAAGCGAAGAAATAGTAAATTATTTTCTGTATGTTACAATTTTTCAAATAATACAGCATTATTTGTGCGATTTAGTTTTTAACGTCTTCAATTTTATTTTAATTTAATTTGATGTAATTTAAAAAGCAGTAATCATATCACAAAGATTTTAAAAATTCATTATTAATTGAGAATTATCCCTGCCCAGTTTCAATCGGCCATATGCAACTTACAACCGATCTTCGTAGGTGCTCCAGCTTGTGTGGCAACTTTCGGCTCGTTTTGGTTAAATGCAGATAAATTTTTGGAGGGAAATTTTTGTTCTTGGAAATCACTTGAAACTTCAATGAAAAAGGGAGGAGTAGATAAAGAGGTACAGGAATATATAGCAAGAGAAGAAACTCACTGGAGACAAGTGCTCGCTGTATCATTGATGCAATAGTATTTTTAGCAAAACAAGGAGGGCCATTAAGAGGATCATCTGAGCTAGATAATTTTGGTGATCAAAGAAGTGGGAGATTTTTAAACACAATCGATTTGATTTCCCATTACAATGCTGATTTACGTGATCATATTGATCGCAATAGAAAAGGTCAGATTCGATATTTTTCCCCACAAGATACAAAATGAATTTCTCACGTTAATTAGCAGCAAAGATAAGATAAGATATTCCCAAAGATGTGAAAGATGCCAAATACACTCATTACCAAAAAAAACGACGAACCTAGAAGCAGTTGTCCGATTGTAATGAAATTTCGTATGCAAAGACATTGGGACCGCCCATGCAAATGATTAAACTTTGGTGTCCAATGAATGAATAGCGAGAGCTACAGCGCATCGGAACTCCGCACTCAGCAGGTGTATATAAGAAGCGATTCTCAATCTGATGGTCACAATTTCTGTTGCATTGTGAGTTAGATACCTTTCAACGACTGAAAAAATGCCTCGCAGCAGGATTCGAGCTCATTACATGCAACTATCAGAGTTTGAAAGAGGTCATATCATTGGATTAAAAGAGGCAGGTTGGGCAAATCGGAGAATCGCTCGTTATGTGGGTCGAAGTGATGCGGCGATTAGAAGATGCTGGCAGGAATGGGTGGACAATGGCAGATTTCAGCGTCATGAAGGTAGCGGTCGCCCTAGGGCCACAGCAGAGCGGGAGGATAGAGTGATTGTCAGATCAGCTGTCACAGCGCCTGAATCATCGTTATCAACCATCAGACGTGCGGCCCGCACATGAGTGTCCACCATGACCATTCACAGACGGCTGAGAGAGCGACATCTACGCTCGTACGACCGCTACGCCACCTGCCACTCATGTCTGCACACCGTCGGGCCAGATTACAGTGGTGCTTGGCTCGATCCGGTTGGAATGATGCTGACTGGGGACATATCGTGTTTAGCGACGAATCCCGCTTCCAACTGTGTCCTGACGATCGTCGCAGACGTCTGGAGACGTCCAGGGCAGCGTACCGATCCTGCTTTCACTATTGCCCGCCATACAGGCCCTCAACCAGGAGTTATGGTCTAGGGTGCCATTTCCCTTGATAGCCGGACCCCTTTGGTCGTCATTAGCGGCACACTTACAGCACAGCGGTACGTCGACGACATTCTGAGATCTGTTTTGCTACCCTTCCTTTTGCAGTACCCTGGCTTTATTTTTCAGCAAGATAATGCCAGACCACATACGGCACATGTTGCTATGACCTGTCTTGCAGCTTGTGAAACACTTCCTTGGCCAGCCAGATCCCCAGATCTCTCTCCAATCGAGCATGTCTGGGATATGATGGGAAGGCGACTGCATCCACCAGGGAATGTGGATGACCTAGCCCGACAATTGGAGCAAATTTGGCAAGAAATACCGCAGGAGACCATCAGGGAGCTTTATCACTCTATGGCACGTCGTGTGGCAGCTTGCATTCAGGGTAGAGGTGGGTCAACACCTGAGCTCGTTAATTTGTAACTCTGTAACTCTGAAATAAATCATTCAATTTGTCTGAAATTTTAATAATTTTCTATTCTGTATATAATCTTCCTCTCCACCAAGTTTTGTCTCCATCGGACAACTCGTTCTAGGTTCGTCGTTTTTTTTGTTATTGAGTATATTTTTCAATTATTTTTGATGCTACCCCAGATACAAGCCACAAAGAACAGATGACCCAAATTATTCGGCATGTGAAAATGACTGAAACTGGACCTCATATAACAGAGTTTTATACATTTTTTTATTATTCATGACAAAATGGGGTTAGGAATATCGGAAGAAATTTAAAAAAAATTACAAAATGACGGATTGGACATCAAAAATTGCAGAGGCCAGTCTTATGACAATGAAGCTAACTTGGCCGGTATTTATAAGGGAGTTCAAACTAGAATTCTAACAGAAAATAAGCTGACATGTTTTATACCATGCTCAGCTCATTCCTTAAATTTAGTTAGTGTGCATGCTGCTGAGCTCTCTCTACAAGCCCAATTTTTTTTGGCATAGTAAACCGTCTCTTTGTTTTTTTCTCATCTTCTACTTCAAGATGGGAAGTTTTAAAGAAGCATGTGCCAATTTCCTTAAAATCCCTGAGTAAGACCAGATGGTCAGTAAGTGGATGTTTTTCATAAGCATTTAAACTATTTGAATTTATGCTTTACAGGAATTGGTCGAAAGTTCGCTCTGTAATGCTGAAACAAAAGCGGAAGCTAGATGTTTGGCACAAAACATTTGAAAATTTGAATTTATTGTCCTGCCATGCTTCTGGAGCAGAATGCTGGAACAGAATGCCTACAAAGGGTTGATGTCACCGTAGACACAGCTGCGAGACACATCAAGGGCTTAATAAGAGATTTAGAATCAATAAGGAGCAATGCACCAGAAGATGCTATTTCGGAAGCCATAAGAATAGCTGAAAGCCTTGATATCCCTCAAGAATTTGAGGAAAAACGGAAAAGGAAAAAAAAGAGAATGTTTGAAGAGATGTTGAAGATGAGATCAGTGGATTATCGCAAGAAGACTCTTTTAAAGTGGGATTGAGGGGAATATTTGATATCATTTTAAATGACATGAATGTTCGATTTAAAGCTCTGGAAGAAGTAAACTTTAAATTTAGTTTCCTGAATGGAAAAATAATGAATAAAATGAGTGTTTCAGAGCTAAGGTTAGAAGCTGAAAAAGTCGCGGATTCCTACAAAACGGATTTGAACAAAAAATACTATTTCAAGAAGTAGAAAGCTTCAAGCACCATGCGATGGAAATTGACGATGGATTAAAACGGCACATGCAAAGGCAATGCTCCAGATTATTTATAAACA
>JAFIDM010009631.1:145027508-145039088 GCA_023159025.1 Thereuonema tuberculata | reverse complement strand
ATGTGGCCTCTCGTCTATCTTCACTGCAAAGAACCTGTTTACATTTTCAAAAAAAAAAAAAAAAAAAAAAAAAGCAGCAGCATTATAATTGCAGTAAACAATCTATGAAATGGCTAAAAAAACTTCACTTTTAGGCGTTGTGCTGCCAATAAGCAAAACACATGCAAACTGTAAAGTGACTTTGGGCGAATTCAAATAGTTGTTTATCACATCGAGAGAATACAGTGGCCCAATAAGGTAACTAAGGGCTGAAGTGCGAAAATTATGGGTGAAAATGCATATAACCTAGTCTATCTTTGTATTATTAAGTCTAAATTTTGACCATCGTTTTTAATTGGCCCTATATCAAAACTAAACCTTATTCACTTCTTTTTCAACTTATATAGATCTTAAAGAAATCTTTAGGATATTATTTTTTCTTTCTTTATTTTTTTCCCCATCCCCTTGTATTGCCCTACATATCGGATTTACATTACACATTACAGCAAAAATAATATGAGTGTGATCCATGTATGATAATTTCCCATCTCTGTTTCACTCAGCACTGTAATTACTAAAATTAAAGTGTGACAGATATCACCACATGAATCTAACAATTACTTCAGGATCATCAGTCGATGGCGACATTTATTCCTAAACAACATACTGACCTCTTCTTAACTCTGACCGTGAAACAAATTGCCCTGTATCACACCCTATTGTTACGTCACTGATGGACTAGCCTACTATCACACCATGTTATCTCCTCTACGTGACCCTTTTTTTTGTTAACTGTTACATATAGCTGGAAGTCAGCCTCTTCTGTTCCTTGTTCTTCATTCCGCACTATCATCAACTAGAAAATAGTTTATGGCCCTACAACCTCTGCATTTAAGCTCCCAATCATAACCAAGGCCCCAGTATCCTTTAAAGCACGAAAAACAAGATTTAGGGTATATAAGGACAGGTTTTGGGGTCATAACCCCCTTCTGATACAAAATAATTGATTATTTAAAAATATTATTGGATAAAGTTTAATATAAAAATTAATGCAAAAATGTATAATTTACTCACTGTTAAAACTTTCTTAAGAACAATATAACAAATATGTTTATATTTTGACTATGTAGTAGATGTAGTCTACTATTTTTCTTACAATAAAAATATAAACATATTTTCATAGTAATCCTCCCCATCAGATTCTTCAGTATAAACCCTCATCCGTTGATGACATCCTATCAACACCATACATTCCGACTGTAACTAAATTTGGAATTATTTTTTTTTAATCGTGTAAGATTTCTACAAAAGCTTGGATTTGTTTTGAATATTCCGGTTCGCCACTGATTTGTGCTTAAAAAGTGTGCAGAATACACTGGAACAGCATTCCGGCACCTTTGTTCCCCAATTCTTTAACAGGTTTTTTTTTTTTTCTTTCTTCAACTTGCAATTACAGTATTATTTGTAAAATACCAAAAGATTTACCTATTTACTTTCCTTTGAGAACAGGTTAAAATCATTGCATATTGTCAAAAAAAAAAAAAAAAAATAAAAAAAAAAATAAAGCATTAAATGAAAAGTATGTTGGTTTAGCGATTCGAAGGTTATTGAATTCATTGAGGATACTCGTTAAAATTAAGGTATGGTTTTGTTAGTTTGAAACTTGTATTATTATTACACAATGCAAGCATTGATACTCTTTTAATGAGACAGGCATTTAATGTGCCTCTGAGAAATCGGAGATAAAGTTTAAAAAAAAAAAAAATATTTGCTGTCTTGGATGACATTTCAGTGATGAATATGTTTAATTTATAAGAACTATGCAAAAGAAGGAAACATTCTGAAAAATGCGATTAACCAACAAGTAAGAAATTCCCGAGCACGTTGATTATTCTCCGTAGCAACCAACGGCAGTGTCACGTGACCGTGTCACATGCTCTAATGCTCATCATCTTGGCTGTTGAATACACTTGGACGCGTTCACTCAAAGCCAACTTCGCCTTCCTGAGAACAACTGGTAAGTAAGCAGCTGAGCCCATTTATTAGATTCACTTAAAATAACTCGAATGTCGTGGATCTACCTTAAAAGAGGAGACTTTACAGTGCATTCCTATGATGTTTCCTATCCGAGATGAAGCGTATTTCGTATCGTAAACGGCATTTTGCTTTTGTTTGACCGGCATTTCTCGGGTGCCGACATGATGAAGCCGTTTGTCCCCACAAAGGCATTCGGATAATAATAGGGAATTGGAAGCTATTTCCCGAGGGCACGATTTGCCGGAGATTATTTTGTGGCTTTGAGACAAACTAAAGGCTGTGCCTGTCAAGATTCCATTATTCATTCCTACTGAAAAATTTTGAACGAAGTTCGAACGAAAAATATTTCAAATGTATGTTCTAAAGTAGGCCAAAGTCAAATAGATTCCACAACCTAGTTCTTTTCATTAACAAAGATCTTTTGTTTTTTTTCTGTTTCGTTTAATTCAATTAAAGATTCCAAATGAATGAAAATTTTGCTAGTCTTCATCGGGAATTCTTTAGAATTCTAGTGTTACTTCCAAAAATCCCTTAATTACTTGTTAAATTAGTTTTCCTTTGCTGTTCCTAAGACTCATTGGCTTCATTCAGTTTAATACTCGTCTATTGACGTATTTTATAATTTTTTTTTCGATGTGGGCTGTATTTCGTATTAAGCTGCGGCAACGGGAAATCCAGAACGTTCTGTAGAATTTCATAATGAATGGGGGAAGTAATTGTTGAATTCGAATGACGCATTTGCGGAAAAACAAATAGTCTTATTTTAACAAGATTTAAGAATTTTATTTTGTTTACACTTAACTGAACCTTGAATGTGAAATCCCGGAATTTGAATATTAAATTTACTAAGCATGAATGTTGTGGTAGCCCTCCTCGGTTCTTTGTTCGTGGAGTGGGTTGGTGGAGAAAACAATTAATTTAAGACTTAAAAAGCCAGTTATCTTTTAATAAGTATTAAAAAATTACACTATTTATTAAATTGACCTTTTACAATTTTGGATACAATTATATTGTAATCAATTGATATTTAAATAGTTCTTGTAGATTCTTGTAGGCTCTTCCAATGGGATTTTCCTCCTCCACCCTTTTTAGAATAAATTCATTATCAACAAAAATAATTCATAATTCTTGTTCCTAATGTTACTTCACTTCACACTTTACCGTTCTTCGAAATAATTTATTTTACATAGCAAGGTGTTCAGTGTATCTTGCGAAATAGAAACGGATTAATATATGTATTTTTAATTAACAAAAAGGGAAGCTTCTGGATCATATCCAAGCAGAGGTTACGATGTCGAAATCTTAATCCATACTAATCATAATTTAACATGCCTGTATTGTATACTTGACAAAAAAAAAAGAAGGGAATTGCTTTGTTGTAATCAAAAAATTACAGGTAAAGGAATGACTAAACTAAAAAAAAAATATAAGGAATTGTGCAAATACGAAAATTTATTTATTACATAATATTAAACGTTAGTCCTTAATTACTGCATCATTTTTTATTTCCTCGTTGTAATAGTTGCCGATTATTTTCTTTAGTTTTCAACATTTCTTTTAAAGACTTATTCATATTTTTATAAGTACTGATATTCTTGATAGAGAAAGCTGTAATTAATTATTCTGAATGAGATTTATTTTATATTTTTGCTCGTTTTTAAGAAACGAAGCTATGTTTGTAGATAGTGTTTTTATTTCTTTATAGTTAAGTAGATGTTGAATGAATTGCCATGTATTATTAATGTTAGTTATTGCAATTTTTATTAAGTTGGTTATACTTAAAACTTAAGGTTGTTACTTTGTCATTCGGTATGACTTTTCCATATTTTTTTCATTTTATTTTTTAAATTAAAGAGGGTATTGAATATTTACAAGTGACATTCTGGTTCTGTAAATATGAAAAAATTTATTAAAAACTCAATTTTTTTATTGTAAAACAAGCCAAAGTTAATAATTCACAATAATTAATAATTGCAATTGTGAATTACAATAAAATTTAAAATACAAAAGTTGGAATTGGCTTCGACTATTTGGCCAAGGTATAGCTATCGAAGGTAAAGGAATTTGGCGTTAGATATTCTGGCTCATGGTAATAAGAATTAGTGTTGATGAGTGGACATGTATGGGAAGATCTTAATTTGATACTTTTTATAATAACTATGAAAAGTTTCATTTTGAATTTCATTGAAGATGATAAAATTGGAGTTTTTGTATTGAACTCCATTGAAATTAAAAATGAGTTGTTTATAGTATTGTTGTGTTGTATCTCAAAGACTTGTTTATCTACATTAAATAAATCAATAAAAAAGATTTAAGTCGGAGTTAATTTTCAGTTGATATAGATACTTATTTTTTTATTACAATAATTGTACATTTTTTTAAAATGGCAAACCAGATACTTAAAGTATATTAGAATTTTTCAAATGGTTGATTGAAATTCCTTAAATTTGGAGATGTATAAATTTTTTTTGAATGTTTATATGTTGGCTAATCTGAAGTTGCTGGGTTCTTGGATAAGATGTATTGAATTTGGCCAAAACAGCATTCCGAATCTCACTTGAATTCCTTATGGAGTTTCGAAGCCTTGCACCTTTTTCTGAAGGATCTCCATCAAGATGAAGACAATCGGCACCAGTTTGTCTTTGTTCTCGGCCTCTTCAATAATGTCCAAAGGCTACTTATTGAAGGATGCTTCATAGAGAAGGGCATGCTCCTGCTTGTGATTTTGAATTATGTCGTCCACATCCCTTGGTTTCAATGTGATCAATTTCTCGAACAGTTCCTGTAGCTCAGCTTCACTCCTTCAGACAGTTCTTTCAGCTTGTCTTGGGGATGGATGCCTGCTCATTTTTTGCCATTTTGAGGCATTAAAATTTCGAGGGCATTCCTCTTCACACCCTGAGATTGGGAAACATTTCCCCTGCAGGGTTCAGAAGAGCCTTAGAGACGAACCACTCATTCAAATTCTGAGGCTGGGTTCTCTTCATCTTTCTTGATCGTTTCATAGTGTTTCAGCCAATTTTAAGAATTTACATGTTGGGTTTTGATACTTAGTTTAAGGATTCCTGCATCATATCTTGAACTCTTGAGCAAGAACTGTTATAGTACTCTTTGAGTATTTGTGGCAAGTGGTTTTTTTTTTTTTTTTTTAAGAGATGGAAGGAGAAGTAAAATGCTGCTTTAAGTAATCTAACAACTTATTAAGACTTGTCACTTTTGATATGTTCTTGATTTTTGACCTTGTTACCAGCCTTTGTATAAATATCTTATGTTCTATCTCTTGAAGTACTGTTTTTGTCTGCCCCCTCCCCCAAGGCCTTTTTCTATTATCTTTGGTTTGATATTTATAACTTGACAAGTTAGTGGTAATGCTAATAGGTACAGGTTCAAGTAATATAATTAACAGAATACTGAACAAAAACTAATCATGCTGATATTTCAGTGAGACTTCTGAAGCAAAGTTTGATATATACATTGTGAATTTCTAATATTGCATTACATTCATGCTGACCCATTTGTTGCGTGAAGTTGTTGACCATGCCATAAGAATTATTTGGAAATTGGAAACCTAACTAATTGTGTTTCATCTGAAGGATATAAATTTGCTCCTTAAGTTGTCCTAGTTCTATCATGAGTGAAATCATGATTATTTAATAAACAAAATGTATCCTTGTATTTTATTGTGGAATATTTAAAAATGGTTCAAGAACACACTTAAAAATAAAGATATTTACAATAAAAACATGATACTTATTAAAAATCCCGGGAACCGGTTTTGAGACCCCTTTGCGTGGTCTTTCGTCAGCATAAAGATCCATGCTCACGTCTTCCTTAAATATATTGGAGCTCAGTCATCAACCAATCCACATCGTTATTCAAATGATTTGCGTAGAAATTTCATGTGTTTTTTGATGCCAATTTTTGAACACTTTACAGCACTAACCATTTTTTTATTGCTTAATTGTAATTTTATTTTTTGTTTACAATTTTTTATTTTTTATTTTTTAAGTTTGTTTAAAACATTTTTCCAATATTCTCTTCCTATAATTTTCAATTTTATGTTTAATGTTGGAGTTGTTGATATATGCGGGAATATTAATATTTGGAATTTTACTGTTATAAGGATTTAGCACTTTAATAAAATATGATTCTACAGCTTCACGAGCTGTCAAGTTGGTTTGTTGTCCTAAAATAATCGTCTGTTCAAAATTTGGTTTATGGTTATAATTTGTACAATGTTGGCAAATTAATGATGCATCTTTATCTTTTGTTTGTATCGCATATTTATGGTTATATAAGCGATCTTTGTTTCCTTCCGGAACTTCCAATGTAAAAACAGCTATTGTTGGTGCATGGAACTAAGTACACACATCCTTTTTTTTCCTCTGTTGGTTGTTTTTTTTCTATAATATGGAATATTTAATATAATATTTTTTTTTTATCATAAAAGATAAAGTTGTAGGATGTCTATAATTTTGCTTTGAATTTGCACAATTGCTTGGTAAAATGATGGTACACTTAAGAAATGCTTGGTTCTTACACTGAACTTAATTGGAGCTTTAAACAAAGTTTAAACTGAAGCTTAACTGCCAGCTTGTAAGATGCAACTTACCATTTAGCAAATTCTGAAACTTAATTCTGAATTAATGTTTTTTGTGGATGAGAAATGTTAATGGGTAAATTGCAACCAAAAACTGGCATAATTCTTTTGTCTGTTTTCTTTTTTTTTTTTTTTTTTTAATGTAGATTTGGAAGTTCCCTTAATCCTGACCTAGTTTCTTATAGCTACAAGTGTGAGACTTCTTTGACTCGCCAGAAACTTATCTGCACCAATCAATCTGTGTTAAATGTCTTTTCTATGCCTAACATATAAGGTTCCTGTTAGATCTGTACAGGTTAAATTTAGATTAATCAGAAAACAATGGAATCTTTCATGTACATGATCCTATCTGCATGCTCTTTAGCCCAAATAAACCACTGTCCCTGCATTTTATTCATCAATAATAGCTTCTTAGGTGAATGGTAGGCTTTTGAGACCCATTGTTACTCAGCTGATGGTCCACAGTTCATGAACTTGCTTTTACACCTGTCTGCTCTACTTGCTGTACCTTCAGTTCAGACGAACTATCTCTACATTCTTGTAAGTGGAGACATTTCAGCATCCTGTCCTGAAATATGGCATACTCAAATGTTTACCTCCTGATCAAATTTTTTTTTTCCATGTTGCGATGTTTGCTTCTCCTTTGTAACAAATACAAAATTGTTGATTTATGACAATGAACTCTTTTGTGCTACTTTATGTGAAGATAACCTTCTGCATTCAAAGCAAAAATTAGAATTCCAGTGTTGTTGAATTTTGCTGATAACAGCAAAACACCTTTTGAGGTTTTCTAATAATGCAGTCACTGAAAACATTGTTGCAGTTGAGCTTTCATGTTTCTGATGTTGTGGATGATGCAATGTTTCTGGCTTCTTGCAGATGTGGAGCACAATGCTATTTTAATTTACAACATAAACCCCATTTCTACAGGATTTTACAATGAAGTTAAGTTTCCATTTTAATGGCTAAAGACTGCACTATGTTCGGAGTTCGGATTTTATTTATTTATAACATTTATAATAATTATATGGATATTTAACAAACACTTTGTTTAGGATGCATTTTCAGGCAATTTATTTCGTATGTACCTGTAGGGAAGTTGTATATTATCAGATTTGTTGCCACTCAGTTAATCTTAAGATGATTTGCACCGTGATTTGTTCTAACAAGGGAACGGTGTATAGTGTTACTGAATTTGATATTGGTTTATGGGTCACTTTATAGACTTTAACGCTGAGTCCTAATTTGATATTCATTTTCATCTCCGGTTAATAGTTTTTGAGATATCCGCATGGGGGTGTAAAAACTTCAATTTGTTATAACTTTTAACAAATGGAGATAGAATAAAAATTCCAACGAATTTATGTTACTTGCATACATGACTACCATGTGTGTCAAATGAACTGAATCCGTCAACTAATTTCAAAATGATGGACCCAAAAACCTTAATTTATGGCACTTTCAATGGAAAATAGGCTCATCCAACCCTAACTCGAAAACCAATTAATAGGTGGCAACACAAGACAGGGCAGTTACAGCAATTTGATAATAGATGGCGCCTATGTGCGCAGCCAAATAAAACCAATAAACTTATTTAAATCTCCTTAACCAGAAATAAAAATTAAAATTCAAACATACAGAATTATAAAGAAATAAAGCCACTAGGAAAGCATATAGGTGCCATCTATTATCAAATTGCTGTAACTGCCCTGTCTTGTGCTGCCACCTACCAATCGGTTTTTGAGTTAGGGTTGGATGAGCCTATTTTCCATTGAAAGTGCCATAAATTTAGGTTTTGGGGTCCACCATTTTGAAATTAGTTGACGGATTCATTACATACTGACACGGTAGTCATGTATGCAAGTAACATAAATGCGTTGGAATTTTTATTCTATCTCCATTTGTTAAAAAGTTGCAACAAATTTAAAGTTTTTACGCCCCCATGCAGATATTGCAAACTATTAACCGGAGATGTAAGAATTTGATATTCATTTTCTCGGCATCAAAAAGTCTATAAAGTGACCCATAAACCAATATCAAATTCAGAGTAACACTTCGTGCCGATCCCTTGTAAGTCTGAAGACCTTTGACAGCAAGAATGGTACAAGCTTAATCTGCTTTTCAAACTTTTAGAAGATCAGAATACATTAAAACTGATCTGTTTAATGTTTTGCATTGTATACTCTGGACTAGCTCATAAGCATAAGACTTCGATTTGTCCCAAAAGCATATAAATATAATTTATTTTTCCTACTCCCTAAAATTGACCAGTTTTCAGATTACTACTGTGTACTTGTTTTGCTCATTCTTTCCTAATAAAATTAGACAATCAAAAAAAAATATTGTGAATGCATTGAAGAATGGAAAAATTATCGGAGCAAATATGCCGTCGAAATCTGGGTTAATTCTGCCTGTCTTATCAAATAAAAATTATCTTAATTTATTAATTAGACCTTTTTTGATTGCTATAGCTCTCTCTTACAGGACTGTTTCTACTGATGCTCTTTATGTCCTTTGTGGCATTATTCCTATGTGGATTCAGGCTAAAGAAATTTATGAACACAATCAGAGGATCCTTAATTTAAACTATTGCCAAAGGGTACCTCCTTCTCTTTTGTTACATCCTACCGAAATGGATTCTTTCACTTTTTCAACTTGGGAAGATAATAGTGATTCAATGGACTTAAAAATTTATACAGATGGTTCCAAGGTTGATGGTCAAATAGGATTCGCGGTCGTATTTAAAGATTGTTTTAATCACACTATTGAAATCATCAGAGAATGTCTTCCTGATGATGCTTCGGTTTTCCAGGCTGAACTCGCTGCTATTTTATGTGCCCTCCATGTGTCTTGAGCTTTGCCATGTCTCTTGACTCTCAGGCTGCTCTGAGAGCAGTTGGCAAGTGCTCTTACTTGAATAAATCGGCAAGGGGTGCTTTTGTTTATATTCAGTATTTATTGAGTAAGAATGTTAATATTTAATTATATTGGGTCGAGGCACATGTGGGGAATTATAGGCAACGAGGATGCCGACCGAGAGGCCAAGCGTGCCACCACCTTGGAAAACATCACTTATCTCTGTCCCTTGCCTAGAAGTTTCTCAAGAAATCTTAAACTTAAGAATCAAATAGCCGCACGCAAAACCATGGAAACACACCAATAAAGGACGTCCACTTTTTTGGTTTATTGAAAAAGTTGGTGAAAGTTTGCATATTGCTAGCTTACTTTTAAATCAATTTTTAACGGGTCACGGGTCTTTTAAAAGTTATCTTTTTAGATTTGGCTTGAGGGATGAGCCAGAGTGTGAATTATGTGATTTTAATAAAGACGAGGATCCCGACCACGTCCTGTAGCATTGTCGGAATCCTCGGTGTCTTCTCCGTAATAATTTCAGGATTTTTCTATCGCGAAGACGTATATCGTACCCTTGCCCAGACAATTGCAGGGTGTCTACATTATCAGGGAATTTTTTTATTCAGATTTTGTAGACTCCCTAAATTGTGTCCTTAACATTTTAAATTATTATTGTAGCTTTGCTCAAAAGATTTGTTTTTGGGTTATTTTCAACCTGTTTTTTATATTAATTTTTTTTGGGGGGGGATCGCATGTTTGATTTTATCCATTTCATAATTGGTGATTAATAGTTAGAGAATTGGTGATTATTGAGATATTATGTTCCTATTGATAAATGTAAGTGTTTTTAGTATTTAATAGGGTTTTCCTTTTTTTTTTTTTTTTTTGGTTTGGCAGCTTTTTTTTTTTTATTATTATTATTATTATTACTACTACTACTACAAGTACAACACTTTTACTAGGGGGGGTAGGCCTACATTATCATGCTTGGGACATATGGTGTCTATTGCAATGTATGGAAATTGATATAATTATTTTCCAAAGCTTTTTTGAGGGAATGGTTTTGATCCATTCATGTACAATGCGGTTTCATGTTAAGCCATTGCTTCTTTTTAATATCTACATGGATCCAACTGATCTGCCGGGTTGTGAGAGCAATGCCTAGGGGAGTTGCAATCTGCGCTGAAACACATTGGTTGAGTCTTTGACTGCCAGTGTTGGAAGGATGCAACTCTACCTTGCGCATCCTCCAACTGCTGAATCTTGTAAAAATTGAGTTGCATTATTTTTTAACCCCTACCCCTCTCTTCCCCCCCTTTTTTTTTTCTTGTTTGACTTGTGTTGTTTTGTGTGGACACCAGAAACCTGCTCTGTAGGTATTGGTCTTTATGTATGACTTATGCCAGTAGTTGCTGTCAGCTGTTTCCTGAATATACCGTATTTACTCGCATAATTTCCCCCATCGCGTATTTTCCCCACCCCTGTTTTTGTGGTTTATAAAATTCAATTTTTATTTTTATCGCATAATTTCCCCACCTCTACTTCAACGCGTTTCCAACATGACCTTGACTGGCGGTCAACTCACAACGACGCGACAATGTACCGTTACTATCGCATTTCTCTATCCCACGCTACTTTAGGGGAAGATTCCACCCCCACCCCGGTTAGTACAAGAGCAGACTCCTTCTGAATCAGTACAACAATTTCGAGTGTTTTGTGAAAACGTGAAGTTCGCGAATAAAGTTAAGTTCTCTATTAGCAGGCAGCTGATGCTGATGTCATGCAGTGAGCAGCTATAAAGATGGCGGGCTGCGCTGCGTGAGTTACGAAATTACGCCACAGTTGCACACACTTCCGTGCATGCCTATTGCTTAACTGTACTTTGAAGAAAAAACAAATGTTGAGATGTGATTTCTTATATTTTAAATGTTGTGTGTTAATAAAATTGTTGTTAATTACATTTCTTGCTTTAAAAATCGATATTTAACATGGTTTTCCTTACACTTTCACCATATTTTTTTTCCTCAAATTGAAAAACATCGCGTAATTTCCCCCCCCCTTTTTTTTTTGTCAAAATATTGATGAAAAAAGGGGGAAATTATGCGAGTAAA